>JBBMKD010000013.1:23056761-23070132 GCA_037834095.1 Argya squamiceps | reverse complement strand
TGCCCTGTGCTCCCTGTGCCTACTGCTCCCTGTGCCCACAGAGCTCCCTGTGCCCTGTGCTCCCTGTGCCCTGTGCTCCCTGTGCCCACTGCTCCCTGTGCCCTCTGCTCCCTGTGCCCACAGAGCTCCCTGTGCCCACAGAGCTCCCTGTGCCCTGTGCCCTGTGCTCCCTGTGCCCACAGAGCTCCCTGTGCTCCCTGTGCCCTGTGCCCGCTGCTCCCTGTGCCCACAGAGCTCCCTGTGCCCTGTGCTCCTTGTGCCCTGTGCTCCCTGTGCCCTCTGCTCCCTGTGCCCTGTGCTCCCTGTGCCCTGTGCTCCCTGTGCCCTGTGCTCCTTGTGCCCTCTGCTCCTTGTGCCCTCTGCTCCCTGTGCCCTGTGCTCCTTGTGCCCTGTGCTCCCTGTGCTCCCTGTGCCCTGTGCCCACTGCTCCCTGTGCCCCCTGTGCCCTATGCCCCCTGTGCCCTGTGCTCCCTGTGCCCCCAGGGCTCCCTGTGCCCTGTGCTCCCATGCAGGGACAGGGACAAGGATGTGTCCTGAGTCCTGCAGGGACAGGGGTGTGCCATGCCCTGCGTCCTGCAGGGACAGAGATGGGGACAGGGGTGTGCCATGCTCTGGGCCCTGCAGAGATGGGGACAGGGATGTGCCATGGCCTGAGCCCTACAGGGACAAGGACAGGGACAGGGGTGTGCCATGCCCTGAGCCCTGCAGGGATGGGGACAGGGATGTGCCATGCCCTGAGCCCTGCAGGGACAGGGATGGGGACAGGGGTGTGCTGTGCCCCCTGAGTGGGACAAGTTCACCAGAACATTTAACAGGCAAAAGCTCTGCTACTGCTCTGCTCTGAGCCTGGTGAGAGCAAAGAGCATCTGTGAACAGGAACAAGACCAAGACATCATTCCCAAAGGGAGATCTGGGCTTTAGATTATATCTTTGCTTAATTTGTTCTCCCAGGCTAAACTCATTTCTGTGGTGATATGTGGTATCTGCTGTCTTTGTGATTTATTCTTGGAATCTAAGGCATGAGCTGGCCAGATAAGAAACACAGTGAGCACTTAGGATGATACCATCAAAATTACTTTTAATTACTCCTTCCAGTGTTTTGATTTAAAATAAAGTAAAAAAACCCACACACAACAAAAGAAGCCACATTACGCAGGTTAAAAAAAGATTTCTAGAGGGAGAGCACTTGTTATTGATGCTGTGTCACTGGCCTTGTTAACCACAGAGTGTGCTGCAAACTGGAATAAAATGATGTCTGATATGAATCTCTGTATGTGTTCTTTGGCCAGGATTGCTCCAGGCATGACTCCTGATGTCACATACAGTGCAGCCACTCTGTGTCTGCATTTGGCAGTGGCAGAATCAGAACTCAGAGAGGTGGTGTGGAGCTGTCTCACACCACAGAGGCTTTCCCTGTCCTGTTGTGTGCATGCAAGCTTTCTGCATTTGTCCTGGTAAATGTGAGAGCTCACCTGTGTTGGAGGAGCTGAAAGAAAAACGTCTCCCAAAGTACCAAGAGGGTGTTGGTCAACCTTTCAGCAGAGGAGTCAGCCAGGTGGGAAGGACCACAGAGAGGGAAATTTGGAGTTTGTTCTCCCTTGCAACAACCCAGGGGACCTGATCCCTCTGGAACAAGGGCCTGGTGCTGGGCTCTGGTCCCACCCATCCTTGTCCTGCCTTCCCCTTCTCCCTCCCTGCAGAGAGACCCTCCAGAGAGCCCCAGTTTCACACTGGACACCTGAATCTCTGCTGTCCCTTGGTGCCAGAGCAGGTGGAGCCTCCCCCAGCTGGGGGAACAGGGGCTGCCTTCAGCCCCCTCTGTCCTTCCGGCAGCCAATCCTGCCCAGAGCAGGCTGCTGGGCAAAGCCAAGGGACACAGGGCATGGAGCAAACAGCACCTGAAACTCTTGTGCTTGTCCAGTGTCTGTCTGGGACGTCAGCTCAGGAATGGGGTCAGTTGTTGTCTCAGCAGGAGCTGAGGTGTTGTCTCCTGCTGAGCTGTGCTGCTTTGCAGTGGCCACAGTGCAGGGGCAGGACATGGGTGTTCTTTGTGGGGCTGCAGCTCCAAACAGCACAGGCACAGCAGGGCTCCACTGCCTGTGCTTGTTCTGCACCATGATCTGCTCTGTTCCTGGCATGCTGAGTACCTGCAGTGCTGTGGGAAATGTTATCTGCAAATACAAACACTGGATAGAGGCGTTGTGTGGATCCAAGCAGCTACACTGGGATCTCTCAGCAGCAGCCCAGCACAGCTTTGCTCACCTCACCAGATGAAATAGTTCCAGCAGGAGATTAGGGAAAGACAGGCTGCTGAGGAGTCATGGCCTGGTATTTTTAGTGTCCCAGTTCACACTTGTAGTGCCCAGGAGCCAGCTCTTGTTATAATAAGCATAATCTAATTATGTAGTGAGAAGATTTGCACTGGATGCCAAGAGGGGAGTGTGGGCATGGCAGGAGCCATCACTTCCTGACCTGCCAGAACGTGCCCAGCTGAAACTCAGCTGCCTCTGCAGAACTGCTTTGTCCTGCTGGAAAGCTGTGGCCACTGTGGGAGGGTCATGCAGGGAGTCAGGGTGGCAGAAGTGAGAGCTGGTGCCAGCAGGAGCTGTGGGATTTCCTATCTGCACCAGAGCCATGGCACAGCTGCTTTGGTCTCCTGTGCTTAGAGGAGTCGTTTGCAATGTGGTCTTGAAAAATGGAATGTGGTTCTGGTTTGAGGCCTTAGCTTTGTTTAGGCCATTAAATCTCCTCATCCAGGTGATGTGGATGTGAGAAAAATGAAGAAAATGGGTATATTCAAAAGCAGAATAGTACAGGGCCTCAGAACATCCCAGGAAGCTGCTGCTTCCTGAACATCTTTACCTAGCACAGGACACTCCCCATAGGAAAAGGTGTTTTTTCCCTAGGGTGTACATAACTTGAAGAACCTTCTGCAGGGACTACAAAAGAAATGACTCATTTTTATATTTACAGATACTAACCAAAAACAAAGGCTGAGACAGTCTCCTTTGCCTGACAGTGAGACATTATCAAGGTCTTTTTTTGTTCTTCTCCTCTGCCTGTTATTCAGATTTTCCTCTGCCCTATTTTCAAACAATAGGACCAAGAGCAATTCTTAGTTCTGTGAAGAAAGGATCTAACCCAGTGTGTGTACAGTGGGAAAGAGATCACCAGGAAGAGGGTGGGTGGTGCTGGTAGTGGTGGAAGATACAAGTTTTATGTCACCAAAACCTTGCAGGGTTTCTCTCTCAGGAAAAAGTGAAGATAGAAAACAGATCCTTAACTGTGCCTGGTTCTGTTGAGGCAGGGGGAACATCTTTGAGCCACGTCATGGAAATGGATAAACATTCTGTGCTGGCCCAGCACCCCTGCCAGCACCTGCCAGTGTTGTACAGACTTTGGCACAGTTTAATGCAAGGGAGATGTTTTCACAGGGGATGGGAGCAATGAAAGTGATTTCAGCATGGCTTTTGCAGTGTGTTCCATTGCAATTAACTCATGCACACACATGAGAAGGAAAGCCATGAACTGTGTTTTGGGCTTGATGCTGAGTTTGGATGATTCAGAAGGGTTCATTAGCAATGCAATTTGTATCTGCTTTTAAATGTTTTCTTGAACCTTATTTGTAAAACAATTTTAGATTAATTTGCTTCAGGCTATAACTGATTCCATAACTTGCTGTATCTTTTGGGGGAAGAGTCATCAGCAGGCAGAGAGCCTGTGACTGGGTTGGTTCCTTTTCCTTTCCTTCTTCAAGGAGCCAGGATGCAGCATTTATCCTCAACCAATCTGTGTGTCAGAATAGCTACAGCTGAACTGGTTTGGATACATCATCCTGAGGGATCTGTAGAGTATAATCCTCATTTGTGCAAAGAAATAATGATGAAAGAGAGAGCAAAAGAGGAGGTAGGTAGGAGAAATTCCAGAATTAAGTCGTGAGAGAAGCAGTGGAACCAGGAGCTGTCCTGCAGAGAGGGAAAAGGAGAGGAAATATCCCAAGGGAATGTGCTGGTGGCAGTGCTCAGAGGAAGGGTAGTCCTGCAGCTGCAGCAAGAGGAGAATGGGGAAAGCAGAAGTGACACAGAAATGTGTTAATGTGGCCTTAAATAAAATTTTCTGGTGGAAATAATTTCTACTTGGATGTCTGAGAAGTGGCAATGTAAAAAAGATACAACAGCAATCACTTTTAAACGTGATTGAACAACCAAACAGAAACATCCCAGGCCATTTCCATTCCCAGGTTCCACAGGTAAAATCAGGGCATCAGAAAATGCAAACATTGTGGTAACTTCATCCTGTGCAGTGAGTGTAGACTTCAAAACTCTTGGTGAGGTGAGGTGGGGAGTCAGGCAGCCTGACACAATTTTCATCTGCAGCCAAACTGGAACCAGAAATTACAAACTTTGTACATGTGTGAGCCCTAGGTCAGAGTCTTGTTCAAACCTGAGAGTTCAACCCCAGGCCTTGCACCTTCCCAGAAACCAAAGGAAGTAGGAGAAGGGTGTGTGGACAATTTCCAGGTGCTGTTCTGGCAGCATCTGGGCTCTTTGGGGTACCTGGGGCTGCGTGGCTCGGGTGAGGGCTGCCACAGCTGGGAGAGGAATGAGGACTGGCTTAGCCAAAAGTTAGAGGTGCTTAAGCCACTTTTAAGCCTTAGAGTATTTCAAGCTCCTTAAGCCACTTTAAAGCTTTAGATGGGTTTAAAATGCTTAAAACACTGTAGGGCCTTAGAACAGTTTAAGCTGTTTAAGCTGATTTAGAGCTTTGAAACGACTTAAGTTTTCTGTCTTTAAGGAGGTTTTGAGCTCATTGCAAAGGGCTGTGTGGACATTTGGAGTGAGGATGTGGCACACACCTGCCCCTGTGCCCCGTGTTCAGGGACTCTTTCTCCCAGGCACTGTCTGGACAGCCAAATTTCCCTGGCTACACTTCCACCCTCCTTTGTGGAGGAAAGAAAAGCGTGCCAGGAGTCAGACATCCCTGTGCAGGGGTGAATGGCAGCTCCACGTGTGTGTTCCCGGTGAGGGTTGCTGGTGGAGGATGGAGTGTGTGGGATCTGTTCTACTGAACGTGTGCAAGTGCTGAGGAGTCCCAGGCAGGACAGGAACAGCCCTGCCCCAGGGGACATCCGAATGTCCCTGTCAGTACCGCTCATTTTCCACCTGAATGGCAGTGTTGCTGTACCTCATGGGACGTGGCTGTGCCTGCCAAGTTAACATTTTCAGGGCTTGCTGCTGTTTTTAAGAAGTATCTGTGGATAATACAAATAATCAGCATTTCTTTCCTTCTGTGCTTTTTACTACCCTCATGTCCTAATGCTCTGTGAGATAAATTTTACCACCCTGATGCCCAGGTCTGTAGGGCCAGCCAGTGACACTTTTATCTGTGATTTGGGGACCTGCTCAGGAGCAGAGGCAAGTATGGGCTGGCTCTTTGCCTTCTCTGGTGTGTTTAAGGTCCTCGGTGGGCTGTATCCAGACAGGATGTGTTTAAATGTCCTTGAAGGACATACATTTATTAATCTTTTTAAAAATCACCTCTGTGCTTGGCTGTGGGGCTTCCTGTGGCACAGCCTAATTATGCACCACAGGGAGAAGGTCCTGCTTTGTCCCAAGCCTCTTCCCTGGTGGTTTCACTGGGCACCCAGCAGCCTGGATTAGAAACAACCTTTTTGTGAGCCTTCAGCTCATGGCCACCCTCCATCCACCTGTCTCTAAACAGCTTCAAGGTCTCTTGAGCTTGTGCTGGCCTAGAAACTCTTCCCACATTTGATTCCTGCTGCTCTTTGTGCCTTGCCTAGTTCTCCTCTTTCTTTCTGAGTCATTCCTGATATTTGGGCTTCTGACCTGATGGAGAGAGCTGATGTTTTCTTAAATGGGTCTGCAGAGCCCTTCCTGAGGAGCAGCTCATTTAGTCAGTCACTTGTGTTAAGTATTGTTTGTGGTACATTTGTCAGCAGAAAATTGCTGATGCCATTTTGCCACCCTGTCACCCAGTGTTGTATCCACTTGTTTAGAAAGAATGAAAATACCTTTCACTCCTGCCAGAAAATGAGTGTGTTTTATACAGAAGTTTCAACAAATGTCCTGTAGAAAGGTGTTTGACAGGTTAAAATGGAAGCTGCTTTACAGCTTTTCTTACTGTACATGCTAGCAGCAATTGCAATGTAAAGCTCTGAAATGTGACACAGACAACCTGTTGCAGAGTTGCCCAGAGGCTTCAGAAGGGTTTTGCTCCTGGCTTTTCCTTCAGCCAGAACTTAGGGATCTTAGTTCCCCAAATCAGCAGGCTGCCCTGACAGACAGACCATGGGAGAGTGGTGGTTGGAGTCCTGAGGGCACTGCCAGGGTCCAGGAGATTTAGGTGTCCTCCTCAGCTTTAGGTGACTGTCCCCACTCCTTCACAGGAACTTTCCTTGGTTATTGCAGCCAAAAGTAAAACGGTTGAAAGCAATTTTCAAGTTGTTTCCTTTTGCATTGTAATAATCTTCTCCCACGTTTGAGGTGAGGAACTGGGAGGTTCTTGCATCACTCTGGGCTTTGAAGGATCACATTTAACGGCCCCCAGGGTCGTGCACCCCCCCAGGCTTTCTCCTCACACAGAGGTTCACCCAACATGGAGCACAGCTCTGCCTCCTCCACTTCCCCCAAGGGCTGCTCCCCCTCCTGCAGCACTGGAGAAAGGGAGATGTCACAGCCTCTCCTTGCTTGCTGCAGAGGGGACCCTCCTCCTCTTCCCATCCGAGGGGGAATCAGGACTCAGATGATAGAAATAAAAGGGAATAATGTAATTAATGCCAGTCAGAATGGTTTTGTGGAAAATAGTTCTTACCAAATCAATGTGATGACAAATTTTGAATGTTTGGTAAATGGAGGCAGCTGTACTAGATGTCACATGAGGAGCTTAACTACAGGCACTGATTAAAAAAGCAGCAATGTGGAATATCAGCGTAGCACACTTAGCTGGATTAAGATCTTTGTTGACTGACATTTTAGATTTGCTAAGGAGAATCACTGTCAAATTAAAATATTTTGAATGGAGATCTGCAATGCTTGGTAAATGCCTGAGAGTCCTCCACTGTCCTTAATCAGTCTCAAAAATCTGTGCTGAAAAATTTGCAGCTCACAGTGCAGGCAAAAGGGCAACAAATGCCAGGGCATGGCTTGCCAGGGGCAGGGTGTGTGGGCTGTGAATGAAGCAGTGCCACCAGCACTGCCCACGTGGGGACACGTGCCCACTGTCACACTGGCACAGAGGGCTTGGGCAGCCCTGCCTGCGTGGGTAGAGCAGCAGCAGGGAGCTCTGAAGGGTTTGCTGTGGCTGCAGGGCTGTCTTGGTGCTTCTGGCACCCTGCAGCCAGGCAAATCCAGCCCAGCAGAGCCACCCAAATCCCTGCCTGGCACTGAGGGGGCACAGCAACCCCAGGGGCTTGGCTGGCTCCTCATGCTGAGAGAGATACTGAAGGTGGACCTTCCCTGGGGTGCTGTGTCCCCACGAGGGGACATGCTCCAAAAAGCCAATCCAAAAAGGCCAATCACTCAGACTCAGTGCCTGCTGCCCAGGTGACAGAAGCTCTGTGAGATAAATTTCATCTCTGTTGTCCAGCATTTGACAGTGAAGCTCAAAGTTTTGAAGGAAACAAGAACAAGCTGTCAGGACAATTTCAAAACTATCCCGTGGGTTCAGCTCAAGGCAGAAGCCAGTTTTGGCTTCTACCCATGCTCAGAGAAAATAAGTATTTGTGTGAACGAAGCACAATTTTGAGGCATGTGTGAAATTATTTTTTTTTCACTCCTCTGCTGTACCTTGCATGAGAGAGGCAGAGGAGAAGCTCTGGAAGCAAAGTGACTGCTGAAGGAACTGGAGCTGTGGCAGGGCTTTGCCTCTGGGGTCATGACTGCTGCAGGGTTTGGGTGTTTGGTGTGCTGGGCCAGTCCAGCTTCAGTCTGTTACTCACAAGTTCAGGGGTCAGGCAATGTGCACAGGACTCATGGCAATCATTTTAGCTCACCAGGAAGGGCTGGCTTCAGGTGCTCTTTGTGGAAAATGTCTGTTTTAGGGTCACAGAGCTGAAAAATAAATTCCATTCTATTTGCACCTTCTCCCTGATCTTCCCTTTTCCCAGTTTTTTTGATGCTCCTGGGTTTGTTTTTTGGCTCTGCATGATCCAGTGTACTTGGCATTGTCAAGAGAAAGATATTCAAATATTATTCAAATAGAAACAAGTAGCTCAAAGATAAATATTTCCTAAAGGCATCTTCATCCCTCCTTCTGTAAATTGCTGAGATCTTTTATCTCAGTTAATATTGCCTGGAGGTCCTGTTCAAACAAGACCAGGACATGTGAGGTAATTATGTCAAGGTGTCCAGCCTGAGACAGACGGGGCCCAAGGAGCTGCAATGCCAACAAGGAATGGGCCTTGACACACCAGATCTGTTTGCCCACACTCATGGACTTAATTAATTAATGGGCTTAATTTGGGGCAGCTCTGTGCACCAGCCCTGGCTGTGTCTCCTCCTTGGCAGCCTCTGTGTAGACACTGCTCAGAGGGGGCATGGATCAATCTTCCTTTCCATCTGTGCCACGGGAGGAGCTGCCCTGATGCCTTGGGATTTCAGCTTTTATGCTTTTCAAATCCTGCACTGCTTTAGTCTATGAGTCTAAAACTCCATAGAGGGTGTTAGCTATTGTCTTCATATTTTGGTCAGACAACAATTCCTCTCTGGGCCTGAGATCCAAGGACAACTCATAGCCTCAGGCCTCAAAAAATAGAAACAAAAGTGAATTGGGGGGAGGAAACTGGGGGTAAATGACTTCATTACCTGAAGCTGTACTTGGAGCATTCACCCCTGATATGTAAATGGACCAAACTTAGAATTGTCTGAAAAACTTGTGACCATTGTCCACCTTGGGTGTAGCCTTGGGACTGCCCAAGGTGTGTCTATTGAAGGCCTTTAATAAATCCCCACTTTATTCTCCTAATCTTGTCCAGCCCCTGTTCTAGGGAGCCCCTCCAAGGCATCAGCCCCAGTGCCTTCCCCTGGCAGCAGGGAGGGCTGGAACAGGAGCCTGGGGCTGCACTGGGACACAGCAGGGCCAGGCCAGGCACAGGGCTGCCCTTGATTTTCAGATTCAAAGCATCTGGGCTCGAGCTGCCTTTGGGTTGGAAATGCTGCTGTCTACAAAGTTAAATGTTTTTATAAGCAAAGAAAAAAAGTTGATTTCTGATTGTTTTCCCCTCTGCCAGCTGCAGGAGCTAGAGCAGCTGTGGGGTGGCTGGTTTGCATTCTCTGTCTTGTAGCTTTTCTCTGCTGTACACTTGTCTGGGCCTTTTCAGGAACATGTACTGAGCTGTCCTTGACATTACAAAGCCAGCACATGAATGTTGTTTCATATGGAAATTGCCAGTTGTTTTTCAAACCTTCCTTTAATTGCAAAAGATCAAAGTGTGGAGAGCTGAGCCTTTTGAGTCTTTTGAGGGGGTGTTTGGCAGTGGTGAGCATTCCCTTCCATCCCTGCTCCTCTGGAACTCCCTCAGCAGAGCAGGGTCGTGGTGCCACCTCGAGCAGATTTTGCCAAACCCCTTTACCCTGCTGGTGTTTTATCCTTGCTGGGGTGGGGAGAGTCCTGCCCCTCTTTCCCCGTGGCAGTTGCCCTGGGGGAGGATGGGGCAGCTCTCCCTGCTGCAGTGACATGTGGCTCCTGTGCCATGGAAGTGCCAGTGCTGGCTCTGAGCTACCCAGCAGTGCCTGCTCTGGGAAAGGGGCTGGGTGCACTGGGTATTTCTGTATCAGCCCAGCAGCTGGACTGGATACATGGGAAATTCCAGTGCAAGGCACAACCTGGGCTGGGGGCAGAGCAGAGCCCTGCCCAGGTGATCCCTGAGCACTGCCCAGCACCCAGGTGTGCCCTGCCCTCCCCGGGGTGCCAGCACAGCAGGAATCAGGGCAGGGAGGGGACCAGGCAGAGCCTGTCAGCCTGAACACATGAAGGTGTGCTGAGTGCTGCTCTATCACATTAACTGAGATCATCCCAAGAACAGATGAAATATTCTTTTTGCTCTTTATGTCATGCTTTATTCCATGTGGATCATTCCTCTCTAGAAACATGGTGTTTGTGGTCAGTTAAACAAATCCTGGCTGGTTGTTCACATGTATTTTTTTCCTTTGCATGAGAGGTGGCAGTGTCTTGCCTGCCTGTTGAGCCAGGCTGGTGATCCCACAGTTGTGACTCCCTGTATTTTGCAAATCATACCCAGAGTATGGCTGTTGTTGAACAGAGAAAACGTAAGGTATTAATATTAATGGATGGATTAAAATAGCAGCTGAGGATTCTCTACTCAGCCCCGTGGCTTTCAGTGACTCTGAGCAGAGCCATGTGGCTCTGGGAGCTGTGTATCAGCCCCATGTGCTGTTAGTGCTACATCAGGCTTGGTCTCCTGTCTTCTCATCTCATTACCAAAATGTGACAGCGTGGTCCTGTGTGCTCTTAATGCCTTCACATCATCAGTGCTCTGTTGGTGTGATCAGCTCTGTGCTAGAGGAAATCCACTTGCTCTCTGGTAATGGCCATGATGTGTGCACCAGCCTGGGAGCCCTGCTCCAGGCTGGCATATTTCAGCACACACAGAAGGTATTTTGTCTGAGAAAGAGCCATGTTCTGTATGTGCTGGTCACAGTCTGGATGTTGAAAAGCCTGCTGGGTGCCACTCTTCCCAAGGTGCAGCAGCTCCTGCCCATGTCCTGAGCAGCAGCCATCCCTTCCTGCAGGGATGTGTAACTCAGCTGCTGTGACCTGGTGTGGGGCTCACCTGAGGGCACTCACTGAGAGTGAGATCAGAGTATTTCATCAGCTCCCTCCACAGGGCTGGGCTCCAGCCCCCCTCACCCCTCCCTGCAGCAGCAGGAGCTGGGCTCTGCTGGCCCTGCACAGCACCAGGCCCTGCAGGCCCAAAGCAAAGGGATGGGCTGTGCACCAGCACTGCCCAAAGCAGCAGCAGAGCTCTGGGTGAGAGTGGCTGCACCTGCCCTGAACCATGGCCCAGCTGCTCTTCTGGGGCTGAAGTCTGATAGCTGGAAAAATACACTTTTACATCCACCCTCTTCCCTACTCTAGGTGTCATTGCTTTATGGTAAAAAGCTAAAACCTCTCAGTTACTGAGGGTGCACTCAATCCCCTTATCCACCCCAATCATGGATAAATATATTTAAATAACCACAGAATATTCTGAGTTGGAAAGGACACACAAGTATCATCAAAGTCCAACTCCTGGCCCTGCACAGACACCCCAAGAATTCCACCCTGTGTCTGACAGCATTGTCCAAACATTCCCTGGGCTCTGGCAGCCTTGGGGCCCTGATCCTG
The DNA here is from genome assembly GCA_037834095.1 of Argya squamiceps. Lineage (NCBI taxonomy): Eukaryota > Metazoa > Chordata > Aves > Passeriformes > Leiothrichidae > Argya > Argya squamiceps. The sequence continues at coordinate 23,058,768 of JBBMKD010000013.1, read as the reverse complement.
GGGAGCCTGTTCAGTGCCCCACCACCCTCTGGGGAAAGAACCTTTTCCTGATATCCCACCTAAACCTGCCCTGACACAGCTTCAGGCCATTCCTGTGGGTCCTGTCATGGGGCACCAGAGAGCAGAGATCAGTGCCTGCCCCTCAGGAGAGGGGGAACACAACCCTGCCATCACCTTCACCAAAACACTCCCTCACACACAGCACAGGGTTCCCTCACTGCCTCTCCTTCCATGCCTGCTCCTTCTGGAGGATTTATTGCACCCACTGCAGCCCTGCAGTTTTTGTGAGAACCATCCCACCACGTTGCTGTGCTGGCAGCTGTATCCCAGTTTTCCTTCCACACCATAGCCTTGGGCTGCTCCTGTCTCCCATCCTGTGTGCATTAGTGCACTTCAGTTGGGCTGATCCCACCACCTTTTGGGGAGGGGGAGAGGCTCTAATTTCTACATGACCATTCTGAGGCACTTCTGTTGTTTTTAACACGTCAATAACCCTTTTGTTTTTTGCTGCCACATGGATCCATCCCCTACTTTCACAGAGACATACACAACATCACTGCTCTGCATCCCACCCAGCTCTGGCTGCACACTGCCTGTGTAGATCAGGGGGAACCTCTCACCCTCTCCTTCCCCATCATCCCATTATTTTTGTCAGAATGGAAACACTGTATTAAGCTGTTTCTGGTTCAGTGAAGGGGCATTTGCTGTCCAAAGGCAGACTGCATTTCAGTTTCCTTTCAAATGCCTCATTAACCCTCTTGTGATTTACTCAGCTCACGATTACCCTGACGTTCTTTTCCAGCGTGCATCTCCCTCCTCTGTGGAGAGGCAGCAGCAGTAACCAGAGCAGGGGATAACTCTGGGTGACCCAGGGGGTTGGGTGGCCTGTGCCCTGTGTGCTGTGGTGACACTGGGACACCTCCAGGGACAGTGGCTTTCCTACAGCATTTCTCTTTCTCCCCTGTGCCTCACAGACTGTCTTCTTGTTGTCCTCACATAATTCATCATTGCACCATTTTCCTGTAGAAAAACAGGCCTTCACTGCCACTCCACAATGGCCAGGCCCTTTTTAGCAGAACTCCAGCATGCACTCCATCTTCTCGGGAAAATCTTTGGTGTTCAGACAGTCCCAGCTACACTCAGGCCCCGGGAACTCTGTGTGTGCTCTGTAGTTGTTGAAACCCAAGGGAGACTCTGGCCTGATAAACCAGTGGTGTCAGACACTCCTGGTGCAGTGACCAGCAGGATCAGCCACAGAGACAGCAGCAGCCCCCAGGGCTTCCCTGGCTACCCCCCAGCTGAGGTGGGAAGGGTCAGCAGTGGCACCAGGCACAGCATCACTGTGCTCAGGAGCCCCTTGCAGCTTCCAGCCACATGGGCTTTGGCTTGGGCTATTTAAATTACTGGGGGTCCTGTTTTTCCTAGAGTGGGCCCTCTATGGGGCTTGTAGTAAATAACTGCTGTTCCTCAGTATAATTGCTTCAAACTCTCCAGGAGTCTTATTTTAAGCACCTTAAGTGCTACGTTTAACCATCTTAAAGGCTTCAGACTCTGCTCATTCCAGAGGAGCTCTGAGGCCTCCAAATGCTTTCTGCTCTGAACTGTCTCTAAATATTGATGCTCAAGGTTTTATTTCAAGGCTTTCCAAAGCAGAGCTGCACTGGCAGCACCAGAACATCCTCCACAAACAAGGCACCACCGAGCCTTGTTTACTGGCTGAGGCAAAGCCAGCTGTGTGAAACACCAGAATTTCTGTTTTTATGGTAGTAAACGTAGCACAGTGTGCAAGTGATTGTGAATGAATGCTGTTGGGAGCAGGGTCACCAGCCTGGCACCAAGTCCTCATTGCTCACAGGGGTACAGAGTGAGCAGCACGAGGAGCAGCCAGGCTGGCACAGGAGCTGACAGTGACTGCTTGCAGGATCATCCAAGGATGGCAGGGAGAGGGAACTCTGCAAACCTGAGACACTTTTGAGAGAACACGTGGTTTTATTGCAAGGGTGGTGG
>JBBMKD010000013.1:23013804-23056261 GCA_037834095.1 Argya squamiceps | reverse complement strand
TTTCCCTGATACCTTGGCAGGGTGGGGTGGGGCTACACCCTTGGGTCCCTCAGTGTCCCATTGTTTGTTACAATCCCTGTCTTCCTGCCTGCCATGATCACATCTCAAAGCTCTCATTTCTATTTCATTCATAGGTTTTATATTGTCAGTATCTGTTGCCAGGCAATCACATTTGTAAGCTTTTCCTGTCCCACCTTTCCCACCCCTGCTGTGCCCACAGCTGATCAGCGATGGCAGCGTGGTGTACGCCGAGGCGCTCTGGGACCACGTCACCATGGATGACCAGGAGCTGGGCTTCAAGGCTGGAGATGTCATCGAAGTGATGGATGCCACCAACAAGGAGTGGTGGTGGGGGAGGATTCTGGACAGTGAAGGCTGGTTTCCAGCCAGCTTTGTTCGGGTAAGATCTTCATCTTTCTTTGTGCCCTCTCCATTAGCACCAGGGGTTTGGTTTTTTTCTCCAGGTTTAATGTTCTGTGCTGACTCCTAAGGACTTTCACTGCTGGGGATGGTTCAGCCTGGCTTGTTAGTATTCCTCTGCAAGTGGCTCCAGTACAGGGTGCCCTCCTGGCTGAGCAGCCACCAGTGTGGAGAACTCCCTCTAGATGAGTAAATCAGAGCAAAGGGTTCAGCTCCAGACTGGAGCAGAGCTGAGCTGAGCTGTGCCAGCTGGGAAGCTGCTCTGTTTGGTGCTTTGCAGCCTGGCTCCTGCTCACCCATCTGTATATAGGCTGATTTGTGCCCAAGCACATGGCAGCAAGCAGCATTCTCCTGGAGGAATCCCTGATGCAGCTGGCAGAGATCTTCACTCCAGTGTCCACTTGGACAACAGAGATGAGCAGAGCACCAAAGGCTCCTCTCTGCAGCTGCTGCTGGGGCCAGTGCAGTGCCAAGATGCACCCACCCAACTCACACAAGCTCCTTCTCAGCCCACCAGGCTGCTGGGCTGTCACACAGCACTGTGTGCCAGGCTTCAAATTTTTACCTGGGTCTCAAAGACACCTTGAAACTGAGTGAAAAAATATTCAGTTCTATCTGTCTACATGGAGCTTATAAAACTAAAAGGCCAAAGTTCTACTCTGCTGATTTGGTTGTAGTCGTGAAGGATAGACCGTGCTGGTGTTTCACGTTAGAAACTCAGGTCAAATTGCCTGTTAGGAACTCTGATTCCTGATAAGCCAAAATGGAGGAGAAAAACACAAAAAATGCCTCGGGGGGTCACCTGGGGCAATCTAAGATGCTCAGTGCTTGTGGGCCAAAGCTGTGCTCACACAGAAGAGCTGTGCAGACCAACCCAGACAGTCCCAGCTGCACCCTGCAGAGGCTTCATTTCCAACTGAGCTCTCTGAAACACGTCTGAACTCTCAGGGCAAGCAGGGGGGGGGCAGGAGTTTGTGCTGTGCTCCGCTGTCCTGCTGTGAGGAGAAAGGCTTTTCTCCTTGCTGCTGACTGTGACTGTCAGCTGTGGGTGCCTGGCAGCTTTCACCACCTCGGGGCAGGCTCCTCCGCCTGCAAAGGCAATTAGGTGCCTCAGGGCAGAGATTCTCAGCCGTTTAGCTCTTTATCCAGGTCACTTCAGATCACAAGTGACCCAAAACCAGTGGAAGCATCTGAGGAGGTGACACGAGGTCATCTGGTGTCTGTAGCAAAAGTCCGTAGAGAAGTGGGGCAGTTTTGAAATGCTTTGTTATAGGTTGGAGGAGATATCTCAGCTGGATAATTATTACAAACAGTGGAATGTTTTACAAATAAGATTACCAAGACATCAGCACTGCTTTTTTTTGTTTGGTTTTTTGTTTTTTGTTGTTTTTTTTTTTTTGCAATGAAAACACAGAATTATTTCTTTCATGTTACTGATAAGTTGAATTGTCCTGTCTGGCAAAGACTTGTCATAATCTCTTAGAGTAAAGCAAACTAGTGCTGGGTATTAGGGATGCAGAGGAAAAGATTCTTTTAACAGAGGAATCACAACACTTATTCAAGCATCCAGGAGAGCATTTCCTGCTAATTACCACTGGCTCTCAAGCTCCCTGCAGGCAGGGCTGGTGTGCCTGCAGGTCAGGCTGCAGGACTCTGTCACTGCACAGGAGTTTCAGGCCGAGCTCTGAGTTTAAATGTTGCCCATGTGCTGCCCACAGTGAAGGAGAAGCAGGATTGCACATCCTGAGGGCTTCAGCAGTGAGGGAATGTACCCTGGGCCTGTGTTGACAAGGGAGGGGAACGCACTGGTTTTTATATGTAGGTGTATTTGTATCAAGTGGTAAGTCATAGAGCCTGGAAGAAACGACATGAAAAGTTTACAGCAGTTCTGTGTCATTGCACTAAAATCCCGACAATTATGTGTGTTTTAACTTCCTGTCTTTCACTCCTTCTCTGTGCTGGGACAGATCCTTTGAGTCACGTACAAAATATTCCCAGGGGCACTCCGGGTGCCACAACAGTACCACAAAAAAGAAAGCTCCGAAGTGAAATGCCCCAGTCCGTGCCAGCCCTAGCTCGGTCCGGGGCAGCTGTGGCAGAGCAGAGCCCGCAGCCGTGCGTGGCTCCAGCCCTGTGCTGCCATCTGATGGGGACCGAGGGTCCCACACAGCCCTGCCCTGCCCTGAGTGCCCGCTGGCTGCTGCAGCTGCTTTTACTTTAGCAATTTAACTATCTTTAAATAATCCCGGGGATTATTTAAAATTTTTATTATTTTAATATTTTATTCTTAATTATTAATTATTTTATTAATTTTATTACTACATTATTTAGTTATTATTAATTTAAAATAATTTATTATTGTTATCATTATCATTATGTTTAATTTAACTAACTTAAATATTATCGAGGGGCTATCTGGTACTGACATCATGAGAACAATAAAGTAGATAAAACCCCAACCATTTACTGGTTCTCCCCTCCCTCCTTCAAATATTTAAGAAAATTTCACTTGATAACCCATTTTTGTCCTGATTTTATATGCATTCTTCCTGAAGGACTCCATATTATTCCTGTGACTTGTGTCCACAAGAAATTCCTGCTTAAAACCACCCATGTCACGGTGGGAGCAGCTGCCAGGTGGCTTCAAAGTGGCCTCCCCGAAGTGACAGTCTGGGCTCAGCCTCCCCGGGGGGAGAACGTGCCCCGGCAATTCACAGCCCCTCTTCACACCTTGTCCCGGCCCAGCCTTTGTCTGCCGTGCAGGGGCTGTCCCACACTCCCTCGGCAGAGCTGTGGTCAGCAATCGATGAACGTTGTGAACATTTGTGTGCCTGCACAGCTGCGGGTGAACCAGGATGAGCCCATGGAGGATTATCCCCTGAAGGTGGAGGGGGGAAAAGAGGACGAGTCCCGGCGCTTTGGGATGGGCCAGACCACCAAAGACCAGATGAGGACCAACGTCATCAATGAGATCATAAGCACGGAGAGAGACTACATCAAGCACCTGAAGGACATTTGTGAGGTAAGGAATAAAGGGGGAAGGGACTGTAAGGGCTTGTCTGAAGGATGATGGACTGTGTCCCATTCTTGCCCAGAAAGGGACCCTGAGCAGGTAACTTGTCTGAAAACGAGGCTGTATTTTCATCAGTTCTGCTGAATGCCATTATATGCTCAGAAAACAGAAGACAATTCATTACAGCAAAATCCCAAATGCTTCTGCATTTGGAGCACTCACTTGTGCTCTGATTAAATGGAATTAATTGCATTTCCCAAGCCAGAGAAAAGTAAGTGTCTAGCACTGCTGTCCTCTCTAATATGTGTTCTGGGGTAATATAATCAGCAACTCCAGCCTTCAGGCAAGTCATGCTCAGATCAAAACCTCAGGGGGATGCTCAGCCAATTGGGTCCTTTACTGTCAAATATGCTGAATATTGTGGCACCTCTTCTAACAGAGATCCATGGTGTACACCGGGGGAGTGAAGGCACTTGGAATTTTTGCAGGAGCAGAATCCTCCACTGCAGTGATACAGAAGTGTAGTGGCTCCCAGCAGAGGCAGCTGGAGCAAAGAGCACACACAGACAAACAATCCTCTCCTGCTGCAGTGTCCCCCCACCCCTGGGTGCTCTCCTCTGCCTGGAGTCAGTCGGGCAGCTCCTCACACAGGCACCCAAAGCAGAAACACAACTGGAATTAACTGGTCTGAATCCAGCAGTGCTGGGCTCAGAGCACCCCGTTGCCTGCAGACACAGAAAGGCTTTTCCAGCAAGAGAGGAAGAGAGCAGCTCTGTGACCCCTCAGGTGTGGCTGCAGCATCACCCAGGGCTGCCACCAGTCTGTGGCAGCTTCTATTTCTACCATGTTTAGGCTAACATTAGAGGAGATCATAGTTAAAGATGGGCACATCTCTGCAGGGAGGGAGTGCAGGAAGCTGGTGTACACCTGGCTGCAGTCCTGGAGGCTTTCTGGTGCCACAGAGCAGATGCCCAGGAAGTTTCCCCATCTGGTTTTCTCCCAGGGTTACATTAAGCAGTGCCGCAAGAGAGCGGACATGTTCACGGAAGAGCAGCTGAAGACAATCTTTGGGAATATTGAGGACATCTACAGGTGCCAGAAGAAATTCGTTAAAGCACTAGAGAAGAAATTTAACAAAGACCACCCACATCTGAGTGAGGTTGGCTCGTGCTTCTTGGAATATGTAAGTAAATCCGACTTCATGGGAAAGGGGTGGCTGAGCACGGATTAAGCCAGAGGATTTAGGAATTTATCTGACAGAACTGAAGCTTTCTTTAAAAAGACCCATCCAACCAAACTCAGTGCCACCACCCCCCACCCCAGCCCTGTTCAACCACTCCCCACTTCCCAAAGAAATGTGCTGTAGCTCTTGTGGCTGTGGAAAGAGCATTTTCAAAGCACCTTATCTTCTGAACACTATAATCCCTGCCAGACTTGAGGGAAAATGTAGGAAGATTCCAAAACCTTGAGTGGGACCCTGTGTCTGGTTCAGACACACGAGGAATGAGGCAGATGCAGCAGGTCAAGGGAAAGCTTCTCTTCTTTTTATTTTTAATTATCTGACTCCATTCTTTATATACATTTGTACAGAGGTCGAAGAGATTGGCTACACAGGTTGTCACCTCTTTGACCTGGATGGTGAACATCACCGTCCATCACATTTCTCCTCCCAGAGCAGAAAAATGTAAACATTTAAATGTAAATAAAATGTAAACATGTAGATGTCAGATAAATTCTAAAAACATATATTGTTTTTGTGAAGCTGCGTGGGAAACTCCAGTTCAAGAGTGTAAACAATCAAAAGGCTTTTGCATCACAGCGACAGGACCCAGTTTGCAGTGATGCTATCTTCAGGTCAGTGCAGGATCAGCTGTGGCTGGAGTGGGCAATAAAAGCACTCAGCTGAGCCCAGAGCAGGAGATGTGGGAAGGTCTGGGTCTCTCAGATGAGCTGCAGGTGCTGAAGCTGCAACACACCCTGCCCACCCCAAGCTTTAGGTCGTGAGAGCTTGAGGAGGATACAAACCACTTAAACAGTTCCAGTGACAGGATCCAAATGACCAAACACACACAGAGGAGTCTGTGCCAGGAGAACACGGGCAGTAAACCCCTCTGTGTGCCTTGCAGCAAACAGAATTCCAGATCTACTCCGAGTACTGCAACAACCACCCCAACGCCTGCATGGAGCTGTCGCGCCTCACCAAGGTCAACAAGTACGTCTACTTCTTCGAGGCCTGCCGCCTGCTGCAGAAGATGATTGACATCTCCCTGGATGGCTTCCTGCTCACCCCCGTGCAGAAAATCTGCAAATACCCCCTGCAGCTGGCTGAGCTGCTCAAATACACCAACCCCCAGCACAGGTAAGGCCACTGAGCGGGGAGGGAGGGAGGGAGCCAGGCTGTTCTCGTGGAAACGGGCTCGTGGTGAATGTTGCATGGAGGGCAGTGGCTAGCTGCAGCCAACACAATTATTACAGGTTACATCATAAAAAACAGAAAAAAAGTGTATTTATGTCAAATATGGGATTTTCCACTGCAGTAAAAATTACTGTCACAAATTGAGAGTTTTCCTGTCACAGATTGAGAAGATTTTCCTGTTACATACAGATAGAGAGTTACAAGGTCCACTTTATAACAGCCCTTTTCTATTTTTTTTGGCCCATGTATCTGTGATACCAGCATATACATACTTTGGGACTATGTGGAATCCTTCGAGCTCCTCAGGGGAATCCCAAAGGCTTTGCCCTAGAAAGATCTACCATAGAGTTTTACTACACAGCTGCATGTTTCTGGTGGTGGTGTTGGGAACTTTGCCTCCAAAAGCCTTGGTTGAATATATCCCAAAATGTCCATACAGCTCCACATCCCCAGTGGGAAGTTGTGCCCTGCAGCAGTCAAGCCCTGCACACTTGGTGCTCCAGCAGTGCCAGCTCCAAAGCATCCACATCCATCGCTCACTTTCAGGGTGAAGGCACTGCCTTTGGCTCAAATATCTGCCACTGAATTAAGTATCTGAAGACATGGAAAAATCTGTATGAAAGTGTTGATATCGGTCCATTGTGGTTTGACTTAATTTCACCTTCCTAATTGCAGCCCTGGTACTTCCCAGAATGGTTTTAAGCATGTGTTGTTGAATCTCTAAGCATGTTGTCTGAAGCTGACCTCGGAGCAGAAAGCTCCTTAAGGAAGTACACAGATGTTCTGAGCGTTGCTTCAGCGCCAAGTTGTGCAGCTCAGCTCCTTCCCAGCCACTCTGAACTAGCAGAAAGGAGCTGGTGGCCACAGATGGTGTGTGGGGGAGGGCAGATCAGCCTCTGTCCTACCCTGCCAGATAAACCATCAGCTCCTGTTTGAAACAAGCCAGTTCCTGTTGAACTGCTTCACCTCTGCACCACAGACCCGGCCCTGCATGGGAGCAGCAGCACTGAGAATATGTGCATTATGCTGCAGAAAGAAAATGAGAACCTGGAGGTTCTTCCAGTGATTCGTATTTACACCTCTGTAGCTAAATTTGATTACTTCCCCCCTTCCCCAGAGGTGGCCCAGATTTGTTACCAGACCACAATCTGTGCCCCAAAAGCAGAGTGTCTGAGAAGCTGCCCCAGGAGCAGGTGTGTGACTGGGCTGTACAGACTGCAGGTGGAAGTGCTGGTTCCATGCCCAGCTCTGTGCCAGGCTGCTCCTCTGGAGTGCAGGGACAGCAGCCTCTGTGCCCAGCCTGACCCCTGTGCCCTCTGCAGGGATTTCAAGGACGTGGAGGCTGCCCTCAATGCCATGAAGAACGTGGCCCGGCTCATCAACGAGAGGAAGCGGCGCCTGGAGAACATCGACAAAATCGCCCAGTGGCAGAGCTCCATCGAGGACTGGGAGGTGGGAGAGTCCCACCTTGCTCCTCCTCTGCCCTTCCCACAGCTTCTCTCTGCTGTGACACCTCCCTGCCCAGCCCACCTCAGCTCTCTGCCCGTCTTTGGGGAGAGTTTTATTCTTTATTTAAACAGTTGTGATCTTTTAGTACAATGAGCAGCTCTGGCATATAACCCAGCTGCCTTTGCATGTTCCCTGGGATTTTTGCTTCCCTGTTTTTCCTTGCAGAATGAAATCAGCATGTAAGTAGGTTAGTGAAATTCTGTTTTATTTCTCTTGTCCCCCATTTTATCTTGAGTGACTTCAAACTCTCAAGGTGAGCAGAATTGCTCCTTAATTCTTAATAAGGCAGGTTATTGTTGCAGAAAGGCAAGTTCTGGCTTAGTGACAGAGGAAACCAAGATTCTCTGTAGACTCATGAAAAAAGATTGCTAAATAAAAGAAACAAAACACTAATTTTCTAAATCCTAGACTCAATAAACCCACACTGTCTCCCTGCCCAAGGATGCCAGGCTAAATTCTTAGCTCCCTGCTTATGGGCCTCCTTTAAGTCTGGGATGGAGCAGCTTTCCTGAGCAGACTCCCTGGAAAAGGAGGCTTTAAAAATGTAACATGTATTGTTCCAATCAAATTCAGTTCCCAGTCCCTGGGTGCCAAGGGCACAGTGTCTCACTGATGTGCCAAGGCCTGTCCTCCAGCACTGAGGCTCTCTCTCATTCCCAGACCAGTTCTGTCAGCAGGAATTCAGGCTCCCGCTTTCAGAGGAGGTTGAGACCAACCTGTTCTTTGTGCTGTTCCCAGGGAGAAGATGTCCTAGTCAGAAGCTCAGAACTCATCTATTCTGGGGAATTAGCCAAAATCTCCCACCCTCAAGCCAAGAGCCAACAGAGGATGTTCTTCCTCTTCGATCACCAGCTTGTCTGCTGCAAGAAGGTAACCCATGAATGCTGGCTGCTGCTGTGCTGATGGATTTCAGTGAGCTCCCTCTCCACCCCTTTGTTTCCTTAATTCTACCTGGCCTGGTGTGCTCCTGGCGCTGAGCCTTCTCTGGGCATTCTTTGCAGTCTTTTCTTTCAGGTGTTTTGTGCACCTGAGCACAGCAATCAGGTACTGGCCTAATTCTCACAGCAAAAGAGGGAAGCACTGCACTGCTTCTGGGGTTAGTGTGGGGTTATTCTGTACAACTCAGTTTTGTCACACAAATTCTTTTAACTACCTTGTTTTTCAACTGAACTTCCACCTTAGTGTTGTATTCAGAAAGAGCTGCAGATCTGATGAACAGCTGTGGGCCTTGGCAGTCAGTAAGGCCATGCTAACAGCACGTGTAAGTCTGTAAGTACAGCTCATTATGTTTTCCATAAGCTGAGTAATAAAAGAAATCTTCCCTCTTGGAGCCAAAGAATGGTACCTTGCTCTGGAATTTCAGCACTGAATGTACCAATTGGTTTTTTTGCATATTCCACAGCATGCAGGTAGCTCCAGGTAACTTAGGCATGAAAATCACTGCCCTCAAAGTTACTTTTTGTTGTCAACAAAACCCCAAGACCTAATTAGCATTATTTTTGCTTTTTAACTGAAACTGAAGGATTCAAATAGTGATTTGTGTCAGAGGCTTAATGAGGATTTGGGATCATGTGTAATACCCAACTTCAGGGCAGCAGACAGGACTCTACACAGACACCAGCCTGTGCTGACCCCACTGCCAGAACCAGCCCTGTAGCTGCCAGCAGTGCCTACAGCAGCTCAGCAGCTCCACAGACTCAAATCCAGTACTCATTTCTTTTACAGGATATCAGGAGGGTTAAATACTCCATCATATCCAAGAAAGAGCAACATGTGTTGTGACCTCTCTTGCAGGACCTCCTGCGCAGGGACATCTTGTATTACAAGAGTCGGATCAACATGGATGACATGGAAATACTGGATGTGGAAGATGGGAAAGACAAGGACTTCAATATCAGTGTGAAAAATGCATTCAAGCTGCACTGCAGAGACACTGAGGAGGTTCATTTATTCTGTGCAAAAAAGCCTGAGCAGAAGCAGCGCTGGCTGAAGGCGTTTGAGAATGAAAGGAGGCAGGTGCAGCTCGACCAGGAGACAGGTGTGCAAAGAGCAATGCTGGGGGATCTGGTTTTTTAAAATTATTATTAGCTTTTCATATTTTTTTACCCATCAGCTAATGCCTGAGGAGTGAAAGGGTGGGGAAGCCAGTCCATGCTCCAGGGCACCTCTGGGCTGCTGAATTACACATTCTGAATGAATCTGTGCAATTAAAAAAACCACAAACCATCACTGCAGTTTGTCCTCAGGGAGGCTGACGTGTCTTAAGGAGTTCAAGCAAGGCTGACAAAATAGTCAATACATTACATACAGGCTCCAGAACAGTGTAGAAGAGGTTCAGTCAAAGGTTTTCACTGTATGGGAGGGTTTGTGTTGTTGTGTCCAAATCCTTCTTAATTCAGCCCAGTGTGATCTGAAAGATTTCAGCCACCACAGGCCTAGACTGACTTCTCCCCCCAGTGCAGCACGGGCTGAGGGGCAGCAAACCCTGCATGGGGGCTTTGTGCAGCCCAGCACAGGCTAGGGGAGCAGGCTGTGCCCCCCAGCCTTGGCAGGAATTGTGGCCTCTCACCTCAGGCGTTTGCCTCGCCCTGTCTTCTCCTGAGGTACCAAATGGTGACCTGCTGCTGACAGAAATCTGCTTCATCTTCCAGGCTTTTCCATCACGGAGGTGCAGAAAAAGCAGGCGATGCTGAATGCCAGCAAGCAGCACCATGCTGGGAAGCCCAAGGGTGAGTCCCACCTGAGCACAGGAGCACTGTGAGAGTGGGGATGGCTCTGTATTTACTGCATGGGAGAAGTTCCAGTGAGGTGGCACTAACAAACTCTTGAGAGGGCCAGATGGTGACAATTTGAACTACAATCCCTGGTAGATTCACATGGCTGGAGTCAGGATTCTTAACTCCAGGAGAGCCACTTTGCAAATAATCAGCACTCAGCCAAAACCCAGCAGCTTCTGCTCCAAGGCCAGTGCACAGGCTCTCCCTAGGAGCCAGGCTTTTCCCTTTGGCAGAAGACAAGTTTTGTAGTAATCCCTGTGATGCAGAGGGTCACAGAGGTCACTGCAGCAGGGGCCGTTCCTGCTGGGCAGCTGTGCCTGTGGAAGCTGCTCTGAAACCTGCACCTTGGCCAGGGTTAGGTACCATGAGCAGAGCTCTTCATTCAGCCTGTCAGAGACAAGGACAATTGGCAGCAGCCAGGGGCGAGGGAAGTCAACAAAATAAAGGTTCCTGTGCTCACAGCACAGTTTTGGCTGGACAGTCCACCTTCCCCTTCTCTCTGCTCACAGGAAGAGGTGTTGCTTGGCTTCCTCTGAACCCACAGAGGCAACCACTTCCTCTTGGTGGTACCAGGCAGCACTTAAAGCCCAGCCACAGCTCCTGAAAGCAAGCTTGACTGAATGCTAAACAGGGTCAGAAATAAGATTTGGCTGCTGAGAGGGAAGTTTGGAAGGAGGCCAGACCACACTAACAGAGCAAAGCCCTTGGGGCACAGCATTAGAGGAGGCTGCACAGACCAGCCTTGTCCACACGCAGGCACTGACCATTCCTACTCAGAAATGCAGCCCAAGAGGCTGTAACAGGCACCAGCAGCACTTGCACAGGAGCTGCTTCTCCCAGCACAGCCAAAAGCACCAGCTAAGTTTGTCACCAGTCATGAGCTGCAGCTCTCCAGCCCTGCTGTCCTGCTGCTGGCAGAACACCTGACACTCGTGCAGCACCTTTCTGGGCCTTCATCATGAGCTCTAGTCCTAAAAGGCACTGCTGAAAGCAAGGCTGAATTAAAGGAAGAGTAACGCTAAGACAAACCCAATCCGCGGCCCTGCAGCTTTAACGGGGACTGGGGGAGGCGGCAGAGGGAGGGGAAAGGAGCTGTGTTTAACTAACGTGCTTCCCATCTCCTCCTCCTCTCCCTCGCAGCTGTCACCAGGCCCTACTACGACTTCCTGATGCGGCAGAAGCACCCGACGCTGCCCACCACGCTCCCTCAGCAGCAGGTGTTCATGCTGGCAGAGCCCAAGCGCAAGCCCTCGAACTTCTGGCAGAACATCAGCAGGCTGACGCCCTTCCGGAAATAGGGGCAGCCCCGTGTTTGTGCCTGAAGCCCTTCTGAGAAAGCACTTTATCCGTCAGTCGTGGCAGGCGGAGCCCAGCTTCATCCAGCGCTGTGTTTACAGAGGATGGCACGTGTGCTCCCGCCTTCCCTATTTATTTTGCAGCCCGCCTGAGGCGCCGGCTCCGAGGTGAGGCCGGGTGGGCGCTCGCACGGCCGCGGGAGCGGAGCCGCGGAGCCGCGGAGCCGGCCCCGCACCGCCCGGCAGGCAGAGCTCCGGGAGCGCAGCAGCGAGCCGGACACGCTGCAGCCCCAGAGGTTTCTGTCAGCCGTGCGCGGACTCGCTCCTTCCCGCTGTGCCCAGCGCTGCTGGCTGGCCGCTGTCCCAGGGGGTGGCAGCTGCCGGAGCCGCCGGCCCCGTGGGCGCTGCCGGGCTCAGAACGGCGGCTCAGAGTCCGTGATGAGGAGGGATGAACCCTTGTGCTCTGCCCAGCCCATCCCTGCATTTCTCAGAGCTGTGATCCTCCTCCACGTGCCCAGCTAACCCGGCAGCCTCTGCAGGCACCCAGAACACAGTGAGCGCTGCACTGTGACCTCCTCCCTCCCTCTAGCCCAGCAGCACCGTGAACGGTGTCCTACATTAAACTGTGCCAACCTGCAGCATGAGTCAACTCGAAGAATCTCTCTAGTGGGTTTGAGTTACATAAGTTAGAGAAAAAATGTGCCTAATTAATACCATACTCAATTCTTTAGATTCTCGTCTCTCCATCATTCTGCCATATTTCCTGGCCAATGAAAATGCTCATTGTTTGTAATGTGTTTATTTATGGTAAAAATCAGAACTGTGTATTTTGTAAGTCTGTAATTGTTCTTGTCAGATGTTGTTAACTTGATGCCTGTTTTGTCTGTTTAATTTTTCTTTTCTTTTCTTTTTTTTTTCTAAAGAAAGGTCAATATTTGCAAACGTAGCTCCCAGAAGTCAGAGTCTGCTGTTCAACTCTGCAACGTCATTGTTATGCAAACTCCCACAGACCCTCAAATTCTAGGAGTGTTACTGACACTTCTAAAAATGGAAAACCGTTTTATAAAGGCCTAAATTTGGCATAAAGAGCCTCACTTTAAGTACCCAATTTCAAATGGTGGCCAAAAAGAATGAATTTAAACCTTGGTTAGCAAAAAGAAAGATTTGCCTTACCATAGTGAGAGTTAGAAGCCATACTGACTGAATTCCCTAGAGTAGGAGACATCCTGTGACAGTGGAAGGAAGACACCTGCTCATTCCAGCTCGTGTGGGTGAGCACTAACTGTCTGCAGAGCTCAGAAATCCAGTGTTTGTTGATGCTGTAGCTGACCAAAGTCTGGTCACCCAGGGATATCTGAATTCAGTAGCATGTACAAAGTCCTTCTTGCACTATATCTTCCCCCCAGACCAGGGGCAACATTTAATTTCATAAAGAAACTTGTAAAAGTGACTCTTGGCCTGTGTTTGTCTCCAGCCCATCTATCTGTGTGAAGCTGTTTCTCTTCCAAGTCACTGTGGGGATTGTGCTCTTGCAGCCCCACGAGAGGCTGCTCAGAGCCAGAAGGTGACCTCAGAGCAGAGGGACAGTGGGGACACAGGGACCTGACCAGAGGGGTCCCTCTCTGCTCTGGGGAGGACACTGGGTCAGTGCTGGGTGGGGGGAAAGGAAAAGAAAAAAATCCCTCTTTAAGAAGGCACTGAGAGCAGGCAGCTACAGCAGTATTAGTACAGCACACACACACTGCCATGGGGACACTGAGACACCCAGAGCCACACGTGGCCCAGCAGACACACTGAGGCACTGCCAGGTGTGCCCAGGGGGACACCCTGACACACAGATACACACAGAGCTATGGCAGACAGCTGCAGCCAGCACCACCCACTAACAGAGGGCAATTGTAATTTCTGTGTTTACCCTAAGTGTCTGCACCCTCCTTCCCTTATCCATGGCATGTTTGTTTTGATTGGCCAGGAAGAAAACCTGTTGGCACTAAAATTGTCGAGTTTCTGAGCTCACCATCAGCTTTGCAGTAAGTGGGGCGGGGTGGAGGGGGAGAGGACAATCCCCTGCCCAAGACAGATACAGGATCACACCCCACACCCCACGCTGGGCATGACCAGCTGTGACAATGCATCAGGTTGCTCCTAGCCTTGTCCAGTTGCTATCTGGGTACCATCAAGGATGGAGATTCTCCTAAAACCTCTTTATATCCCTGCTCAAAACCACTCTGTGCCCAGTGTGAAGGAAGTGGTGACATCTATTCAAAGCTCCCCTTGCTGCAATGTCTGATCTGGTTTTAGGCAGAACGTTGGTTAATATCCTCAGCTTTACATCTGCAATGAAGTCAGTCTGGTAGAAATCCTCCCCTTTTCTCCCAAGGGAAATGGGCTGACAGTGGCACAGGACCATGGAGGGCAGTGGCATGAAGTGCAACAACCCTGCCCCTGCCCTGCTGAAACACACACAAGAATTGGCTATTACTGATCACCTGTGTAGCAATACTCTGAACAGTAAATATGCATCGAGTGGTTAAAATAATCACATCATTGTTGTGATTATCACACATTGATCAGCTCTTCCAGAACTTCATCTCTGACCAGTGTGCACAAAGGAGTTACAGAGACACTTTTGTACAGACATTTCTGAAGTGCCAAGGCAGACTTCTCTGGCCAGACAGCATCCCAGTCAATGGAGAGTTAATCACTTCTGGAAGAATTCTGGTCTCCACTTGACTACCAGTACTTTTTCTAAAAAGTGTCCTCAGTTGGGATTCTAGTCCTGCACGTCACATTTGGAGCTAGGATCCAGTCCCCTATGCAAGACTGAGAGCAGGTGAAAAAGCTGATCACACAAAGTGGTGCAGTGACAGCAGCAACACAGAAAACAGGTAAGGCTCAAACCCATTGTGCTCAGCACACCCACCCCACAGAGAGCTCTCAAGAGGATTTCATCACAAAACACCATCCTTTGTTTAACACCCAGCACCACTTCCTGATTCTCACAAAACCCTCAGCGTTTCCTGAACCAACCGCCACAGATCACGTGCAACCTCCTGAAGTTTTTAGTGATTAGACACTCAAAAGTCATCTCATCCCCCAAGTTACTCATTCAATGGCAAAGTGTACCTGTGTGTGAGATGGTAACAGATTAACCAAGCCCACATCTCCCTCCTGCTCCCCCTGGCACCTGGATTTGGGCTGGAGTGACTGCCACTGTTCTGCCAAGGGACAGTACCAGGGTGAACGTGTGCAGGCTGGACTGGGGGTGTGCACACTGCAGATCCAGCAGCTCAGCTGTGAGAATGGGGCTTCTGGTCAGGTACAGCCTCTGACAAGCTCTCTGAGCTAAATGGATGTGCCAGTTCCAGAAGAAAACATGAAGAATCAGAGCTGTGAGACATCAGCATCCTTTTCTCTGGAGCTGCACCTTCAACGGGGGGCAGAAATGCAGATTTACCTGCAAAACAAACTGAAGCTCCTGCCGTGAGTCTGAACACCACCAATCTTTATGGATTTTAGGGCAGAACCAGCTGAACTGCTCAGAAAAACAGTTCTGCATTGAGTTACACGAAGAGGACAAAGAGATTGAGTCAGGGGTGGTTTGAGGGGTTTTTTAGGGGTGTTGGCTCTATCTGTTCCTCTCCTTCTGTAGATATCCATTAGGAAGCTTCCTGTAAAAACAGCCATGTTTCTTAATGACCTAAACCTGCCCAGATTTCATTTGGTCAAATAAAACACAGAATTATGTAAAGCATGTGAATCAGCTGAAAGAATGATTTCCTGAACCTACCAGTTAAAGTGAAGAGGACCAGTGGCTGCTAAATAATGTAGTTTCTACTCTGACCAAAAAACAAGGGAAAAAAGACAATCTCTATTTTGAATTATTAGTTTAGAATATCTGATTCAGACACTGTGGGTGTGCACACTGTTCAAATTCTAACAGCATCAAAACCAGCACAAACTGTGCTAACTCCAAGTAAGAACTAGGTTAGTTCCCAGAGAGAAAAGTTCCCCCAGAGCAGCCTTCAGTGTCTTTCCTGTTTTGTCCATTCCCTGAAGGACAGGGGCTGTCAGCTGGGGAGGAGCCCCATCTGTGTCCAGCAGAGTCCCTGGCCTCACTGAGTGCACTGCAGGAGACCCCACTGGGCAGGACACTGCTCTGCAAAGCCAGCACAGCACTCTGTCATCCAGGAGACAACCATGTGCCAGCCACCTGCACCTGGGTGTCCCAACACTTCCCAAAAACACCTGGAAACCACTCACTGTCTCTCTCACAGGCCTCACTGCCACCAACAGGGGTAACTCAGAATGGAGGCACCTGCCAGTAACAAAACAATGTCAGCTTCACACAGGAAATGCTTCGTTTCTCGGGATGCCAGAATGACAGAAATTAGCTTTTTTTAAACAAAAAGGCTTTTCACCTGATGTGTCAAAATATCAGGCTGTGCTCCTCCAGACTTACTGCAGTGGAAGCACATCTTCCTGTAACAGCATCATTCAAGAAGTCTGTGGCAAGACTGGCATGCAACTCTCAGACTTTGGAACAAGGACTGCAGCACTCAGCAGCCAGACTCTGGAGCTGCCAGCCCTGGCAGTGGGACAGCACCCAGCAAGTGCTCCTTTCTTCTTTATTGTTATGATTCAGTTGTTTTAATTCTGTCAAGTTTCACCATGTACCTGCTCACGAGGGTTATGGGCATTGCAGAGCCCACCTGGACAGTGGATATGGGGTAGAACAAGAACTCCTAAAGCTTTAAGGAGGGAACTACTCACACCTCATCCAGCTGCTGGAGCCTCAGCCTGTGCCTGCTGCTACTCACATTCTCTACCAAAGTGGGCAGGACTCACCACTGCTGCTGACAGCAGCAGCACCACACTGGTACAACCCAAAATACCAACCAGAATGTCCTGTACCAGCCTACAACAGAAACTCCCTGGCCCCAGGCTCCCAGCCTAAGCCAAGCTGTAGGCTCAGGTCTTCGGGTAAGTAATGGGTTAAAGAATAAGAACTTTGATAGTGGATAAAAATTAAGTGAGAAAAGGAAATGGAAGCAGTTTCAGCTGATTTTAGCCCCCTGAGGACACAGTGGTGCTCCTGCAGTTGGACAGTGTGGGGAGGGAATCAATCTTCCAGGCTGCAGTGACCCGGCAGTGCAGGGTGCAGGCAGCAGTGGGAGCTGGCACCACAGAAATGCCTCCTGCACACCCTGCCAGTGCTACAGGAGGGAGCAGAGCTCCAGGCAGCAGTGGGCTCACCTCCTTTGCACTCCCAGCTGCAGCCCTGCAGAAGCCAAAGGGTGCTCCTTCCCAGCCACACAGCAATCCCAGCTCGCCCTGCCGTGCCATCAACACCTCACACCTTATTTCTCTCTGTCTCTCACACATTTCCTTAACAACATGACTAAAAGCCATGGCTCTGGCAGTGCTGGCACTTCTAGGAAAAATGCAGGCTGCTTGTTCTTTTTGCTTAACACTCCTGACACCTTTCCCCCTGCAGCTACACCCCTTCTCTGTGCACGTCCTGAGCTTCTCTTTTGCACAAGTTTGCTACCAAAGCAGCTCCCTGTTCCACAGCCTGTGCAATGAAATTCCTGTGGTACTTACCCCAGAGCCCTGTACCTTTGTGTGTGACTGCCTACATTTACACTTGTGAGATGGGAAATAAACAAGCTCTCTACTTTAAGTCTTGTATAATTCTGTAATCCTCCCATAAAGCAGTAACTCCTGACTACACAGCAGCTATGGAACAGCATTCTGCTCACAAGTTCCTTCTATCCTTCCACACCTACCTCTTTCCCTTTTCTCCTAAGCAGCACCCACCCATTACCCAGGCTTGGTATTAATTTGTGCCTCTTTTTCTTTAACCTCCAGTAACCTGCAATAATGCATTTGCTATCTAAATCACAGCATCAGGAAAAACCTTATCCCCAAATGCAGCCACATGTCCACTGAAGCAGAGGGAGCTGCATTTGAGCTCAGGGGGGAACTTTACATGATTACAATTCTTACAAGGCTGGCAAAAACAAATCCTGGGGTAGGTTGTGTTCCCCTTCCCCTTTTCTGAAACATCAATTTGTCCACATATTTTACCTTTCCTGCCCAGAAAAGAAAAAGCCTTTGTAACACTAGAAGGTAGATTACTGTAGCCCAAAAATGAAGGTCCAGCTGTGGCAATGTAAGCTGACAGCTGAGCTGCTCACTGTCAAGCTCTTTCTGTCACATTTGTGTTGGAAGGATCTCTCAGCCCTCCAAGGATTACAACTGGGGGTTCCTTGTACCCACGAGGCTCAACAGTCTCCCCTCTACATCTGCAATTCTCCCTGTGACACAGCCCAACCTCCCACAGCTGCCAAACACTTCTGGCTGCTGTTTAAAATAAACATGAAACAACTGAAGTCATTACACAGCCTCTATTCTGTTCTGGATGATTAGACAGGATAGCTAATAGCCTGATGGATACTGAAATAAAATCCTGGAGTGCACTTAGCCTCCTACACACCAGTCAGACATTTTATCCCTGTAATTCAGCAACACTGGCACCTCCTACACAAAAAACTCCCATCTAAATAATAATGAATACATGATTCCTGATTCCAAGGGAGGTCACCAATAAAACTATTTCTGTTACCTGACTTTGTTTACAGCAAACCATGGAGTTAAGAATCTAAAGCAAGATGTTACAAAGACCAAATTTTGGTTTTGCCCATAATTAGTTACAGGAAAACACAAAACTCAGAATTTCTTGCCTGGTTTCTACCAATCACTAAGTGAGCAGATGCTTTCCTGGAAGGGGCTCTGGCTGTTCCCAGGTGAGCAAAGCTGCCCCTAAAGGAGGGAATTCTTCCCAAACCAATGTAAGAACCAACAGCCACTCACCACTGAGGGGAGGGTAACACATAGCAATTAAACTGCCACTGAAAATCCATCTGGCAAGAGGGAAAAGTCAAAGCATTGCTGACACACCCCCTTTGGCAGCTCCATGGATACATTTAGAACCACCATGAAAGAAACTCTCTCTAGAACCTTGAAGAGTTCAGTGCCATGTCCCTACAGGTGTTGAATGCAGCACAAGCTCATGTTCCACAGCAGCAGACTCCCAGGAGAACAGCTCCATCAGAATCCTTCTAGCCCAAGAGTGATCAGCACCATTCTGAAGAACAGCTTTTCCCTTTATAGCATCCCAGATTTCAGCAACCCACTGGCTGAGGATTATGAATTTTCATCAGCTGCAGTGCTCTGCAAAAAACACTCCCAACCCCATCTACCTGCAACAAGCAATCCCAGGATAACTGACCAACAATTAGCTTGAGGTAAAACACACTGAAAAAAAATAAAATCTGTCCGTGGTATCCCTTGTGCTTGGCTACAATTTCAGCAGCTCAACTACTTAAAACTACCTGCAGCAATAATCCTGACAATGAAACACTATTCCTGCAGACTGATGCAGTCACGTTGCACCTTCCTCTTCCACATGTGTTGCTTTTTTCCAGAAGGTTACCAGGTAAGTTATTGTTATTTTTGGAGACCTACAATAAATGAAAATAGCCAGTTAGTTCAAGCAGCTTAGTTGTTCCCCCAGAGCTTTACTACCACCCACACACTAAAGAAACAGGATAATTACCCACACTTCACACCCACTCCACTCTTTTCCTTCTGGGGAACACTCAAGACACTGATTTCTAACAGCTTTCTGCTCAGGGCTGTCACATCTCCAATCAAACAGCATGGGTTTGGTATGAAGCAAATGCTGGAGTAATGGCAATTTTTACATCTGTTCCATTTCCTTTGTTTTAAGCTATAAAATAAAACCTCTCAAACAGGACAGGAAATGTCTCAAAAGGGAACAAGGCAGGGTTAAACATCTTTACCATACTCTCAGCCAGGACAGCTTAGGGCAGCTGATTCCCCACTGGGGAGCCCTTGTCACTGTGTTCTGCTGGCAATCAAGAAACCTTACTGAGAAAAGTCACTCATCCCATTTCAACACTTTGCTTTGCTTCCATCAATCACCAGATTTCATCAGCTTGAAGAGTTTAAATGTACCATACTGCTCTCCAGCACAGAATGTTTTCTGGAAGGATGTCACCAAAGACAGTGGGAAAGAAACCACCATAAGCAACACAAGTCAATCTTTATTGAAAACTGAAGTATTAATACATAACAATTCTTGTTACAATAAACGTGCTTTTAAGAATTTAAACTTGAGCTCATCTACTCATTGAATTGCATAAAAAATAAAAAAAGTATGAATTTTCACAATTGAACTGGCTCAGAATGGAATCTCCACTCTTTGTGTTGATGCGATAGTTCAATGCAGGAGTGAGTGATGCCTTAAAACTTATTCTGGAAGACAACATTGACCTAAACTTAAAAAAAAAAGTACCAATACAACTGCTCCTAAGACAGTTTTAAAAAAAGTCATAAAAAGGAAACCTGTGTCTATTTCATAACAAACATGGAGAACTATTACTGGGGCCTCTTGTACTTCCATTGCATGCACTCACTTTTTTTAGATCTTAAGACAGGAGGGCAGCCAATAATAGCATCACAATTAAAAAAACCCACTAACAAATCCCTTCTACTTAAAACAAGTCTGTACAGCAGCCAGCTAAAAAAGCTTTCCCAGTTTGCCTGCTAAGTGCCCAAAAGTCACAACCGGTATAGAAAAGTCATGTTCATTTTCTTGATGTTGAACTTCAAGGCCCATAAATTGTCTAGATTTAAAAACCACAAATGGACCCTCACTAGGTGTGAAATTCAGATGTTTCAGTGTTATATGCAACCTGCACAAGAGAAGGTTTCTGTCCCCACAGCTCCTGTCCCCTCTGTGGTGCCCACAGGACACCCTGCCTGCCCTCAGCACCCTGGGCAGGGGCTCCAGGCTGCCCAGAGTCCTCTGTGGAAAAGGAAGCAGCTCCAGCCTGGGCCAGCCCTGCACAGACTGCCCCACCGTGCTGCAGGTGCTCCTGCCCTGTGGCCTTTCACCTCCTCACTGAGGAGCTCTGCAGGAAGCCTGGAGCTGACACCACACGAGATTAGACACTGACACTTCTCACTGGGAACAAAGGCAGTGAGCTGGAATCCTGTTACAGCCTTCCCAAAGCCTGGCTGCCAGGGCTGGGGAACCTGCCTGGACTGACACGAGCTGGAGCAGCCTGGGGCTGTTTCCTAAGGAGCACTGCACAAACACAGCCCAGGCAGCCACAGGGCAGGCACAGCCACGGGCTCTGTGCCTCCAGCTCCAGCTGGAGCATCACTATTGCTCACCTTCCTAAGATGGGAGGTTTCCCACACATGGGAGTTCCCACTCCTGGTGTGAGTTTGACCCTAGAGATAGGTGGTGGTGTCAGACTGCTGTGCTTTCCTGTTTGAGCAAACCCAAATGAAGGGTGTGGAACTGTGCTGTGAGTCCAAGTCAGTGCTCTGGCCTTAGTGCCCCAGGAGCAGTGAAGGCAGAACACCCCAGGGGAGCAGTTTGCTGAGGTGTGCAGCTCTGTGCCATCAGCTCTCCTGACAACACCAAGACACGCTGGTGCTGATGGGTGGTGGTTTGCTGCTGTTGTTTGGTTTAGCTTTTTCAGTGGATGGAGCAATACAAGGAAAAACTTCAACTGAAATAAAGGACTTTTTTCACCTACTGCTGCATCTAAGCATTGAACTTGCATAGTACACTCAAAGCAAAGCTTTCTTGAGCAGCATTCCTGCACGTCTCCAAGATCTCCAAACAGGAGAGGGTTACAACAAGCATAATAAGCAACATCTAGTAGTAGGTTGTCTCGTTTCCTTCCTAGTGTTTAGTTCACCACCACCACCACACTGACTAGGGCTATGTGTTTTTGGTGCCAAATGTTAGCCTGTTTTCTTTCGCTGCTGCTACATTTAAAAGACATTTTCATCAGCTGTCACTGACATAGGGAATACCTTGGTTTTTAAAAAATACTTTATCTAGACGCAACACCTGAAATTTGAATTAAAAAAAAAAATTCTTGGACTTCTCTTTGTTATTGCTGCAACAGTTATTTTCAGTTCCAGGTTTATAGTAGTACTTTTTTTTTTTTTTAAATCATATAAAGCTGCCATAAAAGTTTTCTTTTTTTAAAGAGAAGCTTGATCTGAAATGTCTCTACTGCACTAGCTCTTCTCATTTGCTGAGGAGCTTTAGTGCAAACACAGACTGCGTTTTCATTTATAAAGGAATTCTAAATAGGGAATGTTATATAAAAAGCAGGAGAGAATGTTTCGTAAGACCCTCGCTGTGTAAACGCCTATTTAATGATGTACAGTTTCCCCCACTGCAGTTTTATATCCATGCTTTCTACTATTTGCAACAAAATACCATTAAGATAGTTATATATACACATATTCCCCCCTTCCCCCTGCACTGTGCTTTTGGTTACTTTTCAGAACAACTCCTGGAGACGAGCTCCAGCCTCCCATAGGATCAGAATCGCTCAGGACTGGAAGGTGCAGTACCTGTGGAAAAGGTACAGTTTCTCCTCCCTCCTGGATGAATCCCATAATGCAACTTAGGAAAAAAAGTGCTCAAGTAAGTGAGACTGCCTAAGTGTTATGGAATACTACACGGAGACCAATCCCAAGATGACATTTAGGAATCTGATGTCAGAGCAAATATATAGGAAGTCCTACTCATTCCTTAACTATTTGTCTATTGCAGCATTCATGGAAGTTCTCTCCTATGAGTTGAGTTCATGGTGATGAGGCAGGAGACAGCCAAACCTCCAGCCTGGCCCTCCCAGCTCTGCTGCAGCCCTCAGCTCCTGGTCAGAACCACGCTCAGGACCAGAGCCCTGTGCTCACTGTGCTCTGCCACACCTGACTGATCACAGCTGCCAAGCTAACACACACATGGAATTGTTACACACACTGAACAAAGCACTACACATTCAACTAAGTTTGTCTTGGATCATCTTCTGCTCCATATAAAAACATATGGAAATCCCTAAGCTGCAGTAAGTGCTCATGAGTAAGGTTCAAAGTACTTATTCCAACAACATAGTTATGTTCAAGGCATTAGAAATAAGGGGGCCATCCACTGACAGTGATTCATGCAAAATAAACCTAAACTTTATTAAAAAAAAAAAAGGGTACAAAATACAGAGAGTGCTTACTGTAAAAAATAAAGTTACTGAAGGCTCTAACCACCAATGGGGTATGAAGGTACACAAGCCTCTCACCAGGGCAGAGTACTGGGATGGCAGCACTAAATCAGCACTGATGCTACCCTCAAATCAGCTGCCAAACCTGTACAGGAGCAGAACACCCCAAAACAAAGCATAACTAAGATACACAACTTCAAAAGATTTAATTCTGAATGGAAGTTAACCTACGAGAACAAGACAGCCTGATATACCTCTGTGTAAATGCTTAAAAGGGAACAACATTTTATATCCGTTTACTGCATAATTTATTGCAGGCAGAATGTATAAAAACAAAATTGCATCTTTCTGGAATTGTAAATCAAGCAGGTTTAAGAAGAACCTTGGTTTTAATGTGCAATATTCAAATTTAAAAATTTAAAATCCTCCCCATAACAATTTTGGTATACAAATGGGTTCCAAGGCTAGCCCTTTATCCCCACAGCATTTGCTTTGAGGTACTTTAAAAATTGAAGTTGCAAGAAAGAATATCACAAATGACTCATTGCAATGAAATGCTAATCTGCAGTCGAGTCTTAGTTTACGTGCTTCCAAGTGCAATTTAGGAAGTAAAAAAAAAGAAAATACTGAGAAAACATATCAAAAGGCTGTTACCAACAAATGGCTCCTACTTCAATTACAAATATTTTCATGAAAAAAACCCAAAATGAAACTGCTATTTAAACCCTCTATATTCTGGCAGCCTGACTACAGAGTACCCATAGTCCATACTGCAAGTAGATAATAAGGAAATTGTGTTAAAATGATTTGTTCCCCTTTAACATACTCAGGCACACAAGCTTTCCTCAGAATAACATGCAGCAGAACTCTGTTGCAGAAAGCCCTTGCACTTCTTAAGTTTCTGGAAAGCAAGCTGGATCAACTGCACATACGTTTTTAACTGACTACAACATTCTTTAGGAAAAAAAACCAGCACAAATTTGCTCAACTGAGAACTAAAAGGAAGTGTTTTTCTATCAGTGTGGCAGTCTCACTTAGACACATCTTGCATTATCTGAAAGATAGCACTGGATAGAAATCTCCCCAGGACATGCTGTTCATTCTGCAGGTGATATTACCTCCTACTATTCCTAAGAGCCAGTTTTGCCTCAAGGAAGTTTTTGCCTTATTTACTGGCACACACAGCATTACCTTTGTCATTTCATTCTGATCCTTAAGAACATCTGTATAACACTGATTCCATACAATGAAAATGAAAAGGTATGAAGTAAACTAATGGTGTGCGGGATGTCTACAGCTTGTCTGACTCATGTTCCAGTCATTCCAATTCATCAGCTCAATTTGAAAAGAACACGTCACTTAAACAAAAAGATGCCCCTTTTAAACTGGCAACTCCATCAACCTGAACACAGGCTGAAGCACTCATCTAATGTATGTTATGGTATTCTAGAAAGAAACTCACTTTCATGACTCTACCTTGTCAGACCCTGCATACATTACAACAGTGCATTAGTGATACAAGTTGTAAAATACTTTTCGGTTCCTTTGGATTTGCATATGATGGTTTTTGCATCAGTCACTGCAGGTAGATTGAGCAAGCTTTGTTTTTTTTTTGTGTTTTAACATGCATTCAACTAGATATGGATCAGAATAAATTTATACTCCCTTTTTATCATTATAATTAGCTAAAAAATTGCAAGACAGTCCACAAAACAGGATTTGCTTTAAGACTAACTGCTGGAGTTCCAAGATGTAAGATATGCAGCACTGGAAAATCTTCAGTGATCAGGAATTAGTAGTGTTTAGCCAAGTGTTGAAAGCATTCAGAAGGAAAGTCCTGGTTGGAGGCATGAGGGCTTCAGCACCAACTTTTAAACCTCAATTTCTTGATTGCATATCTCCCATCTTTAAACCTACATTAAGAGGGGGGAAAAGAGTGGGAAATACTCTCAGTTAGGTGAAATACTATTTGAGTGTGGCAGAGCATACTAACACTTTGCATGCACCACATACAACAACAAATGCTAAGTGCTAAATAATATTACCCTAGCACTTATCCTGCCACGTTCTGGGCTAAGAACACACTGCATGGACTTGTTCTTGTCATGTCCAGCCCAGCTTTCTGTCAGCACCATCCTTGTTTTTAATATAGAGGGTGCAATATTAAGAAGGTATTTTCTGCTAAATTTAATTCCCAGCAGTCCTGAGTTTATTCCCAGCATAATTTTCACTTCTTATATTCGTGTAATGTGAGACTCTTGATTGAAATACTTCATGAGAAACATTTCAGATCTGCAGACAGCTGTGTAGCATCATAGCAAAATGAGAAATGGCTGCTACATTACTAACTCAAAGGGAAGGGTGACCTGCAGTCTCAGAACTCTGTACTTCTAACTGCTGAAACAGAAACCCAGACAAAGTTAAAATAAAGTTAACTTTCGTCATAAACTAAATGGACTAAAGTGAAAATCCCAAGTTGAGTTGGTCTGACAAGTCATTATTTCAAATAAAGCTGTTTTCAACTTGTGCTAAAAATAACCAAACAAACCAGAAATGCAGTGGGTATCACAAACACGTTAGTCCTTGTGTCAGTTTTACACAGATTACAGCCCCAAAATCAATCCACTTTATAGCAGATTTCAAAATTAAACTCCTTTTCTTGAAACTCACGATCTAAATTTTGGTTTATACTAAAAATGCTTTTTCTGTGCTTACCTGCAACAGAAATTACCAGAGTGAATATATGAAATCATCTCAAGGTTTTCTGTTTCAGCAGCTTGTGAGGAATATTCACCCTCTGAGCAAGGTAAAACACCTTGCCTACATATTTAGCCAATCACAGATAATTTGACTACAGAAGTGAAATACGTTCATTCAAGAATCACAGTACTGCTGAATTCAACAATTACCAATGATTCCAAAATACTGAATATATTTAATTCCAGATGTATTTTAACAAGGCCAACTTAAGGCTCATTCTTTCAGATCTGACAATCATTCATCATGAAAACGACTCATGACTTGTGAAGACACAGACCACTCAGGAAACCCCAGCAGGATTTTTGAGTATTCTTGCTCAATTAGAACATTATAGAAGCACCCCCCATTGCTTAGCATTTGCAAAATGTGCCCAAAAGAACCTGAAATGCTGTTGTTTGTAAGTAAGATTGACTGTTTGGAATGCAACTTACACTGACTGCCAGGATGATCACCACTGTGGGGGCACATAACTATAGGTTGGTGTTCCTGGAGCCCGATACGTGGGCATAGTAACTGGATGAGGGGCTACTGGAGTTGGGGAATGAGTTGTCAACAAAGTACCTGCAATGAAGAGAACAGGTTTTCAGTAAGCAAAAATTCTACTAGAGAGGGGGGGGAAAAAGAGGGGGGAGGAAAAAACCCAAGTCATTTTAAAGACAACTACAACTTGCTCATCTTCAAAATTACCAGTATTGTTTTGCACTCCAGTCGCAATCCTCGTCAAACTTTTATGCCAGGGGGCCATTTTAGCCCAGTGGATGTTTAGGCCAATGCACACAAAGATATTCATTACTCAAAAATAGCTCTAGCAGAAACCCTGCAACATAAGCAACTCTCCCCACAGCAGGCTTTACATGCCATTAAGAATATTTGATGGTAGAGATAACTTGACTGATAAACCAGAAAAAATTAGTTCTTGTTTGCATTATTACAGATGGGCTTTTTCCCCACAAATGAAGCTCCAATGTTAGCTCAGTTTGTGACATCCAACTCCTCTAGTTTTGAGGTTTCTCAATTTAAATCATAATTTTGACAGGATAGAAACCAGAATCTCAAAACAAACTTATGGCTCTTGTTTAATAGATTTTTAAATTAGTGTCCCTTGAGTGAACTTGCACTTTTCTTTGTGAGTTAACACCCAGTGAGCACGGTTTGAAGCATGACATCCCCTAAAGTAAACACTCACAGATGAGACTGAATTATTGGTTAAACATCATTCTCTCCAAAACACTACAACCAAAAGACTGTGGCAACAGGAAGGAGACATCCCCAGCCATTTCCCATGACACACAGGACCTGCAGGTAGTACAAACACATGAAGTGTTGTATCCCAAGACAAGGGAGGTCTGTGAAACAAGGGCTGAGCCCAGAACACTGCATTTTCCTCAGCTCTAGGACACTGCTGCTTCCAACTGGCATAGAGAAATGCATTGGGAGGAGGAAGCCACCCTCTTGGCACTGCTACAAGGAGAAACAAAGCCTGCAAGAGCAGGTGGTATTTTATACAGATATGAAGAAAAGCTGCTGTCCTGTAACACTAACTCTGAAAAGAGAATGTGGTACCTCCATCCTTAGAGGTGATCAGGGTACTGCTGAACAAGAACAAACCCTCATTTAGCTGGACTCGCTCAGGAGACCCACGACCTGCACAAATCCTTCTGACCTGGCATTGTAGGATTCTGTCACAGTGCACCTGTGGTAACCCATTTGGTAACATGGCTGTGCTCCTCAGGGCCCAAAGGAGAGCCCCACTGAGAACAGACCTGGCAGTGAGGGCACCCACCTGCTGACACTGACACTGCCATGGCTGTCCCACCATGGCCCATGGCTGTCCCACCATGCCCATGGCTGTCCCACCATGCCCATGGCAGTGAGAGCACCCACCTGCTGACACTGCCACTGCCATGGCTGTCCCACCATGGCCCATGGCTCTGAGGGCATCCACCTGCTGACACTGCCACTGCCATGGCTGTCCCACCATGACCATGGCTCTGAGAACACCCACCTGGTGACACTGACACTGCCATGGCTGTCCCTCCATGACCATGGCTGTCCCACCATGCCCCTGGCAGTGAGGACACCCACCTGCTGACACTGACACTGCCATGGCTGTCCCTCCATGACCATGGCTGTCCCACCATGCTCCTGGCTCTAAGGGCACCCACCTGCTGACATTGCCATGGTTGTCCCAGCCACCATGCCCATGGTGACGCCGTTGCCCCGGGGCGGCGGGATGGGAGCAGGGTACATGGTTGCTGGCATTCCATTGGGCTGCACGACTGTGGTGTGGTGGATTACGTGGGGTGGTGCTGCATACAAAGGCTGTGTGTAGTAAGTGCCTTGCTGTTGGAGGAAAAAATACAATAGGTGAAGTAATTACACTGTATCTGCTGGGGAAGATACATGATAGCTTCATTCACGAATGTATCATAAAATGAAAGTGTTACTGTAAATGTAATGAATTTCCAGAGCAGAAGCTGAAACATTTATTGTAACTATTACAATTGTGTTTCACTCACAATTTAGCGTTTTATCCGTTTTTAAGGCATTTAGGATAAGATGGTGAAGTAGGACCTTTGTAGATGCTGACTGTACCTTCGACAATAAGAGCTCATTTGTCATTCACTCCCTTCCCTTTGATCCTTTTCATGTATTAATCCATGACACAACTTCTCATTCTTTCACAACTTTTTATTCAGTTGTTTTTAGTAAAAGAATCCAATGTTTTTGGCAAATCTAAGTACACTAAGCAGACTGAATAAAACTTGCTACATGCTGATTAATCCTCTTCAGCTACTGCTTGCATGCCACGTGAGTTCCCACTATGCAAAGAAGGCCAACTTTTCCCTAAAATATCATATTTACTGAAGTGTCTTAATTCTATCCTTTGTCATAGTTTTCAACAGCTTCCCTAGCAAGAGACTTGGTAAGTCCCTGAAATTACAACAGAAACTTCATAACAAAAATTATGACAATTTTTGACTAAACAAAAATCAAGACATTGGTTATAGGATCCAGCATGTTTTGATAACTGCTGAATTTATTGTCTCTTCAAAGAGTGAACACATTACCAGTAAGTGCTGAGTAACTGTGATGCAGGAGAGGATATAAAACTGCACATATACTAATTTACTGTATGAAGAATCCTTACTGCAGGCAGCTGAACCTGTCTCCATGCCCAAAGCAGTGAGTGTGAACAGAAGTGAGGAGCTCACAGAGGCCCTGCAGGGAGCCCAGAGGCGCCCCCCAGAGGCGCCCCCCAGAGGCGCCCCCCAGAGGCGCCCCCCAGAGGCGCCCCCCAGAGGCGCCCCCAGAGGCGCCCCCAGAGGCGCCCCCAGAGGCGCCCCCAGAGGCACTCCGGGCTCTGTACCTGTGCATACGGGTTCTGCTGGGGGTAGGCACTTCGGACTGGGTACACAGCAGTCTGGTAGGGGTTGGGGGAGGACGAGTAGGGCGGCACTGCCCCACTGGTGGGTGAACAGGACACTTTGTACGGGGTGCCCGGCGTGTAACCTGCAACACAAGGACAGCTGTGTTACAACACTCAGCAGCACAGGATTCACAAAGGCAGGTGCATCAATTTACACATTTCCCAACTCCAGGAGCTTCACGTGAGCACTTGCTAAGTTAGTCCCAACTAACTTACCAACTTGGTAAGTCAGTCCAAGCACAAATTCTGTCATTTACCTAACACTGCCAACAGTCAGGAAATAGTATTTGACTGTGCCAACTAAGCATGGAAAGGTAACAGTGTACTTGGACTATTTATTTTACAAGTCTATGGATATGGGACAAAATTTTCACAGTAGCACATGAAATACCAGGCAGCACCCCTGCACAGGGGGACTTGGCACATGTATCAGTCAATTTTCCACACACCCCCAAATCCTACTGGCAAAACACAGTAACAGTCAACTAACCTGCTCTAGGATACAGCAGAGGAGTAAGAATTTCAAAAGCCAGAGTGATCCAAAGACCTCATGATGGATTTTCAGAGAATGGAGACAAAATCTGCAACCTCTGCTTCAACTTACCTTTATTTCTATTTGTTTTCTGGCATTTTCTGAACTGGCTAAAATAGACATGAAATGCTGTACCTTTAAAACAAACACTGCAAAGTACAGTGCAACTTCAAATTTGAATTGGAAGGCACTTCAACATCTTTAAATCTTTTTTTTTTTTTTTAAGTATTAGCTATGTAGACATATCCTTAAACATCACTTATGAATTGTTTCTATACTACAGTAAGACTTCAGATGCCATCTGAAAGTGCTTGGCACTCCTATTAGAAGGCCCCCAAAATCAGCCTGCCTTTGTCAATGTTTGGAACTGTTGAATTCTTACAGGGATAAGTGGCAACTGCTGGTTCAAACCCTGCCCAAAGACAGCTTTTCCATAATTTCTCCAGGTCTCAGGGCTTGAAGAGGCACGGAGGAGATTATGATATATATATATTTATATATTTATAATGTTTCTGCATGCTACCCTCCCAAGATTATTCCATGGCCAGAGTATGAACACCTCAGCAGCAGCACCCAACAGCAGTTAACATCCAGGGTAGCAAACAACAGGCATGACCTAGTCTGGAGAAGGCATCAAGGCCCTTGCCTGTGCTGCTCTGAAAAGATCTTGGATTTCATGCAGGTCTACCATGCCAGGAGACACAATATCCATGGGTACAATTTGTAGTTAGCTGGAATTGAATTAACTAGTATACCAGGGCAGTGCAGAAAGAACAGACACTTGGTAATTATATAAAAAAATGAGACTATCAGAGTAAAGATTAGGTTGATTTTCAGCTGACTTCAGTACAGAGAACAGATCTGAGGTTGTACAGCAGAGAGAATGTTGGCATTTGTGCTGACAAACATCAGTCTGTGCAAACAGCAGGAGGACACATGACCTTCATTCTTCTTGAAGAAGTCTGGGCTTCTCTGCAATTTCATGACACCCCTCAAACCAAAAGCTGTTTCGCTAACAAAGAAATAGGTTTACTGTTTTCTTTCTAATAGAATTTTTACCTTCAAAAAAGCTGCACCACAGCACTTACTCTGAGCTCTTGCTTTAGAGATCCTAAGTATCTCAGAGATCCAGCATGCTGAGGAAGTAACTTCTATTAGTAAGGGGAGCTATTTGTGGTGAAAACCCCAGCTACAAAATGCTGGACATGAAGAATCACTACAACCATGTCGTCAGTGAAGCCCACTTCCACTCTAAAAACCCACTGATGCAGCTGCACAGGCAATTTCTCTTTCATTCTTGCAAAGTGGTAAATCTGCACAAGAGGTATTCTGCCATCCCATTTTTTTTTCTCCCCAATATGGAGCAAAGGCATTAACAGTAAATGACAGGATAAGTCAAAACCACAGTAATTCAAGACAGTTACCTGTAAAAAAGTACCCCTTTTGTAACAGCAGTGGTACAGCACATTCAAATATTGCTGTGTAATGTGAATTTACAAAAGCTTTGATTCTACAAACAAGCTGTTACATCAGAAAGGTTAAAAAAGGCATTAAAAAATCCCAGCTGTTAGGACAAAGTACTCCAAGTTGTTATCTGGTCTGTACATTTTGAACTTTTGTTCACAGCTTGAAGAGCAGCTAAAAATTAAAGCTATTCTTAGTTCTGAAATAAAGGCTTACTTCCCATTCGACAGCAATAAAGACTAACAGAACTAGTTTTTAAAACATTAATGACATTCAATGACAGTATATGACTTTTATGCATCTTTATTGCTTTTCCTTAGAAGAGAAAAGGTTTTTTTCACTTCTATGACTTTGCTATATAGCATAAGACAGAGTCCAAGATTAATCAATGTGAACTAATATTACAACATGATTAAGTCTAACAGGTCAAGAATCGTTGCCAGAATTCCCATGACTTGTTAAATTGATTCCAGCTTGGCCTCAGCTTCCTGCAGCAGGATTTGCAAAGTGCAGCCTGCACTGAGACTGGAGCTACCTTGCAGCTCCCTGACCCCAGGATCAAAGCCTACAGCTGCAGGGCAGCACAGAAGGCAGTGAAACTGAAAGGCCTGGCAGAAATAAAGCCAACACTAACACCCCCCATGGGGCTCTGCCACCTGAGCTAGGAGCTGTGCCCTGATGGGAACTGCTCTCCCTTGAACATGGCTCTGGGGTAGGTTCTGAAGCAATCCAGGGCAGATGCAAGCTGGCATCCCTAAATACAATACTGCCACAGTAAGCACACCCAGCCATGGAGCTGATTTTCTCTGCAGTTTCTGGAACCTCTAACATTAATCTGTTTCCTTACAGGACCAAGTGTGAGTCTGCACTCTCTGCCTCTGAGCAGCACACGGGACAGTGACAGAGGTGGCACCAGCCAGAATCCCACCCAGCTCCAAGGAAAGGCACACACTTGTAACAGGCTCTGCAGGCAAACATTTCAGATGAGTCTTTTGGGTCAGCAATTGCTGCCACACCCTGAGGAGTCTCCTGGTAGTTAATGAAGTCCATCCATTAGAACACTGAACTTCAACACCAAGCAAGCTTCCACAGCATAAGCCTCCCAGTTTCAATCCTCTCCTACTGCCCTAGATTACACAAGGGCATTCAGGGACAAACTGGGTTATGTGCCACATGTATCTCTGGAAAACTGGCACAATAAAAGGAAGTGAAGGAGTTCTGAGGATGCCCAGCTCTACACTAACAAAGCAATGTAAGGAATTCCTTCCTATACAGAATATAGGGAGAATACTGCTGTATCAGCTGCATGTTGCTGCTTTAAGTGGAAATTAAACACTACCAGCCTCTGGTTTGTTTCAACAATTAGCACATTAAATTCATGTTCTACTAGTGAAAGCAGAACTACACAAAACTTTGGTGAGTGCCTTGTTTTTCATGCCTGATTTTCCACCTCCCTTCTCCTAGGCTCATCCCATTCCCTTCCTTAATGACACACATCTAAGTGCAGTAACCTAAATCCTTGCCCTGCATGCACAAGGGTCAACCAGTTTTACCCAGCAATCAGCCTTTCCAGACCACCAGCTTGTGAAGACAATCCTGAGGGCAGAGAGAAGCCAGCAAGCTCAACATGGAAAGATGTGATTTAAGAAAGGGATGAAAAAGAATAATTTTGAGGAAAACAGAGAAGAAAAAGGAGAAATCTGGAAATGACCACAAGGATGCAAAGCAAGCAGAACCATGAAGGAAGCAGTGAAGGGAAATGCAATGCAAATCTCAAGAATCATCTGGAAATATAGAAAAAAACCAGGTGAAACTCAGCTGTTCTCTTGTTGGAAGGTGCATGCAGTATGACTGAAGATTACAACACTTAATTTATCAGATGACTCCTTACGAGTCACGTTCAAGGTAATGTACAACTTATCCCACAGAACAAGTGTTTTTGTGAGCCCCCACAGCTTTTCCTCATCCTTGTCTCTAACCCCACAGAGGTGATGTTCCTGCTGTGACACCAGTGGCACATACCTGTCTGGAAGGTGGGGTTTGCTCCAGGATACATGTTGGGGGAGTAGGCAGGAGCAGCCGCTGCATAGCCCATGGGGAAGCCAGCTGGAACAAAGCACACCACAATTATTTATTTCCCACACTGACTTTACCCTCAAAGCTCTCATTGCTCAGCCTGTCAACTGAGGCAAGCACACAGCCTTCAATCACACCTCCTCAAATGAAACACTGCAATCCTCTTCTCCCAAGCTCCCTGAAGATGAATGCTAAGTGAAGAGAACAGCTGTGGTTACACACCCCTCTTCCAGCCATCTCCATTGGAAAACAAAGTTTTGTGTAACTGTCCTGCACTCCTGCCCTGGTGTGATGCACAAATGATGCCTTAGGATTTTAGCTTTTGTATTTTTCATATATTTATAACCCTGCAATTCTTTACTGTGTAACTCTAAACTCCACACACAGTGTGAGCTGCTGCCCTCACATTTTGGTCAGAAAAACCAATTCCTCTCCAGGCCTGGGAGCCAAGGAGACCTCACTGCCTCAGGCCCACAGAGATGTAAAACTGAGCTGGGGGAGCAAACCTGGGGTCAATGATTTCATGACCTGAAGCTGTAATTGGAAGATTGACCCCCAATATGCAAATGGACCAAACTTACAGAAGTGTGAAAACCTGTTGTCCATTTTTGGGTGCAGCCTCTGGGTGGGCTTTGTTTGCCCTAAATGTACCTGAAGGCCCTTCAATAAACAGAACTGCTTTTTACTCCCTTGATTTTGTCCAGCCTCTGTTTTTAGGCAGCCCCAAAAAAGGCACCACATACATTACCCATCTGAATTACCTATCTATTTTTTCACAGCAATCAATCCCTAGAAGTCAGAGTGACTCTGGCTCTCCAGATCAGAGATCTCTCCAGTACAAAGCAGCAGCAGCCCAAACTGCTTGGCTGAATTTGACACATATTTGCTGCTACACTCAGTATCAAACAAGCTCCTCAGTTTGAGACACAAACTGCAACAACAGTAACGAGTGAGTCACTGAGGTGGTGGCACAATGACAGGGAAACACTTCTGCACCAGGGAACACTGTGACACACTCCAGTGTAAGGCACAACACAGCATTAGCAAAAGCTTGTTACCTGAAAGAGACAAAGCTCATTCAGATTAAGTGAAATTTCTGAATTAATCAGAGCTATTAGTTTCCCCAAGAACCTATTTACATTATTCAAAGCTGTAAAACCAAGTAATGTCTGTACTCAGAAAGATGGAGTCACTACCACATTCTGCACTCTACACACAAAGATTTCAGCTCCTTCAGATAAAAGGCAATTAATATTTGCATATCCACTGTCAGAGCTAGTTTTAAACTGCTGTTCAGATTTGAAGGGTTTTTATTTCACTGTGAATCCCAGAGTCCTCAGCAATTAGTCCCAACAATAAGAGTGGCTTAGCTCAGGATGTGCTAACCCAGTTTTGTAGAGCACTCTGTAAACAGATCAAGTGACACACACTTGGCACTGCCATTAGGTGGTCAGCATGGAGAAGACTAAGAAAAGCCTTAGGCTCAAAAACCAAAGTTAAAAATAACACATCCAAGCCCTAAAAACTTTTCAGAGTGTACACAGCTATTCAGTTTTCAAACACACAAGCTGCTGGTGGGAAGCTTTATACACCTTTACCTTCCTCAAACAAGACACATCTGCACAAGTGTGTGTGGGGAACACTTCCAGCCCTTCCTTCCTTTCCTCACAGCTTTGGCTGCACTGTGGAGCACTCTGAGCTGCTCAAGAAACAGGTCATTTGTGGAAAATGGAACTACATACTACAGGCAGCAGTTTTAGCTTCTACAAGGAACTTCCATCCAGATGAGAGCATTTGAATATTGATTTCTTGCTGCTGTGAAACTATCCAACAGCCTAAAATAGGTGTAGTATAATATAAACAGTTATTAAATATGCAACAGCTTTAGAAACACACTGCCTTTCAATAATGCATTCCACCTACTGCTGTGTTCCTCACTTTCTATCACCATGCAACCAATGCAAATGCAATGATTCTCAGTGGAGAATCTGCAGCTTTTAAATTAGGAGAAGCAAAGAAGGGGGACTTAAGTCATGCAACATTTTTTAAAAAACCCTAAAATGCAAGTCTACTTTTCATTTTAGAGAATGTGCTTTGTATTTATCCCACAGTCTTAAAGCCTGGACCAGGCAGCTCAACAAACCACCTAATGGTGTGACAAATTATTGACTAATTTAAGGGTCACAGTGGTGTGAACTGACCAAGCACTGCAAGGGAGGATTCTAAGCAACCACACTGCAGCACAACACTTCTGTAACAATTCTACTTCAAGTCCATGTATCTTAGTTATGCAGACTGGTAAATGTAAAGCACTTACATAACTCAGGATATATAATAGTAGAATGAAAAGATTAGAGGCTGTAATGTTGGTTAAACTGCTAGTTATGAATCTACAATAGTATTTGCTCCTAAATAAACTAAGGTACAACTCAGTTTAGTACAGACCAGAACCTCAGTGCAATATGTAGGTGCTTGTAAGTACAAATCAAAACCTGGTTAATATAAATCTGAGTTTAGAAAATGAATACAGCTAAAGGTATGAAATTATATTCAAATAACCCATAATAATCTTTATCTAAAGCAAAACAAAGGCTGGAAAAGCAATCTACTACAAACACAGAAATAAATGTCTCTTACATCACATTAATTAGTGAGCCTCTGCTGCTGGCCTTATAATAAAGATTACTACAACCTTCACAACTCAGTAAAAGTTGTAAAAAGAGTAAAACCATCCTGCAGGACTTATGGTGACAGTGTCAGCTTTACAATCCATTACTGCACCATTCCAGTCACTCAACACACTTCAAAACATTTCCACACATTTTGTGTTTCCCTTATAATGCTGAAGAAATCAGGGAAGGTACACTAGTTTGAGGAACATGAAAAATAAAAAATTAAATTAAAATGCTTTTGAGACAATCAAGCCAATAAAGAGAATTAATTTATGCACCAATATTTAGAAGGAGGAACAGAGAAAGGTAGAACAGGAAAATAGGAATTCTAGTGCAATACCCAAGGTGAAAAACAGATTTAAGAATGGTAAATACCAGTAGGAAAACACAGTACAGCTACCAAGAATATGAACAGTACCAGCACAGAATAATTTCTGCCTCCCAACACAGACACCAACCAAATCACAAAACAACCTCCCTGTAAAAGCTAAAGAAGTTTAACTTCTTATGAAACACAAAGCTCAGCAGAAAAGACCCTGGAGCCTCTCCCAGGATGGAAACTCCCTTCTGTCAGAAATAACAGAAAAAAAAAAAAGGCAGCATGAAGACATGCTGCTTGAAATGTCTCCCAGAGGCACATGGGCTTTTCTTCAGCCTCCCTGGAAAGTTCTGCCCAAATCTAATTTTGCATCATCAAACTTTTAGACTATGGAGACTTCAGAAATGAAGGCTCCTTGCACACACATCAGGAGACGAGGGGGAAAAAATGCCTCATGAGAAACTTGTCAGTGAGAAGCAGATAAAACAAGAAATTAAGTGTATTTCAGTTTCAAAACCATTTTTGGCCATTTTCTTGGTCCCACCTTTGATGCCATGCTTTGGGCAGTGAGAGAACAGACAGCACGAACAGGAATTAGAGGATAGAAAGGTTAACAGTGCCAGTCAACTGGCAGCAGAAATAGATTGCCTCCTCTTCTTGCAGGGCGTAATTATTAGAACTCCTAAAATAAGCTGCATTGGAAGAGACACTGAAGTTAGAAATGTAACAGAAGAAATAACATCACTCCTGAAATGCCACTTTTTAAATTTAAAAGCAATCTCATCCCAGTCCCAAAACAGATTTACATGAAGACATTCATAAGTGACTGTTTCCTCTTGACCATAAGCAAAGAACAGTGTAACCAAAGCTCATCAGAAAATGGAGTTGCTTACCTGGATAACCAATTCCTTTGGCATTTGCATAGGGAACCCCAGAAGATCCAGGGCTATACACAGGATTCATGGTTTCAGTAACTAAATCAGGAAATAAAGAAAAAGAAAACCAGTATTTACTTAAGTATAAGGGAAGCTTGAAATCTCAACAACTAACGTGGAACTGGAAACTGAGGAAACACATTGGAAGAAAATGTAACAAAGCAAAAAAGCAGCAATTCCACTACTTCTCAATATTAAAGCTGTAGCTACAGGCAGGAAAGAATCACTGCAGGAAGAAGTTTCAAAGCATCCCAACCCTCAATCAGCTAGAGAATGTCTCAGGAATGAAACATTCCCTGTTGTGGAGCACGCTCTCAAAACATTTCCACTGCCCAGAGCTCCCCTGTGGGGAGCAGATCCAAACCCCCTGCAGGGCTTCTCCTCTCCTCTGCCCCATCACTCAGCTTCTCTCTGCCATTTACAAATCACTCCCCATCTCTGCCATCTATCAGCCTTGCTTTCTTCCCACTTCTCTCTTGAAGCCTCCAGCCAGGGGAGGCAAACACTCATGGTCTGTTCTTACTGGCACTTTGAGCCTGGCATTGCAGTCCTTTCCTTTTACTGATGCTTTACCAGTCCTTCAGTGCTTCATTTTAAGCACTAAATTGTCAAACATCCAACTACTACAGCAGCAGGTGGCAAAAGACTCTGCATTCACAGCCAGCCCACATCTCTTTCTTCACTTCCTGCCAAGCCATCAGTGGTGTCCAGTCATTTCTGAATGATGCAGGCACACAAAAACTGGGCCCCTGCAGCCAGCATCACCCACAGGAGTAAAACCAAATCCCATTTTTAAAAGAACCTTGTATGCAAACACCAAGGAAAATAAAATTGCATTGAAGATGCTTCTCAAGTGCCTCATACAGGAATACTGTTTGCAAATATTGTTACAGTATTTTAGAAAAAAAAATCTTCATATTTAAAGCTCAGCATCTTCAATCATCTGATTTTCTGCATATATATATATAAAGATTTACAGATTTCCCACTTGCCAGGGGAGGTTGATGCTGGAAATTTGACAAAGGTGCCTCCCCCAGAGGGTGGCTGGGCACTGAACAGGCTCCCCAGGGCAGTGCTGCAGCACCAGGCCTGACTCAGCTCAGGGAGTGTTTGGACAAAGCCCTGAGGACATGGTGGGATTCCCGGGGTGCTGTGCAGGGCCAGGAGCTGGACTGACTATCCCACACGTCCCTTCCAGCTCAGGACATCTCATTCTTCCTGCAAGTACCCCAGGAAACCAGGCTTTGTTACTGAGTGCTGGTGGCTGACACTGGAACTTCCCCTGCCACACCTCCAGATGTTTAAACCAACTGCGTGTTCAGCAGCCAAACAAAGCTTAACCAAATTTTGAAAATAAAAGTTTATGAAACAAGGAAGTTTCCTTCCACATGCACTACCCCAGTCACAGAGTGTGTTATGGCAGGAATCCAAGTGGAGTTTATCAGTATAGCTGCACTAAGAAACCCACGGTAAGTGACTCTATAAAGCATAAATAGTTGGCTTTTTAAAGGAACACTAAAACCAGCTCTGTGCCAAGAGAATTAGCAGCACCTACTACGTGACAGATATAAACCAGCCATTTGTGCAAAATTAGGAATCAGTAAGTGCTGTCAAAGTTTATAATCAGGTTTCACAAAACACTCCAAGTCAATATAAGAGAATTACAAGATTCCCCAGTTTCTTGGGCCTCCTCCCCTCACTTTCCAATAATTCTAACTTACATAGAGTTGCCTTTTGGTTCAGATTTATACATGATTACACATCATGAAACTAGAATCCACTGAGCTGCAAACCAAAGAAGCTGCCATTTACATCACTTAGTATGAATAAAGTTCCCCAGAGCAGCATTTTTAATCACCTGACATCAAGCACCATGTGAAACAAATCTCTTTGAAAATGTTCTAACAGCAGCTATACTCCAAGTGTAAGGTGCTGTATTCCACTGCAGCCCTGTGGAGCTTTAAAGCATTAACTCTGTGCCATGATCAACAGGTGTATTTTGCTGGAGCAGCATTTTCTTTCAGCAAGGCTGCTCTTTTCTGCCATGCTTTTCTCCAGTGCATCCTTCTCTCAAAGTCTGACTCACTTACTTGAAAACTTTCAGTCTGCTCCCTTTGTACCTCCCTGCACTTTCTTCTCACATGCATTTCCCCTCATCTCTCAGTGTTGATTTTGTCACATTTTGTCTCTAAATTTACAAAATTTTTAGAGGC
The DNA here is from genome assembly GCA_037834095.1 of Argya squamiceps. Taxonomy (NCBI): domain Eukaryota; kingdom Metazoa; phylum Chordata; class Aves; order Passeriformes; family Leiothrichidae; genus Argya; species Argya squamiceps. The sequence goes on along the minus strand of JBBMKD010000013.1, from coordinate 23,017,313 downwards.
TCAAGCTTCACTTCAGTTTCAGCATTTCCAGTTATGGGGTTAAAGGCTTAAGGAGATGGATAAACCTTTCCTCTCAACACACCTCATATCCTACAAATGTGCTGCTCCTCCTTGCAGTCCCTACAGCAATTAGGAGAAAAGACTCTGGAACCCTCTCACCATTCTGAGTGGCAGTGAACAAACAGAGAACTGTCAGGTGGAAAATCAGCAAGGGCCTCCTGTGAATATTTAGACAAAATACACAAAAAAAACCCCAACTATTATTAGAAATACGAGTAGACAATGACTGCAGAACAGCACATGGACATACACTATGGGAGATGACTTGAACAGAAGCCACACAAAAATGAAGAGGTAGAGAAAATGGATAGAAAATATCAGACAACACAGACTTGATCTCAAAGGAAGTACAGAGAGAGAGGAACTCCACTTAAGGAAGGGGAAAAAACCCTGCAACACTGTCAGCCTCAGGCTGTTCACTTCCACTTGAAATGAATCCATGCTCCAACTTCACACGTGGACACACACCCACCAGTTAACTCAGCTGTGGTGGGACAGGGATGTGCTTTCCCTGCTGACACACAGCTCAGAGCCCTCACAGGCTGTAGGGCAGACAAACCACCAGACCACTTGTAATTAAAAATAATTATTTTCAGGTCTTCTCTGAAGGACCCAACATGTGAAAGTACAATCTTGTAACCCGGTGGTTACAACCATCCCACTCTCACCGTCATTCTCCTTGGAAAGGCATCAGTTATGCTGGGATGTGGAACCTTGCAGTCCTCTCCCCTGGAATGCCCCAAGTCCACATCAAACACGGCTATAAAGGGAAGCCAAAGAATCCCTGTCTTTCAACTGCTTTGTTGGCATTCCCTCCAAAGCATTCTCATGCTAATGGGTATGCAAATCGGTGTCTCCAGTGCCTGTCTGTATATAAACTGCACGGAGCTAACTGTACACGGGCTGCTCTCTCAGCTGAAATCAAGGCAATCACACTCATTACAGATGCTCTGATTAAAGACTGCACAAGGATGCTGGCAAGTGCAAACCTTCACCTCTCACTCCTGCCAAAGGCAGGCAATCAAAGCTCAGTCTCCATCGGGGCTGGGAGGTCTCATCTCGGCACAGACACCAGGACAGCCATCCTCCTGTGCAATGCACGGTTTTGGAAGCTGAGCACAAAGGCCAAGCACTGCCATTTTTGGCTCCAGCACTCCCAACTGGATCTGGTTTGCACACAGCTTTTCCTGCCACACTGAGAACAAGCATGTTTCCAGGAAAATCTGCTTCTAAAAATCATTTCATGGGGATGAATGTAAAATCTCACAGAAACAAACTGCACGTTCCTCTGCAGCACATGAGTCTGCTCATTTTCAAAGTTGTGCAGAAACACTACCACAATAAGATCTACCAAGCTAGTGCTCTTTTTATGACAATTCCACCACAAGAGCTGGGGAAGAAACCCCAAACACCTTGGCTAAAGCACACTACTGTGGTCCAGTAACACTTTCCTTTTGGATCTCAAGCAGACTCACACACACTAAGCCACTGCAGTGTTTAACATCGATCCATTCTGGAACACTTTCAGTTTGCCATTTGCCATGAAATTGCACAAACGACCCAGTTTCCAATTACCAAGTTACCATCTTAATAACGCTCCACATTTTTTACCCGTTTACAAGTAAAATACATAAGTGCCTGGTAGCTCCTCATGTAAAACAAGTAATTTCCACTGCTAAGCAGCACAGAAAACAGTTCACCACACTTCAAACAACTGACAATTAAAGTCTCAGTTACACTATGTACTGTTAAAACTTCACCCACCAAACAGGCCATTTGATGCAAATCCAAGGCCAAACAACAGGCACTTTTCTCACAATTACTTTAGAAAAGGGTGCTCGTGTTATAAAGACCAAGACAAGGCTGTACCAGTACTGGCAGGTAGGATTTAATTTCTCCCATTCAGCCCAAGAATTCACAAAAGGTGACTGAGTTTTCCCAGGAAGGAGGAGAAGCCTGGGGTTTATGGCAGCCCAGGAGAGCAGGAATCAGAGCTCACAGAGGTACAGCTGGCAAACCCTCCCTGCACTGGGACCCCTGAGCAGGGCAGGCCAGCTGGGCTGGCTGCCAGCGTTCTGGGCTCTGCTGGAGGAGTTTTGGGGAAAGGATTGCCAGTTTTCCCCCATCAGCTGGAGACACATCCCCAGATGGCCAAGAGCAGCTGCAAGGCAGGGAAGGGAGCAGGACTGGACAGTGACAGGAGAGGCTGAGGCTGCAGAACCACAGCCTGGGAAAGGACAGTGAACAACTTTGCTCACAGTTCTCATATAAAGTGAAATACAAAGCTGGAACTCTCATTCCCATGCAAGACTCCCTCCCCTGCTCGACAAGATGTTGTCATAGAGAAAGAATAAGACACCCCCAAGCACTCTTCTGTATTTTTGTGTGCATGCCTCCTTTTTCCCTAAGGCTGAAAAAGGAATGGAGCAGTTTAGGCTTTTTAATCCTTTCTAGTGAATACAACTCTCACCTGTAAGCCTGAGTGACCCAGGGTTTGTTAGGGGTTTTTTTCTATGTAAAATACACACACATTAACCCCAACACTACCTGTACTCAGTGTCAGTAAGGACAGAGACATGATTGGATGTGAAAGGCTCAACAGTTTCATTTGTCATTCACAAAAGAAAAACCCACACGAAAAACATAACGCTAAGCTCCTGTTTGTGATCAAACTTTACTTGCACATTGTGGCATTGCTCTAGTCTTCAAAATACCCCAGAAAATTACCAAAACCTTCTTTTCTTCAAGAAAACCCCTTCTAACTTATGGAAGCATTAAACAAACTGCACAATATTTCTCAAAGCCTACAATTTCTGTTGTTGCTACGGCACAAGGGGACAGAAGTTGCCAGCTCCAATCCCTGCATCTCCTGTGTAACTTTGAATTTGTGTGTGTATTCTCATCTCAAATAAGTGCTCAAATCACCAAGACCTTACTGTAAGAATCATAGAAGCCCATCTATTGCCAAATTTAGGGGAAGTTAATCAACTACGAGAAAAGAAAAAACCCTAATTGGAAGAATATAACTTCACGACATGAAGGAATTGTATTTAGAACTTTTTAGTTAAGCCCCAGAGCTCTGCTGCTTCCTAAAGTCCTATAAAGCATTTTTTTCATTAAATTGATTTTCAGTTTATTCCTTATTACTTTCTGAAATAACATGAAACTGTCTCAAACCACAAGGAACACGGAATTCCCAAAAGCCTCCCAAGTCCTCCTCGGAGTGTGTAATTACCGCCCCGAACGCGCAGGGAAAGGCTGCGTTCTGCGAGCGTGGAAGTTTTATGACACTGACAATTACACACCTTGCAGCAAAATCGCATCGGGGCAGACAGAAAGTCTGCTCACAGGAGGTGTGCTCACGCACACCGCCATGCAACATGCAAGAACAAATCCAGCCCAGCTCTCCTGCCCCTGAGAGCTGGGTGACTGCCCTCACCGAATCCTTG
>JBBMKD010000013.1:22990300-23002575 GCA_037834095.1 Argya squamiceps | reverse complement strand
TCTCCTTCTCCTTCTCCTTCTCCTTCTCCTTCTCCTTCTCCTTCTCCTTCTCCTTCTCCTTCTCTTCTCCTTCTCCTGCTGCTTTCAGCAATCTTCTGCAGGCAGGTGTAATCCTTCACCCTTTGTGCAAATGCTGGGTGCCCTCATCAAGTTTAACACTGAGTGTGTCTGTCAGTAAGTGCTGCTTTCTGTGGGGACCTTCATCTTGAATTCTTTGTGACTTTCTGATGCTCGTGGGTTTTTTTCTGGGATATCCAGACTTGTAAACTGGTCTTGGCATGAAAGTAGTACCTGACTTCCATAAATTGAGTTCTGGAGTAGGTTGCTATATCAGAATTGCTTTGCTGGTGGGCTGATGGTACATGTTCAACCCTGCCTGTCTCTCATAAAATTTTACTTTTCAGCAGAGGTAGTTTACAGGATTTAACAGCTGCTCTCTTTCTACAAAGTCAGCTTTCTAAAATTACAAGGCTGGATGCTGAACTTTAGATGAACCTATTTCACTTGCTTTTCCTACTATCAGTCTAAGAAGGTATCTACTCACCAAAAATATTACAAATATTAACTTCATCATACAACAGTAAGAGTTAAATTTGATAGACAGAAAAATAATCAAATAAAGACAATTCTGTAGCACCACATATTGATGGAATGTGGCTTACAAATATCAATAAACTTCTGTAAACAGTTTAGTAAGAAACTGAAGGCAGTCAATCCAATGAAAATGGACGCAATAAGCTATTCACAGCTCTGTGTTGCCTTGCCCTTCAGAGTCTTGCATTTGGGCACAGAGACAATGCTTGGTGTGGAATCTGTGTTATTTGATGTTTCTTAATGACTATATAAAGCTCTTCTAAACTGGATTAAGTCTGGTATTCTTTCCAACATCCTTCTTCCCTCGTGTAACCCACACCTGAGAGGGGACATAGGACACAGCTCTGAAACATCTCTGTGAAACTTCAATTTTGTTTGAAAAGAAAAAAAACCAGAACAAATTAATAACTCTGAGTATCATGAGCTGCCTGCATTTCTGCAAGTATCCAGAAAATACCAGATACACCCTTTCTAAACAAGCTCTGGGTTTGTGACCTTGTGGTACAAGTCTGATCAGTTCCACGGAATTTCCCCTGCACTTTCCTCCCAGTTCAGCTGGCTGACCTCAGCCTCACAGGTTCTTTTCTCTGCCAGTGCAGAAGCTTTCTGCAGCAAAGATAAAGAACAAAACAAACCCTTCCAAAGTGACATCCTCATGACAGACACGGTGGCTGCAGCCCTTTGGTTTGTGCTTCAATCCAGCCCCTGTTCTGCAGGCAGCAGCTGCACTCCTGTGCCCACATCTGCAGCCCTGAGTGCAGCTCCAGGCCATGGCAGGGCACAAACTGATGCTTTATATAGTCATTATATAGATTTACATAGTCATTAAGCCATCCAGGGCTGCAGGGTGAAGAGACAGTGCAAATACCCTGATGCTGCAGCCACCTTGCAGGTCTTGAATGAACCAGAGCCTGAAGCAGGTTTTAAAGTGAGCCAAAATACAAAACTAACTAGCCAATTATCCCCCTAAACAATATCTTTGAAAGAAGTCCAAAGCAAATAATGGACAAGCTACTGATAAGCACATATTGGTGTGCTGCATATCCTCTGGGGGTTGTATTTCCAAAGTTTTCTATTTGTGTAGGCAGTCAGGCACTTCTGAAGTCTTGCTGGCCCATAACAGCCACGTCTCTCCAGAGTAAGAGCTCCAGCAGTGAGAACCTTTCCCCTGGATCTGTTCTTCCTGGGAAACTGAGCTTTTAAAGGAGCCACTAATGTCCTCTCAGCTGCAGCAAGCACCTTCCACATCCATGCTGCTCTCACAGCACTGCATGTGACGAGTGCTGGAGGATGTAAATCAAAAGAGAATTCTCCTCAGCTGTCCCCATCCCCTTGAAAGCTCTGTTTATCCCCTGGTGAACTGAGTGCACTCAGTGTATCACAGACAGGAGAATAATTAGGCTACTGTCTCCATCCCTGCAGCGTGTACCTCGCTCCGTGCCAGTCCTGTCAGCTGAGGCTGGCAGAGATGATTCCAGCAGTGATGTTGTTTCCTTCAGGCTCGTGGTATAAAGAGTGACACCAGGAACCAGATACTCCCTTCTTCCCTATCTGGCAGTCTTTTGATCCAAGTACAAATGGGAGTCCTATTACAACTTGGCATCGTTTTTACCCCCATTTTGTGTGAAACCAAAGAGCTCCCAGGAGGTCAATGAAGGTTTCTGATGAGAGCAAGTGCATGGAGGAAAACAGAAAAAAATCCACTTGCAATTAATGGGGATGTCTGTGCTGTATTTCTGTTACAGTGGCATTAGTTGTGGAGATGATGTGTTTTATTCCCACGCATACTTCATGAATGAAATACAATAAAAACCCTGACAAGGTCCTAAGTAAACCACTGGGAATGCTTTATATTTTATATCCAGGGCTTTGCTGTAGCTCCTCTAAGCAGTTCCTTCTGTCATCATCAGCTCTTGAATGCAGAGCACAAAGGGCTGGGAGTGAGAGCATTAATGGCACAGAGGTGAGAGCAGTAGTGCCATGCAGAGGTTTGACTGATGCAAACAGAAAGAAGATGCAAAGCACTTGGCACTCAGCTGGGCAATGGCAGCAGCCAGGCCTCAGATGGAAGTCTCCAGGAATGATTACTGCAGTGCACAAGTGCTAGGGAATTCAACTCAGCAAAAGGAAAGCACATGAGACTCCAAGATGATTATGTACATTAAAGGGTGATACAAGTATTGAAGCCTTCCAGCATGTTTTAATGTACCTGTGCTTTTACTGGGACAAGCATTATTTAGGTTATTGGGCAGAGCTCTGTGCTGCTGCAAAGCAATAGAATTTTAATGAGTATTATAGATAGTTCTACACCCTTCCATCTCCCCCAAGGAAAGAACAGGCAGATCTTTACCCAGGTTCTGGAAAAATGACACAGTTGTGAGGGTTGGAGGCACTGTTCTGGCTGAAGCCAAAGCTATCTTTGAGTCAGAGTGACTGCATGAACAACCATGCTCAGCAATCCTCTTGAACCACATTTTCCAAACGTTCCCAGATACAAACCCTAGATCCAGGATGCCTCTACTCAGTGGTAAACTCCTCACAAACCCACCTCAGGAGAAGGATCACTTCAGGATTTCTGTTTATTCAATGGCACCACTAAAAAGTGAAGTTAAAAAGAAGAACACTCCTAAAGAATGACTTTCTGTCATCCTGAGGGAATCTAAAACAAGTACTCTGTCCAAGTTCCTAAATGAAGTGTCTGAATTTTGATGGGATTAATTTCCAGTGCCTCAGAAAATTAAGAAGCAGGACGATGCACCTCCTTGGATTATTTATAACTTTCATTCCTAACTGCTTCTTTAGGCACCCAATAAACTGGCGAGGCTACACTTCCAGCTACACAAATAGGGACAGCCTGAGGAAGCTTCCAGGAAATCCTATTACACATTATAACTTGGCTGGCTTCATTTAGCAGTGGAATTACCACATTACAGGGGCTCAGTGGCTGGCAGAGAAAAGGGCACCATGAAGGGACTCAGAAATGAGATGTTCCCAGATTAGTGATTTTTTTACATTCGTTGAATTCAAAACCAAAAGCACACTCAGTGCATCTGAACTTCCACCTGCTGAGTCCACCACATGTTCACACAGGTATGCAGCATGTTTCCTTTCACCTTTAGAGCATACCTTCTAATAAGCTGGCCCACTTTGAATTTAAAACTTGAAAGAATGACCAGGGAGCAGTAGCAGTTTATTTCAGGAATTATTCACTATGCTACTGCATGAAAACCACCAAATAAAACACTTTCTCTGCAATGCAAGAATCTCAACACTGATGTAAGGGCTTTCAGGTTGTGCCATGCAGAAATTTTCTTTAGAGGTAGAATATTAAAATTTCAAAGCCTCCTTAGTTAGATACAAACACCTCAGAGCTCCAGAAAAGTGAGGGCAGATGTGTAGAGTATGCACTGATGTGTTTGGTGTAAATGCTGTTGTAAAATAAATGGATACCCAGATTTTCTTGTTGGTTTCAGGTCTCTGAGGAGTTTTCACACACCAGTTGACAGGAGCCAATCCTTGCTGAACATGAGGGCTGGGAACATGGTTTTTTCCCTATACTGGCCCAAGGCTTTGATTCAGCCCTGACACCTATCAATTTGAACAGTCTCAGCAGAGTGTCTGAAGTAAACACCTCTTGTATACTGAGTTAGGACTCCTGGATCTCAACTTGTGCTAATTCTGAGGGAACATGAACTCTCTTAATATGCCTTAAACTTTTTAAGTGCTTGTTCTCCAGTAATTTTTTTCTGTTACTTCTGTTACAGCAGGGCCTGGCTGAGACCAAACCCCAGTGTGTAGGGAACCACACAAAACACAGCAGGAAAAAATTCATGTCCCACAGATCTTACATTGCTCTGAAGGTTTGTGACTTTTTTAGAGTCGAGTGACACTTGAACAAAGAATGTTTGAAATATGCTGTTAATTTTTATGTCTTTGCCTGAAATAATTTCTTTGGAGACTTGAGTGTTGGTCGAATGTTATGGTGGTTGGAAACCAGCCAGTGCACCCTGAAATACAGACACAGCTGACAATAAAAGCACAGTGAAACCACAATCCCTGAAATCACTCTATCTGCTTTTCTTGTTTGAATGGTTTTGGAAAACAGCTTTCTGCTTTGGAGCCAACTTATTAACCTGCTCAAAGTAAATAAACAGAGGTCTCAGAGATGGGTTGCATTAACCCTTTTTGTACAGCTCTGTTAAATAAGTTACTGGAGGAAGAGCTGCCTCTGTCTGTGTACACACAGAGACACACCAAAGCCTCTGTCCTTACTGTGACACAAACAGCAGAACTTTCCACTGCTGGTCATTATTAGATCATGGGTCAAGTCATGTAAAGAGCTTTCAGTGTGTGCCCAGAAGCCTTTTCCATACAGATGAGGTTTTCAGCAATTGATCCACACACTGTTAAAATCAGTTGCATATTGGCTCCATGCCTGGAGCTTAATTGCTCCCATCACTGTTTTCTGGTGAATGCTTTCTGCAAGGTACATAGGAATTGTCAAGTAATTGTCTCCAAAGCTTTTGTATTTGCAAAGAACATTGATATGGAGACTGTTATCCTTCTAGATTTACAAACTACTGCAGAAACAGGCACTCCATAGTACTCTTCACTACATTCCAATGCTGGTCTGACACCTTAACATAGGGGAAATACCTTCATGTCCTTCAAATGGAAATCTTCACAATTTTCATTTTGTTTGCATCTTACAATTACCTGCAAACAATTCCAGACCTGACACAGTAAGGAAGTAAGAGAGAACATTTCTGCTCTGATTCAAATCCAATCTTAGCAAAGTTTAGACTGCCAGACACTGTGCTCTCATATTAGTGGTGAGGCAGAGAAGGGATGTTTCTTAGTTCAGCCTAGGCATTTACTTCCATCCTTTGTGCCTTTCTGGAAAAGGCAAAGCTGGGTGCAGTCAGATTTATGTATGGAATGTTGCAGCTTGGTATGCAATCTGTAGCTGTACTCAGGTGAGTTAATTCTCCTGATTGCTTCCTCAGGTGCCCACCTCCTTTTAACTCTACGAGTTGAATGTTGGTGCAAAGTGTTGAATTCTCTGTTCTAACTCTTGCAGCCCACAGGTCTAGAAGGTCTTTGCTTCAATATCTGTGTATATGCAAAATATCCAGTCCCAGAGTGACAGAGTGGAGGTTCAAAATGAACAGGAATAAATGAGAATGATTATTCAGAAGACCTAAATACTGAGGGGTAGATGAAGAGGGACACTTGTGAGACACACTTCCATGCTGGCCTTTTCCTTGTCTGGCAGGAGATAATTTGCTCCTGGCTTGTCTTAGCAACAACCACTGGAACTATGCTGGGTAGCAGCCCTGGCACTGCCATGTGGTCAGAGCACCTCACTGGGAATACACAGCTGGACAGAAATTATTCTTAGTAAAGAATTCTGAGTACCTGGCTTTGGGCATGTGAAATGTGCTGCTCCTCTCACAGGGCCCTGGTTCTGAAAAATAACTGTTGGATTTCCTATGATACTTGGAAAAAAACCAGAATACCTCAGCAGATCTCAGCTGTAAAATAAAATACCATCAGTCAAGGAGCTCTGCTCCTAGCCAGAGCTCCTGCTGCTAATCAAAAGGCATGCAGAGCCTTTTGGGAGAGGCAGGTATTGGAGTCTGTCCCTAGGAAAAGCAGAAATCAAACACAAGCATGTCCCACACACATCAGTGTGGCACACAGGACACTAATTCCTAAGAGGCAATGGATATTCATCTTCCACTTCCTGTCAGTGTTTTAATGTCTGACTACTGGAGGAGAAGAGAAAAAATATGGGCCCTAATGCAAAAGCCTCTGAAGACACGGTGATTTCTACTGATTGCAATGTTTGGCAGGTTGGGCTTGAGAGGGCAGATTCAATGTGCATTTGAAGACAAATAGAACCAGACCTTCAGAGTAAGATGAGGGAATTGACTTTTAACTGACCAGCTCCAGCAAGCTTCAAGAATGAAATTAGGCAAAACAGATGCCCCCTCACCAACAGTTCTTCCAAAGTCCAAATCACAAGGAGCATGTAACTGAAGAGAAGGTTAAAAAGTAGTTCTAGACCAAAATATGGACTGGGAGCTTCTCTGCTGGTGACTATTGGACTGTGGCAGTCTGATGAGGGAACACAAATATTTGACATTTGGGAAGGGCAGATGTAAATCCGTTTCATCACTGTGGCACAGATTTTCTAGGTGACTGCATCTCATTCTTACTATCCCTGTGCTTAAGTCCCTCAGTGAAAAAGAAGTGTAATTATTCTTTTGATCTCTTCTTTCCTTGACACATCTTTCTTTTGGCTATGACTGGAAATCTTCTTTGTGCATGTAGCACTGCCTTTAAATGCTAATGGGGTAGTACAGGCAATGTAAAGTAAAGGTGAGAGTCAAAGCTTAGATAATTCAGAGGAAATGCTCCCACTGATGCTGGCTGGCTGTCAGGCCCAAACACAGTTATTAGTGGATACAGAAATGTTTTGTACTTTGTTTTTCTTCTCTTCCTCTTCAGAATGGCTGCAAAGAGATAGGATCTTTTCTGCAAGTTGCAAAGGATCTAACCCATCCCTGATAATCCCACGCCTTTCAAAACTGCCTGCAAATAAAAATGAGATCCAAAACTCTGTTCCTGCCAAACAGGCCCCATCAGTGACAGTGAAATGGCTTTCTGGTGGCGTGACCTGCAGGGATGTCTGATAAGCATGTGGTCTTTCTCCTGCCAGCTTGTTTTTAATCAGATCTGAACAATGGAAGCTGACAATGAAATCCCAGAGTCTCGCCCAGAAAGTTCCTCAGCTTTTGGCTGGTCTTTTTGTTTGTCTGTTGTTCTCAGTGTACTCTGCAATCTGCTTCCAGAGAGGTACACTGGCCACCAGGAAGCTGCAGATGCCTCTCATTTGAACCTACCTCTCTGTGCTGTTTCCTCTGCAGTGTCTGAGGAGATCACTTTGTTGCAGAAACGAGGCGTTTGCAGTGCTCCACAAACCACAGGCCAGGAGGAGGCAAAGGAGAGCAAGCATGGTTTCAGTTAGAGGTCAAGGAGGAGCATCCTCTACCCTTGCCACAGCCAAGTCTCTCACCCTTGTTATCAGTATGCAAGAGCTAATCCTGCTCAAGCCTTAGCTCACAGATTTTTCTAAGAAAATACACTTTTCCTAAGGCATTTGAGTTCTTGAACTGCTCTGAAACTGTTCTCAGTTCTGTCAACTCATCTAATGCTCACATCACCTTTAGCAAAATCCAGTTAAGGTTAATGGCAACTGTGAAGACAAGAAGCACAGCCCTTCCTGCCTGTCTGCAGTCACTGTGTGCCCCCCTGACCCCTGCTCAAGCAAGATCATCCCAGAGCATGTGGCACAGGATTGTGCCTAGAGGGGTCTGGATTATCCCCAGGGAGGGAGATTCTGCACCAGCTCTGGACAATCTGCTCCAGTGAGCCAGCACTGCACAGCAAGAAAGTTCTTCCTCATGTTCAGGTGGAACTTCCTTTTTGATCCACTGCCTCTTGTCCTGTTGCTTGGCACCACTGAGAAGAGCCTGGTCCCATCCTCTTGGCACCCTCTTTAGATGTTTACACACAGTAATGAGGTCCCCTCTCAGGGGTCTCTTCTTGAGGCTGAACTGGCCCAACTTCCTCAACCTTTCCATGTAAGAGAAAGGCTCCAGTTGATGCATTGTTGGGACTACCTAAAAACAGAGGCCAGACAAAATTAAAAGAATAAAAAGCAGTTCTGTTTATTGAAGGGCCTTCAGGTACATTTAAGGCAGACAAAGCCCACCCAGGGGTTGCACCCAAAATGAACAATGGGTCATGGGTTTTAATATTTTTATAAGTTTGGTCCATTTGCATATTGGGGTTAATCTTCCAATTACAGCTTCAGGTAATGAAGTCATTTACCCCAAGTTTGGTCCTCACAACTCAATTTTGCATTTCTCAGGGCCTGAGGCAGCGAGGTGTCCTTGATTGCCAGGCCTGGAGAGGAATTGTTGTGTCTGACCAAAATGGGAAAGCAGCAGCTCACACTGTGTGTGGAGTTTAGAGTTCTACACTAAAGAATTGCAGGAGTACAAATATATGAAAAATATACAAGCTAAAATCCTAAGGCATCACGGTGCCCAGACTATGAGCACATGCTGCAGGCTGTGGTGCTGGGCTCTGAGCACTGGCAGGTTCAGCTGGAGCAGAGCCTGCAAACACCCTGCCCATTCCACATGCATTATACACCTGCTGTGCTTGGCAATTCTGCCTTGTGTTTTCCTACACGGACACATTATGTTTAGCAGATTTCAGCAGAACAAACCCCAAAGTAATTTAAAAAATCTGTGCTCTTCACTTCAGCTCCTCCCAGGTAAGACAATCCTCCTGCCAGCAGACCTGTCTGTGGTTCTTAGGAGGGAAAGCTGTGCTCTGCATGCTGTCCAGGACCTCCATAGCACCCCACAGGAACCCCTCCAGCTGGGGACACTCCTCTCATGTGACAGCACAACACAAACTGATCCCACGGGGTCATTTCTGCAGGCAAAATCTGCCAAGGAATTTTAACCATGGGTGCAGGTGAATTACCCATAGAAATGGCAGAGAAAGCCAAGAGTTTTTGCCACTGGAGACATGGTGGTGTGTTAAGGTTTTTGCAGAAAGGTTTTTTCCAAGTCTGTGATTTACCTTTCTGCTGAGGACTATTGTACACATGGCTAAGACAATACAACCTTCTGGAAAAACAGAAATATGTTCTTTTCCACCTCCCTTTCATCAGGGAGACTTTATAGGCTATGTATGAGCTATTGCAACCTGGCTTAGTTTCCCAAACAGTCAAGTTTGCTTTATTTCTGGACCTATCTTCTGCTCTGCTATTCTCACCCAATGCCTAACTACTTTCATAACCTTTATATTTAAGCTTTGAAACACTAATAAATAATAACCATATAACCCATTTGGAGTCCTAGTTCTTTGAATTCCTTTTTCAGGTGTTCTCCAGCAGCAGCTGTCCTGATCCTTCTGCTGCAAGCAGGGCTCTTTGGTCAAATAATAGTTTACTTGATTTTACTGCTTTTCATTTCCTTAACTTGTAAGCAATGCTGATTCTGAAAAAAAAATAAAAATTAGACTGATAGAGCATGTATTTGTTGTAGTAATATTAATAGCACTAATTATAATACTTAATAATGCTGGCATGTATTTTGAAATAATTTTTCTTAATGCAAATGTATATTCTGCTTGGTTTAGAGTCTAATTATATTTTATTAATCAAAGTATGAAATTTGAAATTTAAATTTCAGCTGAAGACCCTCAAATGACCATGAGAATTCAAATGCTCAGTGTTGGTGGCAATCAAAATATAGCATGTATTGAAGAGATGTATTATGTCAGCTGCGTTATGTCAAAGAATTAGAACTCACATATGGCTCAATTTTTCCAAACACATTTTTCCAAATAGCAATTTCTGAGGTGTTTAGAAATTTAATTTGCCAGTTCAGTTTTAACTCGTATGTTGTAACTATGATGGGGAAATTGAACTTCAGCCTTGGTTGCTTTGATTCAGGACAAGAATGGGAGTAAAAAAAACCAGGGTTTGGCAAGTCTTTAACATTCCAAACATTTTTTCAAAATTCTTAGTGCGGGATGAATCTTCCATCATGCTTTGGAAGTTAACAGGCTGACAGTGCAATTATGAACAGGCTGAACATTTCAACAAAAGCCTTCACTTCCATACTTCACTGCCAGATGACTTGAAAAGAAATCCCCAGTTCTAACAGTCCCAGTCCCCAGTTGTAACAGTACTCACCTAAATATTCTAGTTCTTTTGCTCAGGGTATTAACACTCAGGCCTTCAGCTCTGCAGCACAGCTAATTAGAAACTTGCTGATCAAAGTTTCCTCAGAAATGAGGAGCCCAACATGTTTAATTCAGAAGATCTCAGAATGATAAGCCTAAGAGATGTTTGCATGTGTTTCCAGCACATGTTTCACTTTCTGGCAGCCTGAAGAGGTGATCTTTCCTGGATCTGTGCCTCTGTCCTGCACCCTCAGATGGGATTTGAGTGGCTCTTCCTGTGGTGGGTTCACAGCCCTGACCAACCTTCCAGGGTGGCTACAGTACAGGGCATGGTCCCAGACTGCTGCAAACCAGTCCTGACGCTCCGTGCTCATGGAAATAATTCATTTAGGAAACACCTGACAGTTGTCTGATGATGTTTAAAATGGTTTTAAACCTAACATGAAAACTAGTTTTATATGAACCCAGACAGCCAATGCTTTGAACATATACCAAAAATGCAGCTGTCCCCTAGTGACTGTTCACCCAGGGTAGGATCTGCTGCATTCCCAAATCCTCAAGAAGGGTATTTTTCATTCCTGAAGAAAACTCCTCCCTCCCCCAGTGTAAAGGTTGTCTTGCCTTCCACCACCAACCTAATACCTCCATTTCTGAAAATACTTTTTCAGCAATGAATGGTGACAGTTTTAGCCTCACAGAAAGGGCTCCTACATAAATAGAATTTGACCTACACAAATCTCATTTACTGGTGGTTTCTTCTGTTCACAGATAGATGACCTCCTTTTATCCCTCCTGTTCTGCCTACACCACTTTTCTGATCCTTCAGAGATACATGAGAGCAAAGGCTCCACTACAGCCTTGAAGTGCACGGTCACAGGCTTTCTATGTAACTTCTAGTTAGAACTGCTGCTGTGCTCAAGAAGAGATAACAGATGGGTAAGAGGAAGTTGAGGAGCTTGTTGACAGATAGTCAAATTGTAACTATGATGAATATTATTTCTGTATTATCTAGTCTTAAAGAGATCGATTGAAGCAAACAAATGGGGTTTTTTTGTTTTTACTTACAGTTGTTATAATAGCGGTATTCCCTCCCAGGCTGCCAGAACGAGCCTGGTTAAAGTTCTAATAGGAAATTCCACCAATCAAGGGAAATACTACATCTCCATAGGAGGTTGCTCTCATTTGCCACGGCAGCTATCTCATCCATTTTGCGTTAGAAATGGAAACACAACCGGAATGCCAGAGCTAACAATGAGCTGGTGACACAGCGCAGTGCCCGTGAGTGCCGGCCGAGTGGCGTGCGGGCAGCACTGACCCCAAGGGAGCGCAGAGCTGCCGTGCAAGCACGGCCCCGGCTGCCTTATGCAACAGGTCACACACCAGCCGGCCTTTCCTGGCCTCCCAACGCTGGCGTGACCGCCTGAACAAAGCGCCTGCTCCTCTCTGGTGCGGTTCCATGGCGTGAGATCAGAAACTGGCGACGAAAAGAAAAAGCCTGATCGCCTTAGTGCCGTGAGGCCGCCACTGTGCCAGCCGCTGGCCCGGGCAGGAGGCGATGATGTATTTAGAGCACCGGGAAAGCGCGTGTCGCGGCGGGGACAGGCATTAACGGGAACGGGGTCAGCGTCCCGCCGCCCGCCGTGCCCAGCGGAGCCTTTTACCGGGCTGAGCGCGTTCCCCCCGCGGGCCGTGCCCAGCGGAACCTTTGCCAGGCCGGGCACATCCCCCCGTCCACCGTGCCCAGCGGAGCCGAGCCTTTGCCGGGCCGGGCACGTTCCCTCTCCCGCCGTGCCCAGCAGAGCCTTTGCCGGGCTGAGTGCATTCCCCCCTCCCACCGTGCCCAGCGGAGCCTTTGCCGGGCTGAGTGCATTCCCCCCGCCCGCCGTGCCCAGCGGAGCCTTTGCCGG
>JBBMKD010000013.1:22971922-22989338 GCA_037834095.1 Argya squamiceps | reverse complement strand
ATCGGAGAGCACAGACGGCTCACGGGGAAGGGCCTGCGCAGCTGGGCCGCAGCCAGGGAGCTCCAGAAATAGAAAACTTGCGCCGTTCCAAGCGGGAGGGGGCGGGTAAGGTTACGTTTGAACGCCGAGCTGCCTGAACTCTCCCCGAAGTACTGAGAGAAGAGTAACCGTGGGGTGTCCGTGGGCATTGCTGCTCACCGCGGGCTCAGCTCCATGGGTTCGGTGTCCCAGCCCTCTCCATCCTCAGGAATTGGAGGATCGGGTCCACTGTTAGCTCAACTGCAGTAATCAAAATTGCTCTAGTGATTACAAGCTGCAGGGAGAAACACTTGATTGGTTTTAAAGTGTGTTTTTCCAAGAAAATGACTGGAAGTGACTCTTGGATATTCCACATTACATTTCATGCAGAAAACTGCTGTTCCAGGGAGCAGATAGGAATAGTCCCACCCTTTTGCTGGATCTACTGGAAACTGGAATTCAGTTTAGAGTGCTGCTACTTTTAGATTTCAGTCACCAAAACACTTTTATTCATACTCATTATAAATTAATTCATCTTTGGTTAAGTCCCATTTTTCATGTTGGTGGCACTGGGCTAGTTTAACAAGCAAATGCTATTCAGATGCAGCTGATCTTGCTAGGCTATCTTCTAGCTGTGCAAATATGCTTTTAAACATCATGTGGGTGGACTGTGAGTACTGAAGGACTTCAAATGAACCCTTGTGCTTAAAAAGGACAGGGAAGAATATCTAATTGTTTCTGCACCTCCTACTCTAAGTGCTGACAGATTGTTCTGTGTGATTCCTTGCTCTCTCTCCAGAGGTGAAGTTTTGGGCACTTAAACTCTGAATTGGTAAAGGTAGTTGTTGCCTCTGAGGTTACAGGCAAGGTGCTGAAGCCCTGTTTGCTCTTGTAGCTTTAGACAGCTCTGAGACATTCTGAATATGAGACTTTGTGAGTTGTTCTGTAATCACAGGCAGAGCTCAATTTGTCAAGAGAGAGGTTTTCTTCTTTGGTTCTTCCCCTTTTTGCGTCTGAGTTAAATCTAATTATGCAATTGTGTAACAGAGTAGGTTAAAAGGTAGCAACAACATTCCATGGCCTTGTCTACTTGCAGCAGAACTGAAGTTCATGCAAATCCTTTTTTGGCTTATAGACTGTGAAACAACCTCCAGAAATAGTGATTTCAGTTTACTGGGCAAACTGGAGGACAAGGAAACACCATTAGAGACACCCATTCCTGTGAAAATGAAGAGCAAGTAGACTGTTTCCTTGTGAAGGAGGATCGAGGGGAGAGAAGCCTGTGCTGGGGGGGTGGCAGAATGAGGCTCGGGTCCTTTTAGTGCTTTGTTACTTTGGAGAATTAATTGGCCTCTGTTTTTGGAGCTCTCTCTGCAGACAGGTGACAAGAGCATGCTCAGAGCCCAGAGCAGGACTGGGTGACCATGATCAAAGCAGGACAGGAGTCTGACACTCACTTTCAGTGGGCTCTCAGCAGAATCTTTCTTTTCCCAACAGGCTGGTACAAAAATCAAGAATAAGAGGTTTATGCTGGAGTTCAGACTTCACCTGCAGGTGGTTCTCACCATCATATCCAGGCCTGTGCAGGATGTGGCATTTCCTAAATATGAAATCCTGATGGTTATAATCTTGTGTGCTACAGTATTTGCCCAGTACTCTGAAGAGGATACAGCTACAAGTAATATCCATTAGATCAGGAAACAGATGGGTGCTTACTAGCTTTATATTTTACTAGAAGATTACAAAGCTCTTCTTTTTCTCCCTTCTCCTCAGCTTTAAACACATTCTGCAGAGGTTTTGGAGGAGTTCCTCTGTCTGTCAAATCTACTCTGCCACCTTTCACCCCCTCATGGCCCTCCCTTTATGCTGCTACCAGTAGAATGTTATTTGTTAGGTTTCAGAATCTGCCCCTCCTATTGGCTTACAGGCCCCACAAATAATTTCTAAAAAGCAGCCCCCTCTCAGGGGAGGCTTAAAATGCTTCTGTTCTTGCTTTTCTAGTTCAATTGCAGCCAGATAGTTGAGTTTTTATAATCTCTTTTAAAACAATAATCAGAACACCATTAGGCTATAAAATAAAACCTCATTTTCCAATATATCCCATGCTTGATCTCTTTTTTCAGCATGTTCATAAACCAGAATGCAGTGGCCGAGTACTTAATGTCACATTTGATAACTTGAATTTAACACAGACTGCTTGCCGTGCTATTTCAAGCTTCATTTAAAAGCTGAGGAGAACTGAGAATCTTACTTTATGGGCTTATCTTTTACTTTAATTCTTCTTGGAGTGAGCTGGTGATGATTTGAAAGAAATACAAGTCATAAAAACAGCTTTCTCCTTCCTGCTTAAGATTAAACTGTTTCAGCTTTTGTTTTGATTGGACTTTGAGCCAGTGAATGAAAAACACAGAAGAGGAAGTACAGAAAATAAAAAGGAGAGGCAGGTAGAAGTGAGGGTGCTTGGTAACTTGAGACTGCAGAATACAGGAAGTACACGTAAGCAGGGAGAATAACTTTGAAGGGAACTGGTGGTGAGTCAGGAAGCAGTCATTCCAGTCTGTCCCTTCCCCATTTTCTAAGAGCAGTAGCTGTAAGCTTTTGGTAAACATCCTGGTGGTCTCTGACAGCCACGCTGGGTCACAGCACTTGCACATTTGTTACGTCCTACACCACCAGTTGTGTTTATTGAGTACCCTCAGCTGACATCTGCTGCATCTCTGCAACTGGAGCTGGGTACACGCAGCAGTAATAGATGGTGCTGAGATGCCTCTTTCAAATATATTATTGTGAAATACTGAAAACTGCTTTTCTTCCCCCTCCCTCTTCCTCTTCTTCCCCCAGATTAAGCAGCAATGGCGTTTGTGAAGAGCGGATGGCTGCTCCGGCAAAGTAAGTCATGGGTCTTTCTCCTCCTTCTCTCCCTGTTCACTGGCATTTCTTCAGAAAACATCACAGCAGCTTAGCAATTCCCAGGTTTCCTTAAAACAAGCTTCTAGTTCTGTGGGTTGCTTTTGTTGAGTTTTTTATTTTTACTTTTAGGACACGTCACATAATGACGTGTCATGACAGCATTCCCATGTGACCTTTGGGTACTCCAGTGGGAAACAGGATATAAACACATCTGAGATGTCTGCCTGGCATTCAGCTTCAGATGCTGCTCTGTAATTAGTGCTGTGTAAGTGGGGACTTGGAAACTTTACCTGACACCTCCACTTTCAATCAATGCCCTCTGCTTGTTGCTGCAGCAAGTTAGAACTCAATCCTCAGGTCATGCACTTGAAATAAAACCAGCTTTGCTGGTTTTATTTTTCTGAATCCTGGATAAAATATGGCACCCTCTAATTCTCTAATGTTCCCAAGTGGGGATGTTGTAATACAGCATTTTGCTCGGCACTTTGACGTGTTGTCTGGGACAACTGTGAAGGATTTCTTGGTTCATTTTTTATTAACTTTAGGACAGAATTATTTCCTGATATGTGCCCTCCAAAATGACTGTCGGGTTTTTAAGGTACCATTTTACGGCGTTGGAAGAAGAACTGGTTTGATCTGTGGTCTGATGGCCGCTTGATATTCTACGATGATCAAAATCGGCACGATCTGGAAGATAAAATCCACATGAGAATCCACTGCATCAACATCAGAGTGGGGAATGAATGTCGAGGTAATAATGAAACCTTCAGGATTTGTGTATCCAGGGATCTTTTACACCTTCAGTGCCTGCCCAGCACACCACATACAGCACTACTGCAGATGTAAATGTGTCCAAAACGTGTGCAACTTCACTGTTCTTGAATCCCTCCACCTTCCAAAAAAATCTCAACCCCTACCAACTCCTAAACTCCTTTAGAGATACCCAGGGCGTGGTATCACCATGTGATAGGTTGGGTTAGGGTTTGATTCTTCTGTTAAAACTCAGTGAGGACAGTTTAGCACTCATGCAGGAGGATGGGATGTTCCCAGCAGGACTGTGTGTGTGATACAGAACATTCCTGGTGTAACCACAGTGCTGGCTGGATGGAGAGGCAGGGCTAGAAAAGGGAAACCTCAGCTGATGTTTTTCCTAAGTTCACTTCTAAGCATTTGTTAGTGCTCCACTTGGTGCTGACACAAGGGAAGGACACAAGTGCTGGACAGGACTATTGCTAAGTGTGGATTGGTTGTGCTGTGAGACTCTTGCATTTTGTAGGAAAGATGTTCAGAGCTGCAGATTTCCAGAAACTCTAAAGAGTAACAACAGGTTATTTCCCTCTGGCACTTGTTCTGATGCCATGGAAGGCTACAACTGGCCCTAGTTTATTTTGTCCAGACTTGCATAAACTCCCTTCTTGTACATGTGATCATGTAATGCTGTTCATACCTCATAACTGATCTCTGTTTTTCTCACTCAGATTTCCAGCCTCCAGAGGGGAAGCAGAGGGATTGTTTACTGCAGATTGTTTGCCGTGATGGGAAGACAGTCAACCTCTGTGCAGAGAGTGCAGATGACTGCCTGTAAGACAGTCAGAGAATAATGGTTTTGCTGCTCCTCCCTCTTTTATCCCCCTTTTATCTCTCTCCCTAGTTATTTTCCTCCCTTCTAACTTTCAGAGATATGTTTTAAGAAAATTTTCAAGCAAATAAAAGCAGGTTTTCAGTGACAAAAACCCCAGTAGCTCTCCTAGAAGTTGTCTAGCTCATGCGAACTAACTGCAAGTTAAGTCACTGAAAACACTGCAGGGTGAGGAGGAGTAGAAGAATCTGATTAGTATGATTAATGGAAGACTTGCTAAACAGATTTTTTTAAACTTTTGCCATTCTTCAAGAGCACATGACGTGGCATTTGTCCAAGGACATCTCAGTTGCAATAGGAGGAATATTCCATTATTGTGAACTCTCAGCTGGGCTGTGTAGAGTTAGATAACCTCTGTGATCACAGTTTGCCAAGAAGTGTGGTCCATGGAGCATTCTCCAAGCCCCACGGCTGGGGAGGAGCTGGGTGAGGTGAGGTGTTCCCAGCTCCTGGGACCTGCAATAGCAGCCAGGCCCCTGCTCTAATCAGCACAGATGAGCTGTTCTGCTGGGGTGCAGCTCTTGTATTACCTCATCCTAAGCATGACTGCATGTTTCCCACCTGTTGTGCTTGCAGCAAGGACCTCCAAAACTGCATCCATTCCTCCTCTTGTTCCTCCTTGTTCTTTCTTAGCTCTGCAAAGAAAGTAATTATTTCTTAGTCTTGGTGTAACACTTTTGTGCATTCATTTGAGTGTCTCATTAGGCTTTGACACATGCAGTATCTTAAACTCTGCTCCTGCAGTAACCTCTAATTGCTAACCTTGTTTGTTTCATTGATCTGAAAGAAAAAAATGGCATTAATTTTTATCAGTGTTTCACTAACTAATGGGGTTTTTTTTTGCAGGGCATGGAAAATTGCTCTCCAGGACGCCAGAACAAACACAGTGAGTGTCCTACCTAGAGCTTGTACTGATAGAGAAGCAGCACATCAGTGTTATGTGTGTCCAGCAGTTTAGTTCTGAAATCATGTTCTGTCCTTCTCTGCTAGAGACAAACAGGGTCATGAGCATGATAGGAAAGCTTATGAGGGGAGAAGAATGATTCTCTGGATCACAAACACATCCTTGCAGTCCAGGCAAATACATGTTGTGTGGAAAATCCTGATTGTAAGGAATGATTTCTCTGGGTGCACGTGAATATTTGGAAAGCTGGTCTGTGGGCACTGAGGCTGTGGGCAACAAGCAAATCTTCTGCAACCAGCAAAAATGAACTTTTCACTCCCAGTGTTTGTTGCCTTCCAGGTGGGTGCAGTGCTAAGGGAAGCTTACTACACAGCAGCTGTTTGTTAATGTAGATCCATCCCACTGTGGGATGCTTCTTGGCACAGACATGGGGAAGAGTGAGATGCTTGCAGGGGAGTGCAGGCATGCTGAGGAGGAGTGTATTACCTCTGCTAGCTGTGGAGAGAATCAGGAATCATAGAAACCTCTTTGTGAGTCTCCTGGAGAGCTGTATCTTTGGGCAGCCACATCCATCCACGTGTGGGTATTGCTAATTTGTTTCTCCTTTAGTCTGCCTTCCAGAGTACTCTGCAGCACTAGCTTTCCCTGGATGACTAGGCTGAACCAGCCCGAGGTGTTTCTGTTTCAGGGGAAATGCTGTGTTTTGTAGAAGTTTATCTCAGTTTCTGATGGGTCACATTAACATTGCCACTGTACATCTGTCAGAGGATATAACTTAGATTTGTAGATACCCAAAGCAAACACTTGTCATGGCAAAACTACCCCAGACATGATTGTCTCTGACTGCAGCCATGCCACACTGCCTGTGGCTGTACTGAGAAGTGAAGGATTTGTCCTCGTGCAGAGGACACAACACTCATGGTCTGTCTGCTCTGGTTTTAGGGGCTTTGTCTCACATATGTGTGAGATGGTGACTCCAGTTTCAGGAGATGGGAACTGCTGTTCTCATGCCTCTGCCACTGCTGCCAGCCTTGATAGATGGCCCAGAACATGGCAGTGCTGACCTTGGTCAGCCAAGGCAGACCCCTGCTACTCCAAGTAGAGCAGGTAGCCCTCTACACAAGTAGATACATAAATGAACATTTTCCAAAGCTGTTAAAGGTGTCCCAGGAGGACTTGGACTAACTGGGTAAGTGGGTTTGAGGCTGTAGGTGTGTGACACGCCTTTCAAAAATTCCAAGCATCCAGCAGTGCCTCCTAACTTGACTGGACCAGCAGGTGATCTCCTTAGCTTTGAGAGCTGTATCATTTACAGCTGTTGGCAGGGTTGTGCATTGCTTGTACAGAGATCCCTGTGGCAGGGCAGAACACTTTTCTGCTAAGATGTGAGCAGATTTCTCAGGTGATGGAAATACCACTTCATATAGTATTTTAACAGTGTTTCAGGCAATCCTTAGAATCTTCACCATGAGTTTGACTCGACTTATAACCATATTATGTCCTCAAATGCCATGATTTCATCAGTCCAAAAGATAATATAACATTTGCTGTTGATTTATTAAAATGTTGAATTAAAGAATGGGAGCTGGCTTTTGCCTTGGAATAAGAGCATCACTGTAGATTTTGGATATTAGGGGCAAGAATACAAGGGTAGTGTAAGAAATCTTAATTGTCTTTTAGAATTTATTCTAAATGGAGTCACCTTTGCCTCAGGTAGCACTTTTGGCTACTGCATTTGTTTCCTTTGCCTGCTTCTGCAGAACTTGGTGACACCACTCTAGGGTGCCAGGAAGCAGCCAGCTTAGTTGTGATGGTTTCTTTATCTGAAGACAGAAAATGAACAGGAGGGTCATTCCTAAATCTGAGGCTCTGCAATGGTGGAAGGAGCCAGTGTGCTTGCATATACACATATGCATGTCTCTGGCACTCACACAGGGAAAAAAAATTGTGGCTCCTTTCTGTGTTTGATCAGGAATGTGTATTCCCCCAGGTCTACTCTCCAGGTCCTATCTTTTTGCAGCCTTTACAATGTACTCACTGCTTTATTAACATGCAGTGTGGCTGAAGGTCACTTTTTCTTTAGGGTCATTAGGTTTTAATCCTTAGACTGCTCTGTCTGTCTGTCTGTCTGTCTGTCTGTCTGTGGGAACAGGTGGTAACTGCTCTCTCTCCATGGTGTTTAGGGCTACATGGGATCTGATGTGGTGTATGATGAGACAGCCATTTCCTCAGCCCCTCCACCCTACACAGCTTATGCCACCCCATCCCCTGAGGTAAGAGCTGCAGTCAGGAAGCATTAACATGAGCCAGGCAGCAGGAGCAGCCTCCTTCCAGCACTCACAAAATGCTGCACTGTACTCTCATACCCAGCTTTCAAGCTTTTACAACAGCAGAGAGTAAAGCACTAACGATCTATTGCTGCTCTTATTTGAGGTGGATTTCCTTTGAAAGGAATGAGGCACTTTGGAGGTGTATAAAGGTGTGGCTGCTCCTTGGAAAATAAAACTTGGAAAATAAAGCTTTGAGAGATAGAAGGGCAAAATTTATTTGGCTGATCTACAAATATCTTCATTGTGCAGCTTCTAACATAAGGAGGTGTAACTACACTTCCATGTTGTGCAAGCACTGGAAAGGTGTAAGATCAGGAGTTTTAGAAATAGGGTGTAACGACTGGAGCTGCCACTTCCACCCAAGAACTGTTTTTAAAAACTTCCACATAAGGATTTTGTTGTACCAAGATGGCACAGCAACACAGTAACTCTAGTCCTGGACACACAGTTCTTTTGCAGTGAAAGAGCAGCCTTGGGACCAAACCAGGATGTGTTGGGGATTTTTGGATGCTCTTAGTGCTGTGCAGTAATATGTGAGGGGATAGTTTGGAGGACTATTGCTTGTTGCACCATCTGCTCCAGCCTCTCCCTCTTGTTAAGAACGAGTTGTGATGCTGGAAGCTTCCTCTGTGCAACCTCCTCTTTTGGAGAAAAAATTACTTCTAAAACATAAATGTCTTTAATCTGACATTTGCTTGCAGTGTGCCCTCTCGGAGGGTGGGTTGGAGATTTTTGGGATTGGCTGCTGCCATCCTGGCACTTCTGAGCTCCCCACAGAGCTGTTGTTGGCATGAGGGCAGAGAGGAGAAGCTGGCAGGGCTGCTGTAGCTCTGCCTGGTGATCCAGGCCCTGCCTCTGCCGTTGCCTATCCAGGAAATGCAGAGAGCAAATGCTGCTTAGGAGTGCTTATTTTTCCAGGCAGCTGTTCTGAATCCATTCCAGAGAATAGCAGGACAGCCTGGTTATTTTAGTGAAACTTTAACTACATTAGAAATGAACAAATTGACCAGTATGCTTAATTGGATCCATGGCAAAGCGTCCTTGTGTGACAGATATTTTTAATTCACAGGTTTATGGCTATGGCTACGATCAGTACAATGGGGCGTATCCCCCCGTGGGCCCTCAGATCTTCTATGCCTCCAATGGACAAGCTTATGCTGTTCCCTATCAGTATCCATACCAAGGTAACCAGCCACAGCCTCCACCTTCCCACACAAGCTGTTGGAGTCAATCTTTCTGGCTTTAGCTCTATTAGCAGCATCCTTTACCAGCACACAAAGAAGGAAACCTGACCTGTGACTGGAACCAAGTCCACTCACCCTTTCACAGCAAAGGGAGGGCAGTGAAGTTGGTATTAAGGGATTCCCAGTGTGATCTCAGCATAGTTACATTGCTTTATACACTCCTTTTGAAGCATGCACAACTCTAACTACAGCATGCTTTTGAAGGTACAAGAGGTGCAAGAGCCAGAAGATGTGATTTTGTGATTCAGTACTCCATATTGGGCATTGATGGAGCTTTTCAAAAATCTGCTGCTCTTATACCTAGTTTAATTATTTAAATGCAAGTTTCAAAGGTAAATCCACTCTCATCACAAGGTTGTAGCTGGTTCCTTCCCCCATGTGCTGGAATTGCTATAAGGCAGCATTTCAGCCACAGGAAATCTTCTGTTCAGGTTTGTACAGCTTTCAATCTCAAAAACAGGAAGAAAAGAGTGAAATTGTAGGGTGTGCTTTTAATCATAGTCACCTTAATTTAGGGTTAGTTTTGCATAGAGCCCCAGTCCTACAGAACTGGGGCTTTAGAGTTGTATTGGTAATAAATGAGAAAACGAATTGTTTAGGACCTGACTCTGCAAACAAGAATCTCTACTGAGAACTTTTTCAGTTTTGAGGGAGATTTTGTTTTCCATTTAACATTTTTCAGGTTATTTCACTTGTCTTTTCCATTTTTTGTCATAAGGGAGGTGCATCAGCCTTGAAAGCTTTTAAAGTTTTCTTCATCTAAGTTACTGAAGTCCTAAGACAGAGATGATGTATATTCAAACACAGAGGAATGTGTGTTCTGTTGGTTCTGAAAAGCAGTAGCTTTTTAAAAACCCAAGAACTGTTTTTAAAAACTTCCAGCAGGCCTTGGAAATCAAACCATACCCATATCATAACAATGCAGCAGTTTACAAATCCAGTGTGTTAAGATACTGGTAACTGGTTGGGCATAGTAACCAAGGCTCAATGTTTTCCTTCACCAGGGTCACTGCAACTAAACAGATTCACCACAGCATCTCACTTAACCCCTGTACGTCAGCTCCATTGCACCTCTGCAGTGACATAATGTTTCTCAAGGGGGAGAGTCATGCATTGTTGAGAGTCAGTGAAAGCCTTTTCTAGCTGGATTTAGTTGGATTACTTAAGAATCTGTTACAAAACACCGTTGTGGGATTTTCAAGAATATTAAATCTCCCTGAAGCGTCTGGAAGGGAAACCAGTGCTGTTATGTTTGCTTTGCAGCTAGGAGCTAAATCAGAAAACATGACAAGTGAAGCTTGTACAAGTCTGTTACAGAGCAAGGGTTATTTGGTGGCTTCTTGAGTCTAAGGTTAATTTCTTACTATTGGCCAATTTTCATCTGAACACAAAAGTAGCAGCTGTCACCACCCCACAGATCAGTCCAGGATGTGAAGGCTGAATTGCAGTAGGCAGTAAATGTAAATAACTGATGCACAGTTTCAGACAAATTACAGGCTTGAGAACTGCCAAAGGTTTTTTTCAGGGGGAGGGGGTAAGGGGGAAGAACTAAACTATTTGCCTTAACTTCAAGGCTGAATCAATTTTTAGACCCATTTCTTACATTAAAGCCACAAAGCGTATACAAGTAATTGATAGGTTCTTTGCAGAACAATGCTCACTTTTACATTTGTGATGAGTTTTCCTCACAGATATTAAGCTGTTACAAGGCTAGAAGTGTTGCTTTGCCCTTAGATTTAATTAATGTGGAGGCTGAATCCAAAGCAGAAATGTATTCTACCTGAGCAGAGCTGACAAAACATTAGTATTCATTTGAAGGAAGAATGTGAAAGAATGAGGTTGCAGTGTATGGTGTTAAAACACACATTTCTTTTGCCCTCCTCCCCACAACCTCTCCTCCCCCAGGGCCTTACGGGCAGCCCCCTGCAAACCACGTCATCATTCGGGAGCGTTACCGGGACAGCGATGGAGATCTGGCACTGGGAATGCTGGCTGGAGCAGCAACTGGCATGGCTCTGGGATCACTGTTTTGGGTCTTCTAGATCACCCTCTCCTTATCTCTGTAGTTCCAAACCCCTTTATTGTGTGCAATAATATGTTGGCAATGTTGTTTACTGTTAAACTTTGAAAAATGCAATAGTTATTTTTCAGTAGTTGACATCTTAATAACTGATTCTTAACTGTCTTAATGAGAGGTTAAAGGCACCATTTAGTTAAGTGCTGCTCTTGAATTCTGGTCTGATGTTCAGAATTACAAGGATCAATATGAGCACCAGTGGTAGCAGTCATCTGCTTTGTGAACAGACTGTTACTGGAAACACCATAGGAAAAATTATTTTTTTGGGTGGAGCAGTTTAAGATCCAGTTCAAATAAGAGATTAACAGGAGTCCTGCATCAGTATACACATCCTACTGGCTTTTAAACATTCCCTGGAAAAACATAGAGCTCAGCAGAGATTCCTTGGCATTAGACAGTCTGCCATGCTTGAGGGGGTTTTTTGTTTCCAGACTTGACTGCAGATGGTAGTGTGTTTCTTAGTGGAGCCCTCTACCTGCCTCTCACACCATGCAGGTGAAGTTGTCTCTGAGAATGTATGAGCAAACACTGAGAAGCAGCAGCACTCCTCAATTCTTTTATTCTCCCAGAAATGTGAATGACCCGTGGCAAGGAAGAGCAGTGCTTGTTGCAGCTCTCTCTTTGTCCTGGATGACTGTTCTCTGGTCAGATGGAAGTACCAGATCTTCAGCTTTGCAGGTGTCTGCAGAACAGCAGGCTCAGACACTGCCCCAGCTGCTTTGTTAGGAGCCAGCCATTGTCCAGTGTCTCTGCTCCTTACTGCCACGGCTCTGCAGAGGCTGCAGGAGGAGAAGGAACTTGAGCAACCCTTGCTGTGTAGGGCCTGCCAGCCCCTCTGCAGGCAGGAGCAGTCAGGAGGGGACAGACAAGCAGCACGAGTAGACCTTGCACACAGGCACTGTGATATCAGCTGCCTTGCCAGGGCTAGGATAGGATGCCTGCCTCTTAGCCACCAAGCTTTCCTGAACCAGGTTCCTTATTTGCAGCTAATTCTGAGCACAGCTGAGCCTGGGTTTGTTGTATGCACATTTTCCCCTCACATTCAGCAGGTCTCCTCTTTCCCTCCATGACTTGTTGAGAAAAACACTCCAAGGAACCTGTCTGGCTTTGCTTGGATATGTGGTTTCTCTGCACAGTGTGCTGTGGACTGTCCCCTGGAGTGCAGCTGTCTTGTGTGTTACATGGCCTGTTCTAATCCCTGCTGAGCTGTGCTTGGCAGGGAAAGAATGCTCTGAAGAAATGCATGGGCTTTCTTGTTCAGGTAAATGAGGCAGGGTGCCTAAGCTGAGTTCTTACAGTAAGAGGACTTATTTTTATACTTCCACTTTTAGCTTCCTGTATTTGCATACTGTTTTAATGTTAGGTCTTACTTATCCTTCCATTTAGATGAAGGTTAATTTCCTTATGGTTCACAGGGTCTCATGTCAAAAAAGATGAAAATAGATGAGGACTTGCACCCATATAAATTTAGCTGAAGTCCCAGTCTTCTCCATTTAATCCTAGAACTCTCTCTTGGTTCTAACCTACTTATTTAAGCAATAGAGGTCCTGGACAAGAGTTTGGGTAGCAGCCAGGGGAAGCACTAGGCTTTCATGAGCCTTAGGACTAACTCAACCAAGTGGAATCACTGGAAGTAAACAGACAGATGTAATTTGGCTGCTGTACTAAGAGTGGCCTGATCCAGGGAAGGTAAACTGCTTCCAGGAGGCTGGCTCTGAGGTGTACACCAATGTGCAAGAGTGTCCTTTCACAGTTCCACACAAGCTGCACGTGTTCTGCCAGTCAGATGTACTGAAAGGACACCCTGGAGGTGCAAAAGAGGACTAAAGTGAGAGTTTCCTATTGCTGGTCCAAACCAAAAGAAATTGCAGTACACTACTGAAGCTCTCTTAGAGACCTGGTAGCCTTGAGGTCAGAAAGGGATGGAATGTGAGTGAATAAACATGTCTACCCTTTTAAAAAGCCCTTTAGGAGATGAATTTGATTACAGGTGTTTGGTTGGTGCTTTGCAATAGCAAGTTCTACAGAATGCCTCCATCTCCTCTTCTTCCTCTGTGATTCTTAACTTGTAAGGAGTAGGGGAGAATAAAACAATTGGGCATCATATGATTTTTTTTGAATTTCATAATGATTGGGAAAGTGAAATCAGCTGGGTGTTTGGGTTTGGGCTTTTCTTTCAAAAGAACTGTTAGTCATAGCAGGGAACATGTCTTTTGTGTTTTCAGGAGATAACTCTGTCTAGGTCTCTGGTTTCCTCAAGTATATGAAATAAAGATTGTTGATTGCAAAACAGTTTCCTGGGTTGAAATTCAAAAGAAATTATTTTTTCGAAGTTCAAATTGAAGTAATTCTCCATTAGGAAAATAACCTTACACCTCTCAATGGAAAAACACACCACAAATTGAAGCCAAAGATTCTAGTTTCGGCTTGGAAACAATAGGCTGCTTTTAAACAAAAATCATGAACTATTTTCTGTCTCAGAAGCACAGGCATTTAGAAGCCAGAAAGCAAGTGTATAAACCTGTGCTAGAGCAGGAAATCAAGAGCACAGTTATCTCCCTGCAGGTGCTTGTAGCCTTTCTGATCTCACTGCAGAGACAGAAGTGGCAACACAGCAGTGTGGGGATTGCCACCTGAAGTCCCTGGTTGTTGAAGCTCAGACTGGCTTCCTGAAGACATGCCTGTGTCTCCTGTTGCTCAGGAACAGAGCAGAGCTTTGATTCAGATCCACAGGAATGTCTGGCTGGGTACACAGTTGAGAATCAACAGCCTTTCTCTGCCCAGCTCTTCACTTCATGCATCTGCAATTTGTGTGGCTGCAGCTGTGAGCTGAAGGAGATGGGATTTGGGGCTGGGAGGGACTGCCATGCCAGGTCCTGCAGACCAGTGCTACCACAGTGATGGGAAGAGGCAACAGGTGTGGCAAGATAATTTTCAAAGCAGATTGAAATGCTAGTTTGTTTCTGAAGGGTCATTCATAGCTGTAATTCCAGTTCTGTTTGCATAGTACTCAAGCACACATTTCTGCTTTGGGCCCCATACTTTAGTCCCCTAAAGCTATGGGAGGTTCCCAGGTACCACAGTGCCACAGTTTTTGTGCAGTGTACACTGTCAGGTAAGGATAAACGTGCAGCAGTTCAGAATTCAGTGTTGGTGCTGATGGAGGTCACAAGTCTACGTGTGCATGGGGGACTTGTTACTTTTGGCCTCTCAGCTGGAGAGAGCCAGGCTTCCTGAGAGTGGGGTGGGAATGCTCAGCCTCCTGTAAGTCTGACCACATTCAAGAGGTCAACCAGGGCCCCCTCCCATATTCTTAGTTCCATGTGAAAACATAGCTGTTGGCTTCTTTTGCATGAATCTGAGGGAGAGCCAATCTCTCCTAGTGAGGGGGTAAAGGCTGATGGACCAGGGAGGAGGGGTGGGCAGTGTTTCTGTCCAGAACAACTGCAGTGGCTGCCAGCAGACACATCTTCCCCAGTGCTGAAGCACATTCTGAGCAGTGTCCAGACGGAGCTGCCCTGCAGTCATCCAACACTGGCTTACTTTGGTTTGTTCTTCAGTGAAGACTCAGCAGGTGATGGAACCAGCTACACAAGTGGAGTAGAGGAGAAGATTCACACCCGTGTTCCTCAGATGTGTTTGTGCTTTTCCTCCTCAGTATAAGACTTTGTAAGTCATGGAGGGTAGCATGCCACAAGTTTCCCCTCCAGAACCTTTATGTTCTTGTGCACTCCCTGCCTTTACTGCACGTCCTAATTCTCATTATTGATTTATATAGCAAAATAACCATAGCAATAAAATTCCTATTTAGTGTAATTATTTTGTCTTGACATATTTACTAGCCTTTATTCAACACTTCTGATTTAGCTGGAGTGTAGACAGCTCAGGCTGACATACCCTGGCCATCTCAGTTACCATTTAGTTAACGTGATTCAAGGTCTGTGAAACCAGCAAAGTAACTCCACACTAACACCACTACACCAAGATTACAATTAGGACCTATTTCTTTCTAATGGAGTTGAAGGCTTTGATTCAGAAGTGCTTAATCTTGGATATATGCAACACTGATCCAGATTTACCATTTGACATTGTGTTATCAACAGATTTGTACTGTTTGGTGTTAGACTAAGCTGCTTGGAGCACAGATGTTGCTCTGGGCAAAATGCTACTGGTTGCTGTATTGGTATTTCCTGTTTATGAATTGCTTCAGAGCAGTTGGGTACAATCAATAAGTTTGCTTTGACGAAGACTAAATGACCACAGCTAGCTCTGCCTCCTAAAGGCAGACAATCTTGTATGTTTGCAGGGAATTGAGTCAGAAGGACCACAGTGCGTTTTGTAAAACAGTATCCCTGCTTTGTGCACATTTTGTTTTTACTGCTGAGGGGTGGTGGGTTTTTAGCCTCTAAACTGGGGAAGGAATGAAAACAAAACTGCTGTTTCAACCCATCAGCTAATGTCAGAGTATGCACTGCTTTTCTCCATGGCACTCTATGTTGACTGTGCTTGTTTTGTCAGTCAGCAGTCCCACGTGATGGATTTACTAGGCCAAGCA
Organism: Argya squamiceps; assembly: GCA_037834095.1. Classification (NCBI taxonomy): domain Eukaryota; kingdom Metazoa; phylum Chordata; class Aves; order Passeriformes; family Leiothrichidae; genus Argya; species Argya squamiceps. The sequence continues at coordinate 22,973,661 of JBBMKD010000013.1, read as the reverse complement.
GCACATCGTGTATACTTAACCCTACAAGCCCACTTGTACTGAAATTCTCTGCACCAGAACAAGTTAGGGAACTAGATTTGCTGTGCAAGGCTCAGCAGCTCCACACCTTCCTGAGCTTCCACCAGCTTAGAGAATGGGCTTTGCCTCTGCTCCTGCATTCCCTCTCCTCTTTGTGGCTGCAAAATGGAACTGCCATAATTAACTTGAGTTGTATTCCTAAAAGTACCTGTATTTGTATTATCTGTACCTGTATTATCTCCTGTTGCAGTTCTACTGCACTGCATTGCAGTGAACTCAATGTTCCCTGAATTTCAGTGCAGCTGAATGCCCCCCCACACAGTTAGTATGCTGTGAGCAGTCACTAACCACAAACCAGAGCTGGTCCCAGCTGGATGGCACAGACCCAGCTGGTTTGGAGCCTCCCAGGTGCCACAGGGCATCTCACTGGGTTTCACAGTTTCTGAGGCATCTTAAAAGGCTCCAGGACTCACAAGGCACATAAAAACTCCAGTGTATCTGCATTAATAATTTCAGGTTTAAGAGCCATGTGATGATTTTTAAGGTGCAGGTTGGGAAAGTTTCAGACCAACAATGCTGAGCTTAACCTGACTGATTATGGTGGATGCAATACTGATTCTACCCAATCCTCCATGTACTTTATGTACCAAAATCAGCCATGCATTTTGCAAAGGATGACAGGTAAAGTCAAAAAACCCGACTCCTGAGAAGCCCCCTGAGCTTTCAGCCATGGGGGCTGAGGTGAGCTTACCCCAAGCTGCAGCTGCATCTCCTGCCATCCATCAGCTGTGCCCCTGGGTGCTCCCAGCTGGGCAGACCACAGCCACCTCCCAGGTTTGGAGAGCAGCAGAAAGTCCCGTGACTAACTGATGGTGAAAGTCCTGTACTTAACTGAGTGTACCCTTGGTGAACTCATGGATGACACCAAGCTGGTCAGGACTGTTGATCTGCTGGGGGGCAGGAAGGCTCTGCAGAGGGATCTGGACAGGCTGGATCCATGGGCTGAGGCCAACTGTATGAGGTTCAACAAGATGAGTGCCAAGTTCTGTACTTACCCCCTCAGCACTACAGGCTGGGGACAGAGGGCTGGAAAATGGCCCAGAGGAAAAGGCCCTGGGGTGCTGTCTGACAGCAGCTGAACATGAGCCCAGGAGTGCCCAGGTGGCCAAGAAGGCAGTGGCACCTGGCCTGTGTCAGCAATGGTGTGGCCAGCAGGACCAGGGCAGTGATGAGGGTACACCTTGAGTGCTGTGTCCCATTCTGGGCCCCTGAATTCAGGAAGGGCATTGAGGTGCTGGAACCAGTACAGAGAGGGGGATGGAGCTGGGGAAGGGGCTGGAGCACAAGTCCTGAGGAACAGCTGAGGGAGCTGGGGGTGTTTAGCCTGGAGAAAAGGAGGCTCAGGGGGGCCCTTGTGGCTCTGCACAGCTCCCTGACGGGAGGTTGTGCCAGGTGGGGGCCGGCCCTGCTCACAGGGAACAAGGGGCAGGATGAAATGAAAGGACATCCAGCTGTGCTGGAGGTTCAGATTGGACACTAGGACGAATTTCTTTCCAGAAAGGGTGATTAAACCTTGGAAAGGGTTTTTCAGAGAGGCGGCGGTGTCACCATCCCCGAGGTGTCCAGGGACAGCCCCACAGACGGGCCCGGCAGCCGCGCTCCCCTCACGCGGCTCCGCCCGCCGCCGCCCGCAAGATGGCGCCGCGGCCCCGCCGATGGCG
>JBBMKD010000013.1:22958985-22971836 GCA_037834095.1 Argya squamiceps | reverse complement strand
AAAAGCAGTTTTTCGTGGCAATGCTCAGGGACACGAGTGTAATGAAAGGCATTTCCATGCCAGATTTCCATGCTCAAATCCCTAGCTGCTTCAGCTGGAGAGCTGTTTGGGATAAAGTGACGGGGGTTTTGTGGTGCTGAAGGGGGTGTTTTGGCCGCCCTGCCTGTTCTGCCGGGCCAGCAGATGACAGGGCCGAGCCTTGGGCAGCCCCCACGACCCCAGGCCCCCGGAGCAGCCCCCAAACAGGAGCAGCCCCGCGGCGCTGGGGAGATGCTGGCCGGCCTTGTGCAGCCTGGCAGAGTGCAGAGGGTGAACAAAAGCCGGTCATGATCGGGGATCTGGCTTTTCCCAGCCTTGTGCAGCCGGAGAGAGCACAAGGGGTGAACAAAAGCCGGTCATGATCGGGGATCTGGCTTTTCCCAGCCTTGTGCAGCCTGGCAGAGCACAGGGGGTGAAGGAAAGCTGGTCATGGTCAGGGATCTGGCTTTTCCCAGCTCGCACTTCAACACGGTAACATGGGCTGGGAGCCCTGGCCTGGGATTAGGATGCTCTGGGTCAGTTTTTCTGGCTCTGTCACAGGCAGTTTGCGTGATGTTGGGAAGAGCCACTTTGCGTTGTCACATCTTATTCTCACTTTCCCAAAAGAGAGACAGCGATGCAAAAGGAACAGACAAGTTCAGGGAAAGCTGTAAGCTGTTCCACTCTGTGCATGTACTGAGGACACAGCAATATCAGCCTGGGCTGACATTTTCAGAGGCATTCGATATCATCATAAAGAACAACAACTAACAGTGTTTAAATAAGAAACAGCCTAGAATACAGAGGGCAGAGGCTGGCAATTCAAGAACAGCACCATGTTTCTTTACACACAGACTATGTGACATGAGAGCTGGAAGAGATTTTAACCCTTCCTGATCTACAGCAGACTCAACTCCATCACCTTGCAGCACATGCAGGAAACCCAGAAGCCTAAGCCCCAGGATGGTCCATGGTGCACAACCTCCACCTGATGCAGGCAGGCAGGGCCAGCAAGACTGAGCATTATTCCAAAGCAGGGAAGGAAAAGAAATATTGTCCTTAGACAGATATTTTAAAAAGGAAATGTTAAATTTCAATCCATGTTTCAAGCTCCCTTTAGCTATCTAGACAGGAAGGATCAATTTAGAAGCTGCCTGACTTCAATTCACAGCAGCATAAGCAGCATCAGCAGTTCACTTATGTTGCCATCTTTCAAGCTGCTGCTGAGCACAGCAGATGGAGATGCAACTGCATTGTGCACATCAGACCATGCATGACTCTGAGTACATTAATTGATTGTCTGGAACTTCAGTCTTTGCAGTACTTTATGTGCTTTTGCCATGACTGGCTGACAGAGAAGGGGAAAAGGGAGACACAATTGTTCTCTAACTACCCTGAAAAATTCTTAGGTCGCCATTTCACTACCAGAAATTTCTCCTGATGTGCAAGTTCAGTATAATGCCATGGGATGGCATGTGGCTTGTGATGAACCTGCATGTGCAGGCTGATAATCAGGGGCCTGAAGAAAACACATCCAGGAGAAAACACCCTCCCACCAGCATAGGACTGTTTGCCTAGATCTAGAACAAATCCTAGTCCTGATTTCTCAATCAGCTGCTCAGCATCACAGACCATTTGCAATTTCTGTGTGCCTCAGTTTGCAAATGTGACTCAGCCATCTCCCAGTCCCAAGAAAGTTCCTATTCCCAGGAACATGATGTGCGTATGGTCTTTCCAGACTGGTTCTGGCCCTTTTTACATTTTCCTCATTAAATCTAGGCAATGCTTTCAATCTCAGATTTGGACAGCTGTGAAATAATCAGGAAAAAAACCCTGGCTTCCTATACTCCTCCATAACCTTTATGAAAGATGCTCAATCACCCCAGCATCTTTTTTTTCCCCCAAAACTTTCATTAAAGGTTATTCCCAAAGTTCACACCACAGCATCCTGCTGAGTTAAAGCAAAATTGTACATGTACAGACCAGAAGAATCCCCTTGAGTCAATCAATAGCTATACTTCTGACTGTTTTAAAACCAATTGTTTCAGATGTCACAATTCCAAACCAGGTTTTGTCCTGATCAATATCTCTGACAGCTGTTCAGATAACCTACCAGTGGAACTAATTGCTGATAAAGCTATGCACCTATGCTTAGTCAGGCTAGGATGTGTTTTCCTTATGTAATTGCAATAGAAAACCTCTCATGAATTCAGCCCATGCATGCAAAGCACAGCTACATTCTGGGATGGGCATATTTCAGTTTAGCAGAAAAATCATTTTTTGGTGCTTTCTTTGTCCTCATCACAAAAACAAAATCGAGAAATATTTCCATTCTTTCAGCTTTGTCAGTGTGATAAATTGTAGGCATGGAAATAGCTGCATTGACTTGAGTGGCATGTATTGTGCATCTTGAAATTCTTGTGGTGTTGGACAGGACAGCAGTTTTCTAATATCACGAAGCTCTCCAGAATACATTAGTAATTTGTGGGGGAAGTGAAGGGAACCCTCCAAAATGCTGGGTGTGTCAATATGTGGTGCAAAAGAGGCCAAAATCTTTACAGCTAATGAAGATTCCCAAAGAGCCATTTTAAGTTAAGGAAATGCCTGTGCCATTGACAAATCAGTCTGCTTCTCCCTTCATCAGAATTATTTCCAAATGCTTCAGAAGTGACCCAATCTCATGTTCTGCAGAGGCATCAATGTACTCCTGCATGCACAGGATCACCCACAGATAAATATTGCAGCACACTGCACCCTGCTTTATTGGCACAGAGGGAAAGGAAGAAATTCAGAGCTGTGGTAGACTGTTACAGACACTGTGGGCAGGAAGGAGAGATATTGGTTTTGATCATATTCCTGATGCCTTAGGATTTTAGCTTTTATATTTTTCAAATCCTGTACTGCTTTAGTGTATAAGTCTAAAACTCCATGTAGAGTGTTAGCTACTGTCTTCATATTTTGGTAAGACAAAACAATTCCTCTCTAGGCCTGAAGCTCAAGGACACCTCACTGCCTCAGGCCCTGAGAGTACAGACAAAAGTGAGCTGGGGGAGGGAGGCAAACTGGGGGAATATGACTTCATTACTTGAAGCTGTAATTGCAGAATTGACCCCCAATATGTAAATGGAGCAAACATTTCTTCATCATCCATTTGAGCGTAGCCTTTTGGAGGCTCTGACTGCCCAAAGTGTATCTATTGAAGGCTGTTAATAAATACCCAGTTTATTCTCTTAACCTTGTCTAGCCTCTGTTCTAGGCAGCCACTCCAAGGCATCATCCCAGTAAACCTGAGTGAGAAATGGTGAAGCAATTCCAGGGAAGGGAAGTGTCCTGTCCCAGCACTGAACCAACTGTGAGGTTCCAAATATCACTGGTATAAGCAAGAGCATTTTTGTTGAGATCTCACTGAAGATGAAAATCTTGCTTTGTTTACTTAAACTGACCACATTAATATTCAGACCAGTGCAGGTTAGCTTTTCTGTGGATAGTTCTCAAAGGACACCTCTCATGAGGACATTGCCTGCATTTCCAAGCAGGAGCTCTCACTCTTCTGCTGAGCATTTACCATGAATACAGCAGAATTTCTTTCCTCTCCCCACACTCCAGAACTGGAAATATCACTCTTCAGTACAAAGCAGACAAAGATGAGATTTGAATGCACCTATGTGAAACAGCAGAGCACTGCAAGCTGCCAGGGACAACAGCCAGCACCTCAGAAGAGGGAGCAATTTTAATCTTGCAGAGTCAGTATTAATCAGATTGCTATTTGTATAAAATAGCTCATTTCCCACCCTGTATAAAACAGAGGCAGGAGCAGCCCCAAAGCTTGGTGGAGCACATGTCTGAGTCAGGTATGACACAGGTGAGCGTGGTCAGAGAAACCAGATATTGTCCACAAGCTCTACAACTGGAGCTCAAGTGCTGGCTCAGGCACCTGACACATGCACCTTGCAATCATGATTTTACCAAATGTATTAATTAATTTGAAACCTTCCTGCGTCCCACTCTCTGCAGACGTTCTCTTTATAGTGAGAGATATATTTTCTACCTATCCTATATGAAAATTTAGGTAGTTGGGTTAATACTACAGCAATTGCATCTGAAATAAAACCTGTAATTTATGTAGAAAATGATGATGATGACGATGATAATAACAACTATAATAATGTATTAAACCAGCTGTCTACATCCAAAATCTGGTCCTATTTCTGTGACATCTGAGTCTTACACTGCCATATCATGAGCAGCACACCAAGTACTTTGCACAGAAGTGCCTGCATTGGTATGCTACCACGGTCTGCAAAACTGCAATTACATCAGCCTTTAAACTGAGAACAACTCTTTACATTAAATGATACCAATTACAGAGTAAGTACCTGATGCTAAGAAAAGTGACTGTTACATTTATGTGCTTATATAACTAACAGATTGGGTGAGCTCTTGCCCTTTGCTTATCTGTTGGGCTCTTATCATTTCAGGGAAATGAGACTCTACCTCCACGGGTGATCTCATAAGCCAGGAAATGCAGATTTTAAAGTTAGATTGCTGATGGGCCTCTTGGAATAGGAGCAGAGTGGAGTTGTTATGCTAAAGACAGTGCCCGAACTACTGTGCCTGCACTGAACCTCTTTTCAGGGAATCACTGAAGGGCTGAGGCTGGAAAGCACCTCTGCAGATCACCTGGTCCAATGCCCAGCTCAAAGCAGCTTCCTCAGGGCTGTGGCCAGTCAGGCTTTGAATATTTGAAGCTGGAGACTCTACAACCTCTCTAGGCAATCCTACTTCAGGATTTTATCATCCTCACAGCACGAGAGCTCTGTCTGTGTTTAAGGAGCTCCTAAAATCAGCAACACGAGCACCTATGCCGTGCCACCGTCCTGGAGAAGCTACCTGAGCTACTGTGTCATGTCAGTGACAGTGGCACTTGTAAGTGATGATGGCTTTCACCAGTGCAGCAGAATTACAGCCCCAGAACAGACCCAGCTGTTTGTAACCCTGGGCCTGTTTTACTTTTGTGCAGTGAATGAAAACAAATGGCTTCCAGAGACAAGTAATGCATTTTGGCAACATTTTAGACCTGTGGTAGTTCAGCAGAGCTATAAAGGCCTCCAGACTGTACAGAGTTCTCAGATTTTAAGTACTGGTGGTTCACTATCAAACCACCAGAGCTTCAACCCATCCCTCTTTCCAAAAGATACTGCAGGGGCTGGATTAGTCTCTGGCAGAAGGAATTGAGGCAGTACAGAAGCAACTAATACTGTAAAAGCTCTTTAGGTATAGCTAGGGGGTAGGGACCTTAAAAAGCCACTCTGATTAACCTACACCAGCTCAGGGCCAGTTTCTCAGGCCCTGCTCCATCACAGGAGTAGGACAAGCAACAGCACCCACTGCCTCCCTTCAGCTCTGCTATGAGACTAATCTTGTTTGTTCTGCAGTTCTTTATGACCACTGGGTATATGGCTTTGATACTGAGGTTTTAAATCCTTTTTTTTTTTTCTGAAGATTATTTGAAGCAGAAAGATGGTTCAAAGAAAGAGAAAACAGAAGCTTATGTGCTGTGCTGGTTGCATGCCAAGAGTTGGGATATTCCTCTGCAGAGGCCACAATTTGTGTTGTTGTCAGCAAGCTTTCTGCAAATTGCTGTGCAACTACTTGATGTCACAAGGCACGAGAAGCACCAGGACCAGCTCAGTGGTCAGGTCTGTGGCCATGGTTAGGTCAGTTTTTTGGAGATGATGGAGCAGGCTTTCAAAACAGAGCAGGAGTCCTGCACTGCAAGTCCCTGCCTCGGGGTTGTAGGTTACAACCTACATGTAAGATGCAACCAAAAGCCTGTATTCTGTCACGATCTTCATAAGCTGTTAGAAGTAGGTGGGGCAGTGTTCTTTATCTCTTCCATGACTCATCCCTGATAACTCCCTTGGGGATATCTGCTGTTAATGGACCATCAAGTCTCACTGCATGGCTCATAAAATGACACCATCCCATTGTGAGATGCTCTGCCCAGGGGGAGGAACCAGGCATTCCTACCTGGATATGAGCTGAGGGTTGGAACGCCACAGCCAGCCCTTACCTACTGCATTCCCAGGGGACAAGAGCTACATGGCCACCAGACCATGTCCCTCATGGACCTCAGAGGAAGGCCAGACCCGTCTAGAAAATCACAGCTTCAACAGAACCACATCTGTCACTCCAAGAGCACTGCAGCCACCACCCTGACCAACAGGCTGTCAGGCTGTATCCTGAGCCAGCACTGAGCTCCAGCTGTATCCTGACTCTGTCAGTTTAAGCCAGTGTTTTCTGCCTTTAAATTTTCCTGTCAAATTGTACTGACTTGGAGTCTCCCACAGATTGGTTTTCAAACTAGTACACTCAGCTACAGCACAGGCTGAGAGGATCCAAATGCCACCAGGATAGTTCTGAACATCAGTGTGACACCCACAGATCACCCCCACCTTTGGGGCATCCTACGGGAATGATCTACCCCTGTTGTGGGAGGGCTGTGCTGGATGCAGCAGGTGTGGTGCTGGCAGGAGACATGGTACAGAAGCTGCAGGTGTGCCATGCCACAGGAGGGGCCCCTGGAGCTGCAGAGGCAGGCAGGGCACCCACAGCAGTCTGTGCTGTCTGGGGGGGCTCCTGAGGGAGGGACACTGTTCTCAGTGTTGCTTTGACTTTGCTGGGCACAGCTTTTCCTCGAAAACGTGGGAGCTGTGTCAGGTTGTACAGTGATTTGTGTTGGGATTTCAGCTTTCTGGACTATGACATGGATCAAAGCCACAACCAGGCATCCTGGGGCCATCAGTCAGAGCTCTGAACCACATGTAGTTTAAGATGAGACATAAGGAGATGGGAAATATCCCTGATGGCCAGCAAAACCAAAATCAAAACAGAATAATAAAGAGCCCAGAATACAGCAGAGCAAGAACAAAAGGAGACTAGAAAACAGAAATCATCAGTGCTCTCAGAAACAAAAGCACCAGGGACAAAGGCAACTACCCTGCTGTTGGTCTGTCCAGACAGTGGTCAAGGAAATGAGTCAGCCTCACGGCTCTGCATTTTACATAGCTGGGAAAAACTTTCTTAGGCCCTCAGTAATCTCACTCAGCTTCTTCATGCAGGAGACAATCCAACCATCTCCCTCTGCTTGCTTTTTGGTTCTTTTTTTTTTTTTTTGGCTTTCCACACACGTAACTCATTAAAAATAAGAAAATACGAGGTTTGACTGTGGTGGGTGAAGGGAACAGCTGGAGTGCATGTGAAATAGCAGGTCTCTTCTGATCCAGAATGCTGCACCACAGGAGAGCAACATAATGGAAGCTACTAATACAGTACTTTAATGATGAGAACCCCCATGCAACATCTGCCTGTGTGGATATCCATCCATTATATGCTTTGACAATTCTTGCTTGTAATCCCACCTACAGCTGACGCTGTGCTGCTACTTTGGTTATAGACTGGAAAAAACACAAGCCTCATTTGAAATGAAAGGAAGAAAATAATTACCTTGCATAACAAGTCATTCTACACTGAAGGGGAAATCTGCTTTACTACTGGGTCTCAAATGACAGAAAAATTACTAGACCAGATAGCACTGTGGTAGGTGCTTAATGTTAGAGTTCCTGCTGTCCTACAGGCACCTGATGCCCAAACTGCTGAGGATCTCAAAGAAGTCAGAATGCTCTGTCCCTAGAAATCTTGTTATTAATGTCAGTTTTAGCCAAAAGAATACAATCAAGAGATTCTCAGAAGACTAAATTATTTATCCTGTCAAGCAGAGTAACATGATTGTATCACAGGATAACTAATATAACAAATATACTTTTAAATTTAGTCTACAAGTCTAGAGGTCCATTTGCAACCACTAATCCAACACTCCTTTATAAACAAGCTCAGTGTGTTCAGGGCAACAGCAGTGAGGCAGCAGTGTCCAAAGTTCGGGCAGGCAGACCAAAACCAACTTCAGTGCCAGTTGGAACAGTAAAGACAGAGCAGTGGGAAGTGCCCTTTCTCCCCATTCCTCATCCTAACAGGATATCGGGAACAACAGTGCTTACCCTCTAGTAACTCCATCCAATGCATGTAACAACACCAAAAATAAAATACAGCTTACAATAGAAGGCAGTGTTTAGTTGTTTCCTTGTGCAATAAACTCACTTATCTATTCCTGAGGCTGCCGGGTGGAGTTGGGTGTTGTTAGCCTGAAGATTTCCATGCTGATGCTCAGGAATGCAGATCCTGCATGGGTTAGCTGCAAACAGGCTTCTACCAGCGCTACTGCAGAAAATGCCAAAGAGCTTTGCACCAGAATCCAGTGTGGGGAAGACTGGATCCTCCTCAGTCTGTGCAGTGGGAAAGTCCTGACTGAGTGCTTGACTAAACCATTGCCTTTCATGAGCAGCAGACACTGCCATATGTTTTCCTGAAATACTGGCCCAGAAAACTGTGTGTGCTTCCTGGTGCCTCACTCAAACACAGATTGGTCCATGCTGACATCCCTGCTGGGACCCAGTGGCTGCCTCTGTGGGAGTGATGATAGAGCAAAGCTATTTGGCTTATTTCCCTGGGGAGGGATTTTCTTGAACCTATTACCAGCAGGAATTTCAGTAATGACCCCTGTTAATTGTATACACATAAAGGCATATTGCTCATTTAAGCATCAGCTATAGGATGAACCACATTATCTTATTTTTATGGTTTGGTTTAGAAGCAAGATGAAGATTTACATTCTCCATTTGCCACATGAAGTTTAAATCATCACGCAGGACTGCACGCAGGCAAACAATCAGTGAAAATTCATGCATGTCCAAAAACCAGCCCTGTATATTTAGCCCAAGTTCTGACACTGCTCCCCTATGAAATAAGTGAAGTAGAAGATCAGTCACAGGATCAGTTCTGCAAAACTGCACAGCAAATATTCTCTGCCTGGAGCAGCTCTCCCTGTGAGGCCAAGGCCAGCCTCACAGTCCCTGAGAGTAGGGCAAGTTTGAGTGGTCCAACCCCAGTTTGGCAAGCTACAGACCTTTCCCACAGTTCATACTCTGCTATTCACAGTGTAACAGGATCCCACAGTCACTCCCAGGGAAGGCAACTTAATAAAACAAAACTTTCTTTATGATCACAGTTTTACTTTTAAAGGTTTTCAGGAAAGCTCTCAATGTCCATTATTCACATGGTTTAGAGGCTGTACTGCTGTTGCACAGCTGTCAGCAACAGAATATACTCCAAAACTGGTTTTAGTAATTCCAGTGTCAGGAGCAGCCCAAGGAAGAGTCATTTCCTGGTTCCTGGCCATAATTTTCAATACAATGTCTTTTATTTGTGAGCCCTTTGGTGGTTTGGCACAGCCCCACACCTGTGCCATCACCTCCACAGCAGAGTCTGAACTGCCTCCACACCATCTGGTAGAAATTTGCTTTCTCCTTGCTGCCAGGAATTGTGGGGAGAGGAGAAATCACGTCACAAGAAAAGTTTTTTAATATATATATAGAGAGAGAGAGAGAGTAAATCAATACAAGCAATTTCTTCCTTGATAATTCAATTCCTGAAAGCTCTTTATTAATCATGTTTCCAGAACATGTGATGTTGCAATAAAGGTTTTTGCTATGAACCATTCCCAAGTGAGAGGAAAAAAAGGAAAAAAAAAAAGGCAACTGTAAAATAAAACAAGTAATACTGCAAAACACCTTATCCAGGTGTGAGTGTTAGGCCTGAGCACATTCAGGCATTGATTCCTCCTCCTGCCCCTGCTTCCTCCTTTGAGCTGTGAGGTAAAGACTTAGGAAAGGCTTTATAACCAGGGAAGAAGTATCTTTTAGGGGAAAGAAAGAGGAAAAAAAACCAAAAAAACCAAAAAACTGAAAGAATTTTTTTAAAAAAGAAAACTTCAAAAATCCAAAAGAACTGCAAAGAGGAGTCAATTTGTCCAAAAGAACTGTAGCCCTAAGAGCTAAACCAGTATCTTGACAATGATCTTTAGTTAATATCTGTCTTTTCTCATTTGCTTTTTCTGTATTTTAGAAAAGATTAAAAGAAAATTACTATGTTAACACTGGGATAAAAAAGAATAGAACACTAGAATAAAAAAGCCCCCTGGAAGAAATCTGTTTCACAGAGCAGCACTGAGCTAAGGACTGTAGCACATGGGCCTGTGTGCTCTGTAGACATTGCTGGTTAAGACCAATCCAGCAGATCAGCCTGTTTAACCAGGGGAAAGCATTTCTTCATTTGTACTTCTGAGGGTCTAGCAATTAATGCTTGAATACAGTGCAATTCCCACACTGTCCTGCAACACCTTTAGAGGGACTGGTAAGTGCAGTCAGCCCATCTGGCCCTGCAAGCTTTGGGACAGACAAGCTCTGGCCCTTCCACAGGCAGCAGCAATAAATTTGATTTCAGTTCCTTGCTGCAGTGCTCTGGGGCGTGTGCACAGAATACTGATTTATTTGGCTGTAACCCCAGTGTACAGTTCCACACCTGAGGCTCTTCCCAACACCAGCTTGCTTTACACCCCTGCCTGCACCACAGAATGTGTTTTTACTGGGTTTGAGTACAAAGGGAGGTGGCCAGGAGGAAGGTGTAGCTACTTTGGGAGCCAATAAACACATATTTACAGCAATACTTTCTCTTAAGTTTAAGGAAGGGTAAATAAGTGTTAAGAACAAGATTAGGAAAATACCACCTTAATCAATACTTTGTGTTCAGTAAAGGTCATAACTCATTAGCAATCCTATACCTACCACTAAGCCATTTCCCAGCTTCAAAGTCTCAGCTGAGTTATCCCAACTTCCATTTAAAAAATAAAACCTTATTTTATGTGGAACAATCCCACGATTTTCAACTCTCCTTCTCCCTCATCTTTACTGAGAGATTTGCAGTCAGTCACAGGCCCTATTCCAGACACCCTTTCCTGTGTCAGATCAGCTGTGTCATACTCGAGGGCAAGTATTTCTCTCTGAGCATTTTGAAGTCCAGCTGAATGGTGTAACCACACTGAAGCACAGTCCAGCTCACCAAATGCTTTCTCCCTAAGCTTTATTACTCTCCCTGTAATTCTACAGAGACTAATTATTTCCTCAGGTTTACAAGGTATGAATGGTTAAGGTTCAGGTGTGGTCAGTGCTACTTTACTGCTGCTTCAAATGACTGTTTCAAAAGACAAATTTCCATGCCCCAGTCTAGCTCTGCAGTTATTTTGCATACAAAGAAGTTATGGAGAGGCAGTTTTGACACTTTATTAACATCTACTATCAGGAAATAATAATAAAATCCCCTTTTTACCTTGGCTCCTTGATGTGAAAGCCAGACTTGTAAACAATAATTTGTAATTTTCATTTACCTTCCTTTTAAATACAAAGCAACCCAGCCACTGACTGCTACTTGGTGCCACACAGAGCCAAAACTTCATCCTACTCCAGAACAGTAGCTTCCCAGGGAGCACTGACCACTTCCTTCACCACTTCCACTCAGAGCAAATATTCTGCAATTTTTCACAGCAGAAAAGCATTTCTCACATGAAGGAGGCTCTAATCTCTGTGTTAAAACACTTGGAAACCCAAAAAGAGAAAGAAAAAGTATTTTAAGAACCCATCCAACAACCAAGGAATACAGTTTGAAAGTCATTCTTAAAACATATTATTTTCCTCACTGATGTTTCTAATTGAATCATACAAAAAGTCTCAAGAAACGTAAGAGAAAGAGCACAAAAACCCAGTAGACTTCAGGAGACACAGATGAAGGGGGTTTTAGCTTGGAGCAGCTACTTTGATCAGAACAACTAGCAGAATAGGAACACACACAACCTTTCCTACTTTGAGTTGTGTGTGAGACAGCTTGGCCCTGCTGCTGCTTCCTCTGTCACTGGGTGGAATTTCCTGATGTTCATGTACGAGCCCCACCAGTGCAGCATTAAATGTGAGGGGGCTGGCTGGGGCAGGCACCTGAAAGCAAAACAGGAGCAGGGCCCAGAGGCTTTCAGTTCCAGTTCCAGTCTGAGTGGTCACTCCAGGCTGATGTCCACACAACCCTATCTTCCTCTGGGAATAATCTCTACCTCAAAGATTTGAGTGCAATTACCAAAATCTGCACTTTCCACAGCTTCCTTCTGGAACAAGACAACAGCGCTGGGAGATAATATGTAACCCCATGTCAAGAATTCCTCTGAACAAAAACATTCCATCTGACAATGGAGAAAGCAAAAAGCTACCAATACTGTACTAAGTACAGTCTTCAGCATGACTTCCTATATGCTGCAAGGATTTTCCAACACCCTGTCCAGACAGTGGGATCAAATATGCAGCGAGCAAAGCAAGCTGACTGCCCTTGGCCCTTCCAGACTGGAAATGTAGCATCCCTCCTAGCACTTGATGCCTTAGGATTTTGGCTTGTATATTTTTCATATATTTGTAATCCTGTAATTCTTTAGTGTAGAACTCTAAACTGCACATACAGTGTGAGCTGCTGCTTTCCCATTTTGGTCAGACACAACAATTCCTCTCCAGGGCTGGGAATCAAGGACACCTCACTGCCTCAGGCCTGAGAGATGGAAACAAAAGTGAGTTGAAGAGGAGCAAACTTGGGGTGAATTACTTCATTACCTGAAGCTGTTTGGAAGATTAACCCCCAATATGCAAACGGACCAAACTTATAAAAATATTAAAACCCATGTGTAGTGGTTTGAAAGCAAAACGAGTGAGAGGCTCCAAGTCAGAAATACAATTTAATAAGAATAAAAGAAAAAAAAGTAAAATAAAGCAGAATAAATGCAATAATACAAAAGACCACTGACAGAGTCAGAATACAACCTGAGCAGGGTGATGGAGGCAGTCCAGATG
>JBBMKD010000013.1:22946900-22958267 GCA_037834095.1 Argya squamiceps | reverse complement strand
GTGGGTAAGGTCCCCCGTATTGTCCCAAATCCCAGATTATATCCAGGTGAGAATGCTTGGCTCCTCCCCCTGGGCGGGGCATCTCCCAGTGGGATAATGAGTCACACAGGGGGTCCTTGATGGCCCATTAACGAGAGAACTCCCTGTGGGAGTTATCTGTGAGTCATGCAGCAGGCCATTAACAGAAGACCGCTTAACAAAACGACCCGTTAACAGAAGACACCTCAATAGAAGACCCATTAACAGAAGACCCATTAGCAGAAGACACCTTAACAGAAGAGGGAGGGGGAACCTGGAAGAACACTGCTTCAACAATTGGTTGCAACAGTTGATGAAGATGGTGATAGAATACTTTGTGCATATCTTATACTACAACCCAGGAGAGTGTCCGTCTGGCGACAAGCTGCTATGGCCAAGGAGTGCCATCCCCAGAAGGGAAAGCTGGGGCAGGTGTGCTGTAGCCATCAGAAGGTCAATCATAGCAACCCTGTGCTGCCCAAAACATTGGCTCCTGCTGGGCACTGAAAGTGGCACCTCTAATTTGGCTTTCCAGGCTGTGGGATAAGGGGGGCTGCCTGATTGCTGTCCTGCCCCCTGGCACCAAGGGGGTGACAGGGGCTGCTGTGCTGCCCTGTTGTGCACTTGGGAGACAACTGCTGGCTCAAGTGTGGGTGAGGATGGGCAGAGAAAGCCTCAGTTTAAAGAGTGGCTTCATAAATGATCAACCCTCAGGTCAGGATTGAAGAGAAAGAGAGAAATGCACCTCTGATTAGGTCTGATTGTTTTGAAAGTTTCTCTCTGCACATGCTCTCCAAAATAAAGCAATTCTGAGTAGGCCTTGTGTATTCTGGGGGTGAGGGAGGGAAGAGAGGAGGGAAACCAGGTGGAAGAGAAAAATGCTTCAGCTGACAATGACTGAGAGGGGGAGAAATGCACAGTAACGTGCCATCCATCTACCGGGCAAGATTCATTATTCACAGCTCAGTCATCTGCTTCTAAATTTTAAATGTCATCTAAAGTGCTTTTTGAATTCATCAGTTTTAAAAGATATTTACTAAGAAGCAAAACATTGTGTTATTACTCAGAGGCCCTGGGGGCTGTGGGACGACAGGCAGTGAGGAGCCAGCTGAACTGGGAACCTCTCACCTGCCATTCCCAGGTGGCCCTTGGGGCTGCCCATGCCTCCATCCCAACAAGGTTCTCATCCTTTCTGAAGGTATCTGACACATTTCAGACAGTGAAGAAGGACCCTACACCTCGTTTGCTGCCTCTGCACTATCACTGCCAGAACCACCAGTGCCCCAGGACATCCCACACACACCCTGCCACGCAGGGCTATAAACTGATGAGCAGATTTTTACATGACCCTGCAGCACTCTCTTAAGCAATAATAAAATCTCAGCCACAGAATATTATTAGCAATTAGAAATCAGGCCTGATAGAAGCCACAATACTGTTACCTACCCCCAAATGGTGAGGTCTGACCTGCTCTCCCTCACACAAGCCTGGCACAGTGCCCTTAGCATGATCACTCCCACACTCATGTCTTCTATCTATTCACACAGTCGTTTCTTCACCAGCAAACCCGTGCACAGCCTCAAGATATTTAAGCTGTGCATTGTGTGGTAATAGCTTTGTAATGGTGTTCATCTATCATCCATTGTAAATATCCTTGCTCTGCCCACTGACCCATCTCCTACGGCTCCACCGCTCTGCAAACAAACACTGCTGAGGATTTCAGAGAGGAGCACTTGGGAAGAAAAAGGAGTGCAGGGAAAGAACCAGAATGAAAACTTCCTAACCAGACCTTCACAGCCCATGGCCCATGCTCAGGGCTGCATGATTCAGGTGAAATTTGGGCTGACTCAGGGCTGAGATGCAATGCCCAGCTCAGAGAATAGGATCATCACTTCTGTGGGAATTGCATTATTCTCTTTCCACATCCATGGAGAGTGTCAAATAAAAAAATAGCAAGAAGCTTTAAAGAAATCTGGGCATAGTGAGCACCATGTTGGAGAACTGGAATTAGCATCCTAGTGATTCCTTCTGCATTTTGTCTGCCTTTCCTGTCTCTACTGAACCCATTTGAAGCACACTGGCATAAAGAAAGATCCCCACAGACTTTGGATGACTCAAAACCCTCAAAGTATTCTGTGATTGAGCTTAATTTCTTCCACTATCTATGGATACAACATTTTGGTTCTGCTTTGCCTCTGAGTCATCATAAAAGATCCTTCCAATTTTATTTGAATCACTTCAATAGAATAGAATTATAATAGAATTATAAGGATTATAAAACAATAATCCTCAGCAGTCCATGGGATCAAAGCAGTATTCAAATATTAAGCAACACTCAGAGAAAATAGGTCAGGTATTATTATCCTCATTTTCCATAGGAAAGATAGGAAGACATGACTTTAAAGCACAGGACTACTTCCTGGGAGGATTTATGTTGGTGTTAGGAGAATTAATCCACAAACACCAGAAGTTTATATCCAAAAAGGAGACAGAGGAGTCCTTTTACTTTATTTGAATAAAGGGAGAGGCCATGGGGCATTTCCCCTGGGGTGTCTCGAATTTTGGAGGACACAGCCTCCTATTTATCCCAATTTCCTCTCTTTCCCCATTGGCTGAGGTACTTGAGAAGTACAGACTTCCTGGAGTGCCTAATACCTAAAATTCCCCTTTAATGTATAACCTCTCTTTTAATTTTTAATTCTTATGGAATTTATGGGGTTTCCCCATTGTTTCTTTCATCTTTCAATATCCAATTTCATTTATCAGCAAACCTACAGTTTGTTTGTAAAGGCAAATATCTTCTTTTCCATTCATCCCTCAGTGGAATCCTTCCCATTCCTTCCCATTGTTTCTTTTATCTCTCAGTGCTGGTTTTATCTACCAGCAGAGCCACTGCTTGTTTGCAAAGACAAATCTGTCATTCCTCTCATTGGGAACCACGTGCCCCAGGCCAGCTTGGGGAGTCCCTCCATCCTGAATCCTGTGGTTGGAGCCTCAGCTCTGTGCCTGGTCCCTCCCCACCTCCACTGCACTCCTCCTTAGAGCTTTTCCCTGCCAACTGCAGCATTCACCAGTGCTCCTGCCTTTTTAAATAACAAATGAAATATGAGATATCAGCATCCCAAAGTCTGCTGTTATAGGAGCCTGCTCTGAGAGATGTGGGACAACAAGTGGGTCTTCAAAATGGTGTTTATTGTGTAGAAGATGTTACAGCAGTCCTGGGTCATGGGTGACAGGGCCACATCTCAAGCTGCAGCTACAGCTTGTAGGCAAGCCTGAAGTCAAGTTAGTTCTGGTTACAATGCATTATATAGTTTTCTTTGCCCAGCATCTTAATACATAAAAACCAACCAGCATCATACACAATACCTTTACTCTTACCTTTAGTCTATCATAATTACTGTCGTCACCATATTATGCTACATTTTAAGCTTAAAGTTGTTTTTCTGTTTTCTTGCAGTAGAAAATTTTTAGAGCTTTTTTCAACTTGCTGCATCAGCATGTTTGTTTGCCTATGGTATCTCTGCTTTTCCTGTTAGACCTATTTCTGCTTGGTAAAAACATCTTCTTTTTTTGTGGTCAACATATCCTTTGCTCTAGCCATCAAACCTCCTTCCAACTCGACTTAACCTTTGCTTTCTTAGTTGTCCAGTAATGACTGGCTCAGCAAGACTTAATTTAGACATCTTTCATTCTTCTATATCAAAACTTGCTTCCATCTCTATTCCTCTCTCGGGTTCCACAGTCAGAGAGCTTTCTGCCAAGCATCATATCTGTGAAACTTTCTCGTCAAACTTTCATCTTTCCCAACATGTGGTTGCTCTCCCACCCTCTCCCCCAGCACCAACCTCTCCCAGCCCAGCCCTGCCCTGCTGATGTGACACAGGCCTGCAGCTGCCAATGCCAGCAGGCACAGGGGGAGAATCGCCCTCCCCTCTGCCCCCAGCTCACACCATGACCACAAACATGCCCCGGGGTGGGAACTCAGCTGTCCTGCTGTCCCCAAGCTTTCCCCACCAGACCAAACCCTTTGGGTCTGGTTTAATGAGTTCTGTGTGCCTGCAGAGGAGCCACAGGCTGCTGCCCAGGGGCCTCAGGTGATGCTGCTGCAGTAAACAAGTGATGGTCACAAGGAGGAGGGAGAAAACAGAAGCTGGCCACGGTGCTGCACCGTGTTTACTTAAATAACACTCTTGAATAAACAAGTTCCAGGAACCACGGAGCAGGGACTATCCAATTTTCTGCACGGAAGTGCACAAGATCATATGCATTAAGCAAGATAAAGAAATACAGCTGAAAGCCAAATACAGGTTACAGTGGCTGGAGATCATCTTCGGGAGATGAAATATTCCTTAAATGATGAAGACAATAATTCACAAGAATGAGACTCTCCAGTGAATTATGGGAGTCCTCTTCCAATAAGTTAGAAGAAATATGATTCTAAGATTTAAACACACTCATCCATCACTGGTTGTGCTTAAACAGATTTATGGATATGTACATATTTTACCATTTTTTATGTTTTTATATGTGTGACATTTTAGTTCACCTGTAGGTGATACTGGGACATGAAATGCACCAAAAACTTCCCTCCACCCCTCATGTATTATAGGCACGGAGAACATTTTTAAGCTCAAGGACCAATATATCTGACAAAAACATAAAACAAGCTACAAAAGAAGCTTGGAGTTATTGTGTCACTCTGGGGATGGGAGAAAAGAAAGATACTGGCAGATAAACCTTGGAGCCCTATAACAACTTTCTGTGACCAAACCCAGCAACAATCATTTGGAGAAGTTGATACACTGGACTCCCAATTGAGCAAGGTACCTAAAATCAAGTACCTAACTTTAAAAGCAGTATCATTTACTTCAGTGGAGAAAATTCATGTGCACAACGTTACAAGGTCTTACTAAAGCACATTATAGACTAATGCACTTCTTCTTCTACTGGATAAATCCCTGGCCTTCTAGCAGTTTGCTCAGACATAAATACACATCAGATGTCCAACTATTCAGTCTTCTGACCTAAATTGAGGGCACCTTTTCTGTTTTTTTCTAGTATTTTTTCTGATTTGCTTTTTTATCCTATCCAGTGATTATATGTAATATGTAGCTTGCAAGGGGAAGGAAGGAAGGAAGGAAGGAAGGAAGGAAGGAAGGAAGGAAGGAAGGAAGGAAGGAAGGAAGGAAGGGAGGAAGGGAGGAAGGAAGGAAGGAAGGAAGGAAGGAAGGAAACCAAGCCTGCATTGGCAGCCTGGTTCCCTGTGCACAGCCAGGTACATGTGCACCTGCACAGGGAATAACCCACTGTGCACCAGTGGCCAGGGAGGGTATTTCACAGATGAATAAAAACCTCTGTGCAAGGATGTTCCTATAATTGGAGGCTAGGGAATTGGCTGGGGTCGAGAGCCCATGTTCATGTACAAAAGGCTGCCAGGTGGCTTTGTGCTCCATTTGGCACTGGAGCTGGATTCCCTGCTAAGGCTCTGGATTTCACTGCAGCCAGTCTAGCTGGGGGCTCTGGTTGAGAAAAGTGGGGCTGTTCTCCCTTCTCTCCTGCTCTGGCAACCTCCCTCACACCAGGTCATGAACTGTGTCATCCATGATCCATCCCCCTGAGCCCATAGAACACTCACCAAAATAACAATGGCATTTTCTCCTGGACCAGCAAGCTAACCCACGTGTGTGTGGGCACAACACTGCTTTACAGGGCAGATGCAGAGCATGGGAGGCTCAGACCACTCTTCCCCCTCACCTGCTGCAGCCTTCTTCACATCTGATTCAACCTAACAAACACCAAATGCCCCAAAGCGTGGGCCTGATATTTCTGTGTCTGAGAGATTTTAGCCTGCGAGCAGCTGCTAACTTTTTACCAAGGAAAAATTCCTCACGAAAGCTTCTTCTCAAAACAATCTTGGCAAACAACTCTCCTTTCTCAAAACAATCTTTCTCCAGGATTTTTGCAGTTTCTCTGGTTTAACCAAGGGGATTAGAGAGGTGTCGTTCCTATTCACCAATCATGTCAAGTCTGTATGGGAACACCTTATAAAAGGTAGTAAGAATTAGACAATAAAGCCTTTTTTCTATGCTCTTTGCCTTCTGAAATATTTGGAGTCTCTCATCTTTCTTTCGTGTCCTACAACACCAAAGCAGGGAAACCTTTGTCCAGAAGTCACACTTCTGACACACAAACATCCAACCTGTCAGCCAGTTACAGAGCTCTGAGCACATTTTTTAATATCTGAGTGCTTAAGTTCTTAACCTTCATAAAATTCTTGGGATTTCCAATGCAGGTGTTTTACATATGGACTCAAATATGTACTCAGCCAGCTGTGGGATTGTGGGCACAGGCTCATAGGCACTTTGACACCCACACTTTTATACCTTTTACAAAAAGCTGGCGCATCTTCCAGTGCAGGCCAGTACCTCCCTGCCACCTCCAAGTGTGCCCTTTGTCACCAAAGAGTTGTCCCTAACCCATGTAAACACACATGCAGCTGCCCAAACTGTACCACCAGACAAATCAAACCCCTGTGTCCCACACTGCTTTCCACTGATAGCCTTTACTGCTAGATGTATTCTCAGCCAGAGCTCACAATCACAGGAAGATTTATTCAGCTATAGCTCTATTGATATTTATGGAGTTTGAGGCACATTCTAAACCAGACCAAATGTATTATTTTATTCTTTATTGAATAGTTACTGGTAATGCAAGTTGTCAGGAGAATACATTGCCAAAAAAAAAAAAAAAGCTCTCTTAATGTTAAATCAATGATTCATTTACTCTCTTCATGATTAATTGCAAAGTATTTGGAACTCTAATGACTTTTGTGGATGCAATATCATTTAATCTAAAGGAAAAAAGATCCAATCTGCATGGCAATACTGATTTTTCTCCTATGTCAGTGAAACAAGGAACTATTTACTTCCACTGCTCCAGGTGGTAGGGAAAGCTGTCAGGATCAATGTGGAAGCCTGGATACCTCAGGATGGGAAATTCAAAGCTATTTTCTTTTGGAAAGGTGCATCTGTGCCTTTGATGCTGTGCAGGTTAACATGTGACCAAAACAATGGACCGATTAACACCAATGTGCTGGGCAGAGCTGGCCTCCATCTGAAGGATTCCTGATTCCAAGAGAATCACAAATATTCAGTCAGTTAAAAACCAGACCACAACCCAGCATATGCCCTCAGTAGTTTGCAGACTGATGTTGAGTTTAGGCACCTACAGCTGCTCTTGTCCTTCTGTGGATCCTCATTTCCCAGGGCTGGATCAGCCCCAAGCAAAGCACCAGCACAGCCAGATGTGAACTTCCAGTGCCAGGGAGCCCTTCCAGATGCAGAGAGATTTCAGAAGAAAACCCAAGGCCGTGCTTTGGCTATCCCCAGGAGCACACTGCCCCCAGCACTGCTCACTCATCTCACTCTCTGTACAGCACTGCTCTGTTTGCTGCAAGGTGTGACCCCTCTGAGGTCAGCAGGGCTGCCCTCCAGCTCCCAGCCTGTGGGATCACACAGCATCCCCCCTCCTGCCCAGACCCATACACAGCATTGCTGAGGAACACTCCTGACTCCCCCCAGGCATTGGAATGACCACACAGGAAAATTTCCTTTACAGCCCCCTCAGTGCTCCTGCTGAACTGGTGAGAATGCAAAGGCCAGTGAGGGCAGTGTGCCCATGGCCCAGCACGGCCACCATGGGCACTGTGGCAGTGCCAGGCCCTGGCAGCCACACTCTGTCCCTCCTGCTGACCCCAGCTGCCAGCAGGGCTGGCAGCTCCTCACAGGCAAAGCCCTGGCCAGGCTTCAAGGACAAGAGGGGAAAGCAGGAGGTTTAAGAGATGCTTAAAGAACATTTAGATTGGCTTTTCGTGCCAATTTAACCCTTGGCATGTAAATGAGAAGCTGATCTATCTCAGAATCACAGAATCACAAGGCTGGAAGAGACCTTTAAGATCATTGAGTCCAACCCATGCCCTAACACCTCAGCTTGACTATGGCACCAAGTGCCACATCCAGGCTTTTGTTAAACACATCCAGGGATGGTGACTCCACCACTTCCCCCAGGCAGACCATTCCAATACTTTAGCACCCTTTCTGTAAAAAACTCTTTCCTAACATTTAATCTAAATTTCCCTTGGCACATTTTAGGGACTGTGTCCTCTCATTCTGTCAGTTGCTGCCTGGAGGAAGAGACCAGCCCCACCTCACCACAGCCACCTTTTAGGAAGCTTTAGAGAGTGATGAGGTCAGCTTTGAGTCTCCTTTTCTCCAGGCTAAACAACCCCAGCTCCCTCAGTTGTTCCTCACAGGGTTTGTGTTCCAAGCCCCTCACCAGCCTTGTTGCCCCTCTGGACAGGTTCATTTATGTTCTCTCCTGCCCTCCTGCAGTCTGATCTCACCACTGTGACTGCAGAGGGGCTTTGCTGGCAGAGGCTTTAGAATGGAGGCACACACAGGGACCACCTGTGGGCCTGATATTTCTGTGTCTGAGAGATTTTAGCCTGCGAGCAGCTGCTAACTTTTTCCCAAGAAAAAATTCTCAAGAAAGCTTCTTCTCAAAACAATCTTGGCAAACAACTGTCCTTTCTCAAAACAATCTTTCTCCAGGTGGTGTTTTGCTGTTTCTCTGGTTTAACCAAGGGGATCAGAGAGGTGTCGTTCCTATTCACCAACCATGTTAAGTCTGTGTGGGAATACCTTATAAAAGGTAGTAAGAACTAGAAAATAAAGCCTTTTTTTCTATGCTCTTTGCCTTCTGAAATATTTGGAGTCTCTCATCTTTCTTTTGTGTCCTACAGCAACAAGCACCCATGGTGCTGCTGGTTGTTAACAATGGTTTCACCTCCTGGCAGATCCTCTGGTGGTCAGAGCTGGTCCCCAGGGGCCAGAGGTGCTCACCAGCAGTGCCTGTGGTCAGCAACATCTCTGCAGGAAGGGCAGAGCTGGAGAGGTGCTTGGAGATTGGGTCCCCTGCCCTACTCTGGCAGGTGGAAAGCTTCTGCCCATCCACCATTTATGTGACAACACGTGTCCAAGAGGAGACCTTTGCTAATGTGACATAACATGGAAAAAATGCTGGTAAAAACAGTAATACAGGACAGGAAAAGCTGCTTCCAGCAGCAAGGGACTTGACTGCCTCACTCCAGTGCCACTGAGTGGACAGAGGACACAAAAACACCTGGCAAACTGGCAAAGCTTGAGACTGGGAGAAGAGCTCCAGCCTTGGGTAACACTCCCCTCACATTAAGTATTTGGCTTCTCTCCTTGGCTTTTTTTTCTCCTGGGATTTCCCTCCTGTGTTTCCAAACCCTAAAGCCCAGTTGTGGTGCTGCCCAGGAGCCAAGCAGGGAGGAGGAGGCAGGCCCAGAGTGCAGGGAGGAGGCTGAGAGCTGACTGCAGAGGGGACAGGGAGAGGCTGAGTGCTCTCAGCTGCCCAGGTGGGTACAGCCACTCCTCTCCTCAGAACTGGTGAGAAGAGAAGTTAGCCCCAGGTGAGAAACAGAGATCAGATCCATCTCCTGCACACAGAACACCCTGCACACCATGCCTGCACATACCCCCTGCCATTTCAGGCAGGGCTTGCTGGGACCTTCCAGTGCCTGCCCAGCTCCAGGATGGATCCTGTCCTGTGTGCTGCACAAGCACACCTCGGGGAGGCTGGGGAAGAGGTGTCAGACATCCTGCCCAGGGTCCCTGAGCACAGGAGACCAGATTCCTTCTCAGCCTTGCAGCCTCCTGAAGCTCTGGGGCTCTCTGGGACACAGCTCAGAACAGCTGCCTGCTGTGTTCAAACAGAACAGTCCCAACACACGTTGCAGATTGCTCCAAAGGAGGCATGAAATGAGCAATGTTCTGTTTATAAATAGCTCTGTCCCATGTTTGCCCACTGCCAGCCCATGCTGGCAGGTGAGAGGAGCAGCGAGTGAGGACTTCATCTGCTGCTGGAGCCCAGAGCTGGGGGAGCAGAGCTTGACACTGCACCCTCTGCCAATGTGGTGCCACTTGCAAAAAGCAACTGAAAAAATGCCAGACATCTGTGCCCTCGCTGTGTGAACTAAAATGGAAAAGAACCAAATACTTTTCTTCACACTGTGATTTATAAAAAGCCCCTGTGTGATCTAAACTGACACACAGAATGACTGTCTCCTATTGATTATTTTTAACCTAATTTAGCTGACACTAATTGTACTGGACCTCCATAATTGTGCACAGCACTTGGATGGAATTATCATCAGCTTCATGGGGCTAATGTCATGCCAATATCATATTTGACCCATGTTTCCAAGACAGTCAGACATTTACTGAGTATCAGAAAAAGGCATTTACTTTTCTTGGGAGATTATTTTTTTTCTTTCCTTTCACATTTCCATCCACTTTAGATGTATCACACACACCTGAAAATATTGCAGGTTCTCCCTGCCCGTTTGACAGCTCTTCCCCAGAGCAGTGATCCCATCAGCTTTGGTCCCACACTCAGGTTCTGCTCCGTGCAGCCTTGACCAACTCACCCCATCCCTTCTCTCCACATGTGACAAGGGAAGAGAGTTTTCTCATGCCAAGAGGGGTCAAAACACTGACGTTTTGGTTTGAGAGAGGGCAGAATCTCTTACTCCTCATAGCAGATTGGCCACAAAGGGCTCAGCAACTTCTGGAAGGTGGCAGTGAGGTCTCAGGTGCCTCATGGTGTTACCACAAGGCAGGACAGTCAAACACAGCCCAAACATTTAGGGCTTAATGATGCAGAGTTAAACTCCATCTGGCAACCAACAGTGGGGGAGCTGAGACCAGTGAGTCCAAGTGGAAAAGCAGCATTTAACAAATGGGTGGATGCACTGTGCTTTGACTGAAGGTTACAGATGGTGGCCCCAGGCTGGACTCCTCCTTAGGAGCCATGAATTACTCTAAAAGCATCAAGTACACAGAAACAGTGCTGCCTCTCAACATTTTGGTACATTTTTAATTAGCAGGAGATGAAAGAATTACCTTAGCTGTACCTGCTGTTTCCACAGATATTTTAGAGCCTGACTGGTCTCTACACTACTATGAAGTGGAATAATAAGCACTAAGTGCTTGCTCCTGCCAACAGGTGACCTCCACCACCTCTCCCAGCAGATTCTCCCAGTTTGCCCATCACCCTCCTCTCCAGGTCCTCTTCAAAGAGAATCAGTCTGCTCCTTCCCCATCAGCTCAGATTGTTCAATTACAAGCTGGACTGCCAGGTAACTTAAGGTTCTTGACTCCATTTCTTAGACAGGGAAGTTAGCAAAATGGGGAGGGAAGGGAAGGGAAGGGAAGGGAAGGGAAGGGAAGGGAAGGGAAGGGAAGGGAAGGGAAGGGAAGGGAA
>JBBMKD010000013.1:22890788-22931011 GCA_037834095.1 Argya squamiceps | reverse complement strand
AGGCCTTTCAATAAATATCTACTTTATTCTCTGGCTCTGTCCAGTCTCTGTTCCAGGTCAGCCTTCCCAAGGCATCACCTCCACCTGTTACAGGAGCTTGTCCATTGCCTGCAGCCTCCCAGTGCCAGAAGGGTTAAAATCTGGTGAGCATTTGGCAGCCAACAGTGGCTGCAGGGTGAGCTCTGCCTGCCTTGCCCAGGCTGAGCTCAGCTCTGCCCTCCTGCAGTAATGCACTGACACGAAACCTTTCCTGAGATTAATGCCTGGACACGCACCTCGGGAAAGCAAGACTCAGAATACAAAGCAGGGAGAGCTCCAAGGTCTCCTTTTGTCTTGGGGTATTTTTGAAAAAAAAAGAAAAAAAAAACAAAAAAAAGAAAGAAGAAGAAGAAATGTCAGAATGAATTTCTTGGGTACTTACATGCACATCACACAGATATTCACTCCAGCCCAGTGCAATTTGGCATTAGTTAAATGTACCATTAAAGTAAAGCCTTAGCTAGAAAGGCTCCTCAGTAACTCTCCACCCTTGAAAAGCATTTACCAAACCCATATTATGTTCCTGATTGCCTTCGCTGTATTTTCTGTGGTGTTTTTTCTTTCAGCTGTTTGGAATTCTGATATATAACAAAACCTTCCTTGGAGTGTGACCTTGAGAGTCGAGCTGTTGTATGCTATAAATAATGGAAAATTAGCTATATAGGCTAAAACAGTGAGGAAAGTATTTTATATGATTTTCAAGGGCTGTAAGCCCAAGAAGAGCTGATGTCTATCAGAGTGTTATATAAATAGTCTTGTAATGAGGAAGAGCATATAAGATCCAAGATAGATTTCTGCTTTTTAATGAGATGGGAGAATATATTACTTCAGAATTTAAAGGCTATTTTTCTTTTTGAAATTCAGATCTGGCTTTATGAATATTTTATTTAAAAAATCCAGATGATGGTAATAAGTTTTCTAATGCTAAGACATTTCTCTTTAACATGTAAGTATATTGTTGACAAGCCTAATTTTTCCAGAAAAATCATTTTAAAGCTACTAATATACATTTTAAAACAAAATTCAATCTCAGCCCATCCACCATTTTTTCCAGTACTGAAGGTTTCTGCCATTGTGGGGAGTTACAGTAGAAATTGCTAATAGCTCTAAAAGAATAATTACTCCTACAGTCCCTGCTGGAAACTTGTCACAAGGATAACCTTGCACCAGACCTGTATTTTTGGAATAAGCTTGCATCTGACTTGGCACTGGAGTTCCTGCAAAGAGGAAACACTGGCTCATTTAAAAGGTACCCTCAAATCTGATCCATGATTGAGATAATGTTTTATTGCATTATCAAGTAAGTTTTGCACTGCAAACTTATTAAAGCAGTAAATTTTACTGCCGTATTGGAAATTCATTTCAAAAGGATTTCTCTGGTTAGAGGCAGATCAATAGCTGCATTTTGCAGAATGTGAAGATTTTCTTTTCATTTGGAAATAGGAGAAATTGCCTCAAGATTAATTTCAGCTGCAGGGAAAGGAGGATGTTGGAACATACAGGCGCAGGATCAGCACCAGCCACTGTTTTGCCAAATGCAAGAAAAAGGAACATATTTCCCCACTCCAGTGATTACACTGTGGGTAGATCAGTAAAAATTTTCCCAGCTGAGAGATGCACAGTTCAAAAATGATTGAGGACAGACTCATGTACAGTGACACACACATAATCAGATATTTTTCAGGATGTTCTTCCCCAGGAAGCCAGACTCTAAATTCTGTGATTTCTCTAAAACCTGGAACATCTTTTCAAAGCAAGTTAGAAGTTCCAGTTTTCATTTCAATATGCTGTCTCACCAAGTGCCCACACAAAGCAAATGTGATGTTTTGTTTTGGGTCAAATATTTCATAGTGGATAATTTACTTGGTCCCTTTTAGAAATGTCAATGTCATAAGGGAAAAAGAATTATGAAATTTATCTGAAAATAATTAGCTCTTTCCCTAAATAAATAACAAAAACCCAGGTGTTCTAATTGCTAAGCTGCTATTTTCTGGTTCTGGCCAGAGGCATCCCAGAATCAAAACTCACACTCTATCCCCCCATTCATCCACTGATTCATTATTTGCACTTGGAAAATTGCTTTTTTTGCAAGCCTCTCTTTTCTCATCTAAGAAAGAGAGTTGATGTGATAAATCCTTGTGCAAAGCCTTGGAAGTGCTTGGAAGTGCTTGGAAGTGCTTGGAATCTTACTACACGACAAGAAGGCTGCTATTATTATTATTATCATTATTATTATTATTATTATTATTATTATTATTATCTTACAGTAGTTTCTGGTTTTTCAGCCATTCACTAAAACACATCACGTTTTAGGCCATTTCCCCACATTCTGGAGAAGCTGTAGAGGTCCTCCCCCCAAAACCACAGAGATTAAAACCTCCTTCAGAAGTCCTGGATTTGTGTGATACCCCAACCCTGCTGCATTACACGTGAGCACCATCAACAATGAGGAAGGGAAGATGAAAAGAACCCTTATTTTTAGGCTTTCAACATTGCTGACTAGACCAATAAGGCTAATAAGGCTAATAAGGCTAATAATAATAATAATAATATCTTATATTAATCATTACATATAATACAATAATATACTATATACAATATACAATATATAATATATAATATGTAATATATAATATATAATATATAATGTATAATATATAATATATAATGTATAATATATAATATATAATGTGTAATATATAATATATAATATATAATATATAATATGTAACATATAATACATATAATATAACTAGACAAATTTAAGGTGTAAATGACATTCTGTATCCCTGAAAATCTTCCCAGAGGAAAACCACAGCTATGCCTGTCCCCCATGGGAACCAGGGTGTTCTCCTGTCTGCAGATGTGATTCAGGGACTGTACTCTCTTTCTCAGGGGGTATTTTATTGCCCCTCAGGGAAAGCAGCTTTGTTCCCATCCCTGCAGAGCTGACCTGCTCCACAGGGCAGCTCCAAAGCCTTTCTGTCTGGCCTCCCTTGCCATGATAGCCTTGCCTCAAGTCAACTCATTAATGTTCCTCAGAGTGAAAGAGTGCTTAATAACCTCTGTTCCAAGTCTGCTGTTCTTTAATTTCCACTTGTGCTCCTGCTACTATCATCTGGTAGACATTATCTACAACAAATTAAGAATTTATATACTTCAGGAAAACGTTGACTGGAAGCTCATTGGGGGAGGCTGAATGGGGGCTTTTTCATTAAAACTTTTTCATTTCACCTGAAGATTGAAAAATGTCTGAAACAGCTTCTCTGGGGAAGGAGGAATTTCTAACTCTTTAATAAGCACTATTTATCAAAGACATACAATGTGAAACTGCCTGCCAGATGTAGAGTGCATGGTCTGGAAATTCGTGTGGATGGGGTGCCTCAAGGCTTCAATCTGCATTTAATATCTGTGTGTCCTGTCTGCCATTCTCACCTGTCACTGGCACCCACTGGGTCCTGGGGAAGCTGCTCACACTCACAAACCCTGCCAGGGCCACCTTCTTCCCAGGGCATCTTCCCCAAAGCAGCCACAGTGTCCCCACCCCATGGGACACAGCCCAGGGTGGGCTCAGCCCTGCCAGCAGCCTCATGGCAAAGGGGAAACCAGCAGCGCTCAGTGGGCAGAGGTGACCATTCTTGCCTTGGATTTTAGCTTTTATATTTTTTGCATATTTGTAATCCTGCAGTTCTTTAGTGTAGAACTCTAAACTCCACACACAGTGTGAGCTGCTGCTTTCCCATTTTGGTCAGACACAACAATTCCTCTCCAGGCCTGGGGATCAAGGACACCTCACTGCCTCAGGCCTGAGAGATGGAAACAAAAGTGAGTTTTGTGGGGAGCAAATTTGGGGTAAATTACTTCATTACCTGAAGCTGTAATTGGAATATTAACCCCCAATATGCAAATGGACTGAATTTATCAAAGTGTGAAAACCCCTGATCCATCATCCATTTTTGGGTGTAGCCCCGAGAAGGCTTCATTTGCCCTAAATGTACCTGAAGGCCCTTCCATAAATAGAACTGCTTTTTATTCCCTTGATTTTGTCTGGTCTCTGTTTTTAGGTACCCCAAAAAGGCATCACCATGACTACAAATCACAAAAATAAGCACACTGGATTGGGTCAACACAGGTTTTAAACCCAGTTTTCGTTTAAATTTTCATTTCTACTGCCTTTAGAAATCTGTTTATATCTTTACAGCAGATGTATTCATGTAGCTGACTTATAGTAGAGGAATGTAACTTTTCAATATCTAGCCATGGTAAATATGTGTGTAGCTGACTTATAATTAAATTGATCCCTAAAAGTTTCATTATATTTTGAGAGTGAAGGTCTCACTGTAATGGAAAGCTCCCTCCATGACTATTACATTCTAATCAGATTACTTATCTAATCCTTCTTATTTGTCAAGTGCATCAGAATTGATCTGCACCATGCAGGAGCTCTTAGTCATCTCTGAGTTTTTTAGGGGAGTATTTCTACCTACTCTTCCCCGGTTCTTTATTTAGTGCCGACACAGAAAGAGCACTGGCTCTGTACAAATCTCCAGTACCCACTGAAAGGGAATAGGAGGCAGAATCACTCTTAAACATCAGTGTCTTTCTTGACATTAAAGTTGGAAAATGGAACAATTATTTTTGCATTAGCAAGTCCCACTGACAAATTCCCTCTGCACCCTCTTCCTGTCATGCCAAAATGAATCATCAGCATCTTATTAAGGTGCCCAGGCTATTCCATAACAGTAATAAAGTGTAAATGTATCCCAATTATTCATTTAATGACTTCATGAATATTCAGTATTAAGAAGCAGTAGCTGAGCTCTCTACAGTAGGTTATTAAGGACACAGGCTGCATATCCCTTATTATTTCTGAGATGACTTAAGGTTTATTTTATTCAGATCTGTCCAGTGTTCATAAATGTTAATTCACTGGGACAACACCAATTCTGTGACAGGTACCAATCCATACAGTTTTAGTCCTCTCATTTACATGTTTCTTGGGAGAGGATCTAATGCAATAATAAAACCAGATTTCAGGGAAAATCCAATTCCTGTCTAAGAAATGGATCATGGACCAGAATGACATGAAGCTGGATGTCTACAGTATTTTTCTCCTGGATATCCAAAGCAGCAGGTACCAAATACTTCCCTACATCTGCTCCATACCCAATGGGATGGTGCAGGGCCAAGTTTTGAAGAACAAGTTGGCACAAAAATGCTGGGAATTGTTACCACAGAATATTGCTGCTGCGGAAGAGATGCTCCTCTTTAGGAATGACTGCCACTGCCAGTGTGAACAGTGGCTGCACACTGATGCATGTGCATGCATTGTCTCAATCTGCACTGCTTGGTGCTGTGCTTTGCCCTGTGCCTGGCCATCCTTGAGAGCAGAATCTTCTCCACATCTCTGCCAGGACCTTTGGAAACCCAGAGATCTCTGGCCAGAGATCCTTGGTAGTGTCAGGAGAGACTCCCCTCCTTTGCACAAGGCTCACAGAGGAGGGCTGCACAGCCTTGATAAACTTGTAGTCAGAAGGACACATTTTTGTTCAAAGAGCTGGCTAGTGCCCAGAGCAAATCCCAGGTGGGCAAGTGAGCAGCTAATCTCCTGACAGAAAATGTAATTACCATTCTGGGAGGAGAGAGTGAGAGCCAATTTTGACAGAGCAGACCCATTCTCCTCACTGAAGGGTCCACTACTATTATGGAAACCTGAACCCAAGCCCAAAACTGCACAGAAAGAAATGGGAGCAGAGAGGACATGTCCTAGTGTGCTTTAAGGATAAGGATCAACTCCTGATGCATCTGAGTAAGGAGGAAACACAGACAAGGATTCACTCATAGCACCTGCATTGTTTAAAATACTAAGGGGAGCAGCTTTCACATGTTCTGCTCAGCCTGTGGCTTATTTTGCTCAAAACAACAAACTTGGGAACACGTGATCTGAAGGTAGCCTTAGGAAGGAAAGGAACCAGTTCCTACAAATTTTGTTAGAGAGACTGTTTGAACCTAAGAATTAAACCTGAAGGCTCCAAGAGTAAGAGTGCTTGTGCACTGTCCAGTCCCTGGAGAGCTGGAAAGCCCAGGGTCTCACAGGTGTATAAAGGACTCATAGGACTAAAGCTCAGTTGTTTGCCACCAAGCCAGCCACAGCACACAGAGAATGCAAAGATGAAATAACATTTGTAAGCTGATTTATGGTTATTTATTAGTTTGACTTTGTCAGTCCTACAGACACACACAATGCAATGCTTTCCAAACACAGAAGTTGTCATCCTATGAAATTGATGCTGGTTTTGGACAGGTTGTCCTTGGGTTTCTATTTTCTGGTTAAGTGGAGAAAATGTTACTTTTACAAGGCATGCTCCCAGGAGGATGTCTGAGAATCTTTGGAAGCAAGGAGCAGCAGCACCAGGCCCTGGATGCATAGTTTGACTGCATTAGCTTTTATGAAATAATCTTGTGACTCGAGACATGCCAAGGAACACTTCAAAGAAAATATTTATTTTTAACTCAGCTAAATCAGTGAAAAAGGCTTTTCCTACCACAGCCACATATTCAAAGTACATAAAGTTCAATATCTTCTTTCCCTCTCTTCATGAGTAGTGATTTGCTTTGCTTTTGGTGTCTGTATTGAAGTTTGACCCCAACTAAAAAGCCCCTAGTGTGCTTTGGCAATCTATTTCCATCAAGGTTGCATTGACTATGATTCCATCGCTTCACTTCCTTGTGCAGACCTTCCTGGGGCTCTTTTGTTGAGCAGGGCAATTATTAACTACATATAAATAATATAACTGCACTGTGGGAATCATCACGACATCACCAGGGCAAATGGATTCAAAATGGGAAACTAAACTTTAGGGCCATGTCTTTGCAACATGGATGTTTTGTATCCACAAATGGGGTTTGGCTTCCTAGAATTTCTGTTGCACAGAGATCAATGACAGCTTTGGGATGTAAGGAAGCTGGAAAATCTTCTCTAGGCATTTAGGTGCTTAACTGCCATTGTCTTGTTATGCAAATCCAGCTCTTAAGAGTGAATCATCCTCCCTAAATTTAGCCATGTAAAAGCAAGCACTTAGCCTAAGTAGTTCTTTAGGTTTATGATACTGTCAGAGACAGATAATTCAAGAATCTGATGGCTTTTCCTGTTGGAGGTATTAGAGTTCCAGTGAAGAACACATTTTCACTTTAATATCTTTATATAAATGCATGAATAAATGCATGTGTGCATATATATTTTTATATGTTTTAAGCACAAAATCTATGTTTTACTTGTCAGTTTTAATTAGGGGTGTGCAAAAAAGCAGGATTAAATCTGAGAAAGTCAACTACTTGCTTGGATGCCATGATGCACTGGCATTCAAGAGTCTGCTCATTTCTAACCATCCCATCTGCGATATCTTTCTCTTTTTAAATGATTATGAAGACTGAAAGATTCTGTTCTCTGAGGATGTGCTCCAGATTTTTGGTAGTTGGGATGTTTGTCATGAGCAAGCTTAAAAGTCAAAGGGTTTAGGTTTTACTGAAAATACTTTATGCTCCTATAAGCTTTCCCTGTAATTTATGTGCAAGAGGCTCCAAACACACAGCTGAGGATGTCGACTGGGAATAGACTGAAATGTTATTTCTGGGATATTGCATCAATGACTTGAGCCTTGACCTATGGGAGAAGGGATGAAGAAAGAGCATGATAAAAGCTATCACTGTGATCAGTTTGGAGCCTCTGCTCCTACCAGAGATATTTCTTCTCTTTCTGTGCCTTTGCAATCAAGCCGTGTTTACTCCCCGAGATATTTAGTGCACAACACCCAGCAACAGCGTAAGGAGCGTAATTCAAATGAAACATTTCCTAATTATTGTTCCATCTCAGTAATAAATATGTATGGCTGGCTTCTGTGCACACATAGACGCCCTGGGAGAAGGCTGGGATGCAGAAGTCAGATGTATTTATTACTGAGCCGTGCAGCACGGCGAGGGCGTGAGCCAGCACAACAACCCCTGCTAGAGCAGATTCACTGCTGGAGAGAGAGGGGATCTGTTGACACAGCCTCTGCCAAGGACAGGAGAAGGAGCTCTCAGCCTCACTGACTGACAAAGTACTCTGGAATTAACAGCCAAGGAAAGTGACCCATGGAAAGAAATCTGGTGCACATTAGTTAGCTCCCCAAAACTAAATGGAAGTACTCGAGTATTTAATGTGAAACCAGCTAAGTTCTTAGGCATTTTGCTGGTTTGAAGAAGTTTCTGGAACTACAATTCAGAGAAGCACCTAATCTTTCCCAGAGTCCCTTTGTCACAAAATAAAGACTAGCTACTCTTTGGATTCTCCTTTTCCCCCAGATTTTTTGCTTCTCAGAGCCATTCTGTCACTGCTTGGCTGAGCCCTCTGCTGCTGCTGCTGGTTTGATCCTGACAGAACTGCAGGGATTTACCAGCCACCCTCACTGAGACTTGCTGATGAAAGAACATGGTGCTTCAAAGCAGGACTTTTTAATCACTTTCACCATCTTATGTGTGTTGGCTCCAGGGAGCAGTGCAAGCACTCCTTATAAATACCCACATGGGGCAGTTCAGAAACACTGCAAGTGAAAGGAGATCTTTACCCACACTAACATCCTGCAGTGTCACAGAACCCTGTCCAGAGCTTACCCAGGAGCTTCAAAGGTATTTGCATCAAAACCCCCTACCAAACCTCAGCATTTCCCATATTGTAGACAAATATCACCAAATTTAAAACTCGAAATGCTGTAAATGTGATATGCTTCTCCGTATCAGCTTTAGGACACATACTGTGGCCACATGGGTGCCAAGTTTTAGAAGGCAGGTCATAGAGAATTAAACAAATCTAATTATTAGAGAGGGCTAGGAGGACTGTAGTGCACACAAAATTAAACACAGCTCTGTCTGAGACTCGAGGCACTCAGGCAGGAGTTCCTTCAGGTATTACAGCGAATTTCAAAAAAATCCATCATCACAAACAGTTTTAATTATTTCCAGCCAAATGCCTGTAACCTTGGCAAAAAAACAATTATTGAGCAGGCTATTGATCTAGTCAGTAAATAAATACACTTATGTCATCAGTAAGCTAGAATCCTCCTGGGTATAAAACCAAAATCTTAAGGACTACTAGTTATCTGACATATGATTTTAATTAGGATTTATTGATTAGGGGGTTTTAAAAACAAATGGACTTTCTTGATAAAAGGCCTAGCACAGGATTTTCTGCAAAGTTAAATAATGTCTGACTTGCAATATAACAACCTGTGACCCACATCCGAATTACTTTACCACAGAAGTTTGCTTCTTATTTCAAGAGAAGAATGCAGGCAACATTTACTCTAAATGCCATGAAAGTTTAATGCAGAGGGAGAAGGCCTCAGCTATCAGCACCATACAGAGAGTTGTTCTCAGTGCCTGGTCCTTGCCTGCTAACCAGGGGGGTTGCAGTCAGATTAAAAAAAAAAGACTGAAAGGAAAGAGAAGAAAACCACAAGAAGTTTGTAAATGCTAAGTCTTCTATTGAACTGGGCATGAGATCAAGCACAACATCTCCTCACCATTGGAACACTGGGCAATGAGAATTTCAGACTTTCTCTGCTGACAGGCACTGACCCCCAAGCAAACACTGCATTTAACCTGAGGCCTTGGAAAAGTCTTCCAAAATTGAGTTGACAACACTGGGATTGTGGGTGTGGAGTTTGAATAGAAGTGTGTATATCACGGGGTGGAAAACTTAAGAGTTTAAGTGTTTAGAATATAATAATATATATAAAGCAAGATAGAGTATTTAAGGCATAGACCAGTGCTTCTTTTTCACCTTCTTCATGGTCTGGGTGGTATTCTGTAAAAAGAAAAGTCCAAAGCATTGTGGACCATGAGTGTTTGGTTATTGGGTTAAAAGTAGAAATAATTTAGGTGTTGTTTCTCCATTGGACAGTTTATCCTTAAAGGCCTTGTAGAGAGAGAGAGATACAGCTCCATTTTTAGTTTGTTAGCTAGAAGTGCTGTAGGACTCAGTTTGTGAGACTGTAACATAGATAAGAATTAAAAAACTTCTAAGTCCAAACAAGAAATACTATCTCGAGCATTTAACCCCGACTCTGGCAAAAAGAAAATAAAAGCAACACCTTAAAGCCTCCTCTAGTTCAGTGCCTGCTGAAGGACTCTGCAGAAAGTCCCACCATTCCCAGGAGGTGAAAGTCACAAGTTGTTCATGTCTGTGGGCTGGAGTCAGTCTGGGATTGATTTTCCATGTTCAAGGTCAACCTGAACCCTTGAGAAGAGTCATTTTAGCCCTCATGCTGCTGTGGGTGACAAAAACACCTCTGGGAACTGGGCAAGGGGAGCTGCCCGTGGAGGAGAAGATCCATCAGAAGAAGCTCCCCACCATTCCCATTATTTGCTGTAAAATGGTAGTGCAAATCAAAGTCCAACTCAAGGTAAACTATGTTCACCCATATTCCTCCTACTCTAAACTGTAACCAACACATTTATGCAGCTGAGAGCCTGGCCCTATTCACCAACAGCTTGGGCAATTTTCCACACCTCAGGTGCAAGTCACAGTAGCCCTCCCCTGCTCTCCCCGCCCCATTTCCTGAGCAGCATTTAACAGGATATACACACACCTCTCCCAACCTAAGAAACAGATTGTTAGTTTGTTAGTGTTACATCAGAGCTAAAGATTTATCCTCTGAGGAGGAGATTTTTTTTTTTTTTTTGAAGTAACTGTTTGTGGCATAATCTTTTATCCACCCGAGTCAGGAAGAATCAGCATTTCCTGAGATGCCTGTGGGGAGCCTCATGACTCTGCCTTCCAGGTAAAACTAATCCTGTTTCTTTGTGTCACACAAAAAGCATGTGACCACCCAAATCTCTGTGCAGCTCTACTAGAACCATTTAGTCCAGAAAATGTCATTGACTTTTTTTTTTTTTAAGTATTTAAGAAAAAGGAAAAAAAAAGAACAAAAACTCCAAACCCCTCCAGAGGTCTCCTGATGTTTGAGTGACATAAATATTCACTAGACCATAGGAGACTGTAGTCTAGTTTGTTTAAATTCAATTATGACATTGTCTGCACCAGGATGACAGGGGACTAATAAAATGCCTGGCATACCTGGGTGAGGGAGGAAAGGAGCTGCCTGGCTCACTGGCAGTGCTCTGCAGCATGAAATGGGGCTGAGTGAGGCTGTGGACTTGGCTGATTGCTTTGCCTTTACCAAGTGTAACCCCACGTCTAAATGTCACCAGGAGAGAGTGAAAACCTCAGTGCTGTCACTTTAATTTCCTTCCCACTGGGTAATTATAAATGAGACTGCAGGCTGGTTTATCGTCTTTTTCTCAGTTCAGCTGAATCTGTGTAAACATTCCTGACAGTCTCTCACAGGGGCAGCTCTATCCCTCTGCACTGGGGAGCAGAAATGTGGAGCAGCATCAGAGCAGGGGCAGTGACCTCACTACATACAGCTCCTGAGATGATCAGCCAGCTGCCTGAAAGCAGGAGTGTCTCTTCAGTGTGAAGTCAAAACTGCTTTAAATGCAGAAAAAATATTTTCTTTCAGAGCAAACCAGAAGCTTTGATCTCTCCCACAGCAGAGAAAACCCAATAAATTTCGCTTTAGAAAACCAATTCTTTCTTTTTTTCAGTTCTGAAAATGAAAGCACGTCCCCAAGACTTGAGACCTGATTTCTGCATGCCAAAATCTGAGACAAGTCCAGCAAAAGTGCAGGACCAATGCTTGATGGAAATCAGTCAAGCCAAGGGTGGGCTTGGGATTTCAGAGGCTTTGCCCCTTCTGCCAGTGCAGTGCTGTGCCTCGGGGTGCCCAGCTCAGGGGGCAGCCAGCACAGCCCTGCCCTGGGCTCACAGAGCCTCCAGAGCACCAGCCCCTGGCCTGGGGGGTCAGGCAGGTGTGGAGACCACCAAGGGTCTGTCCCAAGCTGCACAGCCCCCAGAGATCCCCTGATGGTCAGGCAGAACCTGGAGAACAAGTTCAGTTTTGACACAGACGTGCTGTCCATTTCAAATGCTGTTTCCTCAAACAACTCCCATCTCTGGCCCTTCCTGCTCCAACCTGCAGCCAGGCAGGCTCACTAAAAATACCAGCAGTGACAATGGGACCTCCAAAATAAATAATCTGACTGTAGCAGTGGGCAATTCCCAGCCTGGCCCAGAACCTGCTGCCTTTGCAGGAGACCATGGTGATCCCTGGCAGCTGCATGGGTGAAAAATTACATTTACCCTGCTCATGTCAATAATATCACCTTAACTGCTGGAAACTGGTGTTTGGGTGCCTGGGTGCTTTTCTCTCAAACAGGTTTGCCTTTTTAAACAATTTATATCCCTTTGCTTCAGAGAGAAAACAAACAGCAAATTATAATGCTGGGTGATGTTTGCTAATTACTCACAGCAATGAAATACACCTTGGAATGGTGTTGGCTTCCAAACCAGTACATAAACCAGCAGTTAACTTATTTATTAGCTCCGAAAAGGAGCTGAGGATCAAAACACAATGATTATTCTCTTCATTTCCCAGGGCTGGCTGCTGTGCAGGTGCTGAAAGATATTAAACACACTCCTGACCTAGAAATGGGAATGTGATTATGAAGGAGCGGCCCCAAACCCAGCCCTATCAGACTTAATTTAGCCCCAAAAATTTGCACAAATAGTTTTTCAACCTCATTGCAAACCATAGCAGCTGCCTCAAATTCTTCCTTTAGGAAATAACGGGGCAGAATTGTTCCAGCAGTTCCTCCTGGACATGGTGCTGATGACAAGAGCAGAGACACAGAGTCCATTCTCCTATTTGGCTTCTGTTCGTCAGAAGAAAGTTACAAATAATTTAGATTGTCTTGCAAAGAAAACCTAAATGACATGTGACATTCCAGTTAAAAACCACTGAGCAGTGTGATTTTTGGTTCAAGAGGTGGCGAGAAGACAGAAAAAAGAGTCAGCTGAGAGATGTGAGTCATGACAAAATAGGCAGTGGCCTTGGTGGGCTGGGGTAACAACCCTGGCAAACCCAGCAGAGCAATCCTGAGATATCCCTGCAGTGATTCTGCTGCTGGGAGAGGAAGATAAAACATTGCTGCTGGCTTAGAGTGGCTGTGGGACTCCTGTCCTGGTGAGCATCCACAGGGTGCAGAGGGGGCAACCCCTGCTCCCCCCTGCAATCAGCCACCTGCCTCATCACCTACCCCAAATGAACCAGAATGGCAGAGGTGCATTACACTTAAAGCAGAGAACAGGCAGAAAAATAAAGCAAAAAAACCCACCAAGACCCAACCAAACCCAAAAGCAAAAACAAAACAACAAAAAAATCCACAATGATTTTTTACTTGATTCTGAATTAAGAGCAGAATAGTTCTTTGATTATTACTACTGCTAGGATTTCTATTCCAATGATTTCCCACAGCTCTGTTATGGGCAAGAGGCAGGAGAGAGAAGAAGGAAAAAAAGATAATAATAATAACAAAAAAAGCCAGCACAGGCTGTTCTAGTCATTTCAGAGCACAGAGTAATCAGATGGCCATCTCTCTGAGCAGGTGTGATTGGTGAGAGGAGACCAAATGTCTTTACTTTTCCTTTTTAAATTGTAGGATATATAATTGCATCTTTTGTTGTATACAGGTGTTCCATCCCCCCTGCTTTAAATCACAAATTTATGCTTCTTTCCAAAATGCTAAGGGACCAAGCCTTAAAATAAAAATCTGGACAGTCAGAGTGATTAATTCACAAGGTTTCACAGGCTTTGGGACAGAACATTTGCATTACAAAAAGCTATAAAAATAAACATTTAGTTTTTCTCTGAAGTACCAGAGCATCTTTATTGCAAACTTTTTTTTCAGCAGTCTTTCTGTAAGTTACACATCACCTTTACCACTTTCTCCCCTTGTTAGTCTCTGTGTTGAATTAGAGGCTCAGACAGAGATTTTAGTAGGAGTGAGACAGCAGGAAGATGCCCATGTAAGATCAAGAGGAAGTTTGATGCTGAATGTAAATAATGAGCTTTCTTCTCTTTTAGACTGCAGTAAAGGGAATATTGCAAAATTTCTGTTCCCAGTTTGAATGGGTAGATGTGAGGATTATGGACTCACATCCATCCTTGCACAGGGGAGAGCACAGCCTTGATGTGGATAACATCCAAATCACACAGAAGCCACAAACAGCCCCAGGTGAGCTGCGATTTTGTTCAACCTTTGATTTTTAGATTTTCAAGAATTTTGCCAAATTACAATCAGGCAATGTGACTGAGAGCAGTCCTTGCATTGCCTTCTGAGGGAGATGGGCTGGGCAGGGGCAGAGTGCTGGACTGGGGATGTGGTCTGTGCCCTCCCCATGGATTAATCCAGTGGCTGCAGCCCTTTGTCTGAGCAGTAAGAACGTGTTCCCAGCTCCCCAAATGACAGGATTTTACAGAAAAGGTGGAACTGGGTAGATAAATGATGTCTGAGGAGAGAGATGTTCCTGCAGACGTCCCCACAAGAATGAGGAGTGACACAAAACCTTGTTCTCTGTGCCCCTAGTGCTCCCAAGCAGGTCTGGTGGAGACTGCACAAGACCTGCAGAAATATTGAGTCTTAGCTTTTTCCCCCCTCCTTTTGTTAAAGTACAAATTAAACACCAAAGCACACTTTGATGTGGAGTGAACTTTCCCTTTGTTTAATGATCTGTGAGTTTGTTCAATCCCTCCATTAGCTGCTTGTTAACCAAGAGCAACAGGACTCTTTGCTTCTACAGCTGCCAACCAAACTGGCTTTAATAACAACCTGCCCTGGGCCTGCCTCCCTCCCTCCCATTAGAGGCTGTTCCTTATCAAGAACACACTTTCATCAGGTTGGCTAAAAATAACAAACAGTTCACAGCCTGTTTTCTAAAAGCAGACATTATTTTAGAATATATGAAATTCCCATCTGTCTGCTTTCACCTTCCTTACTTTGTACATTCTTCACATATTTCCTGCTGGCCTCTGGTGGCTGAAGAACACATGTTGCACCAGGGTGGGAAGGACATGGAGTCCAGTCTGTTCCTGAAATGACACAGCCTGGTCAGAATTGATTCTTGCCAAAGCCAGGCACTCCAGCTGAGTGCTCAGTCTGAAGTACTCCCACACTGACCCCCACACATCCAGCCAGACTGTGGAGGAAAGTTAATTAAATTCCACCACCACAAAATCCAGAGTTAAGGTATTTATTTTCATCACTCTCTGATGTAAAGCTTAATATGGATGTGCTCCATTGCAAGAAAAGGTGAAAAAAGATGAAGTCTGAGCCCTGTTTTTCAGTGTTACCAATGTTTTTAGTGTTATCAGAATGATTTAAAGAAACCCACAAGGTGCCAGCTGTGCCAACAGGTGCTACAAACACTGCACAAAAGATGTATTTTCAGAGCTATTGGGAGGTTTGTCATGTTCTAATCAAACTGGTTCTTTATTCCTTTAGAAAACTTCAGTTTCCCTCTAACCTCAAATTACAAAATTGCTGCAAGCAGCCTGCAGAGGCTTTTAAAATAAAATTGTACATTTGGATAGAGAAGGAGGAGGGTGGCGATGGAGGAGGGCACCATTTCCATGGGATATCTTGGCCTTAAAAACTCATTGAATGTTTTGGTTAGGCTGTTCTTTTGTCATAAAAAGCAAGGGTGAAATCCTGGCTTTGTCAAGGTCGGTGAGCAATTTGCCACCAGGATTCAGAGGGGCAGGCACCCTGTCTGTCCCTGGATCTTTTCAGAGAAAACTCTACATGAAGTTTGATTGCTGTAAGAAAAACAACAGGATGGGTGTTTTGGGTGTCCACTCCCACCTTTAAGACACCCCAAGCAGTGGGAAAAAGTCTGCCCCATGTCTGCAGTCTCAGTATCAGTGACAGGACAGGTTTCAGAGCTCTGTCCCCCTTCACAGCCACCCTACACTAGCTGTTGACCTGAAATGATGCCTCCAAATGACTTGGGCTTTCCCAAGCTGCTGGATTTGGTAAATTGAGCTGGAAGTCCTCCCTGACCACCCTGGCACACCACTGGCTGTGCCCCATCTCTATCCCTGCCCCCCAATTTTCACTGAAGAGAACTTTCAGGACTGTCCACAAACACCATTACTGTAACTCAACTTCCTTTATTTTTTTGGCTCCCTCTCCCAGGAAAATCTTGCTTGCATTATTTAAATGTATGACTTACAAAACCTAAACAAAAAAAAAAAGAAATACTGTTTCAGATATTGCCCCATGTTCTGGATCCATGATTTGGATCTCCACGTGATCCAAAGGGGCCTCCTGGAAATCTGAGATGCTACAAAATCACTGAGTGGGTCAGGCTGGAAGGGACCACAGTGGGTCACCTGGTCCCACCTATTTGAACACCTTTCTCCAAAGCTCTGACAGAATCCTGTCACTGCACTTTGAGAACAGGGCTGCCACCACAGCCACTGAACTCATGGCTGCAGGAATGGCAGCTCTGTGCTGGACTAAACTTTAGAGGGAGAATTTTGAGCATTAAACCCCCTGAGGGACTGGCTCATGTGCAGTCAGAATCCTGTTTATTTTCAGATTATGACACTTGGACACCCCCTGTTCTTGGTTCAGGACCTGGTGTGTTTCACAGAGACACCCCAGCCCGGAGGTGCAGCCTCCTTCAGAGATGCAGAACACACAGCATCCCTCAGCAGATTGTCCCACTCATGTTGGGCTCAAAGAAAGCCTTGAGCTAAGGCCATGGGCAAAAATCCCCCTGGTCAGGGGAAGAGAAATCTCACCCTCAAGGCCTCATGGGAGCTCCCTATGCAGATTAGACCAGAAAGTTCTCTGTCCCCCTTGTTACCATTGGTTACTTTTTGCAGCAATGATTTGCATATTCCTAATCCTCTCTCCCAATTGCTTCCTTGCTCTCAGACCCCACCCTTATCCTACCCTATGGAAGTTACTGTAACCCCCTGACCCTCCCCTTATTTGGTGCACCCCATACTGAGCTCGGTTTGTTGTTTGGTTCTTATTAAAGTGGTTCTTTTTGGGGTGTAGTGGGTTCACCTGTTTCTGTTTGCCAAATTTAGTGTAGTGGCTTGAGTGTCTGCACTCTTGTCCCTCTGGGAGGTAGGAATTGGGAGGAAAAGGCAAAACAGGCTCAGCTGAAGGTAAACATATAGATTTACTAACATACACACATTAACAAGGAGACAAAAGGCTGGAAGAAAAAAGGGCTTGGCTTGGACACCCTCAAGATTTATATGGGTATTTTTCCAGAGGCATATCTAACTCTTTCACTGGTCAACCAAGCTCTCAGCATCTGCTATAACCTTCTCAGAAAAAAACTTCACATCTGGGCTACATCACCACATTGGGTCACCAGATCATGCACATGTCATTTACTTCACCACCCAAAGGGATTTTTGTCCCCAAAATCCCATGGTGACACCTGGCCTTCCTATTTGTCCCCAGGCTGTCCCAGCTCAAAAAACCCTTCTGCTGGATCTTATCTGACTTGAGCTTCCAACCATGACTTCTGCTCTGCTCTTCTTTGCAAGATCAGAGGTCTCATCAGCTCATGATTTTCTCCCTTGTTTCACCACAGGGTGTGATAAAGT
Source organism: Argya squamiceps (assembly GCA_037834095.1). Classification (NCBI taxonomy): domain Eukaryota; kingdom Metazoa; phylum Chordata; class Aves; order Passeriformes; family Leiothrichidae; genus Argya; species Argya squamiceps. The sequence goes on along the minus strand of JBBMKD010000013.1, from coordinate 22,913,402 downwards.
TTTTTCTCACTGTTCTGTCTGACAAGGCAGGTGTCGCTTCATTTAATCACATTTCAGTCACACGTACCAATGATCCTTTTCCCTAATCCACTGGCACCTTTATATGGGTATAACTACAGCCACACAGGAAATGGTCCTGGGAAAATTACCACAGGAAAGATCAACCTCTCCCCCTCCCTGATGATCCATACTAGTCCAAAACTGGAAATAAAATGATTCCACACATAACTCAAATGTGGACTTTGCTCTGACTTTCATTTGAAAATGTAAAGCATTCAGGTATTTTGTGCTTGTTTTGTCTAGAAAAAAAGGAAAGGGTGTTTTTTCACCCAGGTGAGCATTCACTTCATAGATTACTTGAGTTCAAAATGAGTTTTAAAATAGCTCTCAGCTGTATAACCTATATAAAATTCTCCCATCTTATGCTCAAGGAAGGGAAATATCCTGCTAGAGCAGGTTTACAATTTTATTCAAAGGACTCTAAAATACATTTTTCAGCCTTCCAGAAGTACTTTTGGCTGCTGCTGCGGCTGCTGCTTTCCAAGACTCAAGGCAATTACTTGTTAATAAAAACATGGTTTAATATGCTGGCAGAAAAACTGATACCACTTCCATTCTCTGCCTTAAAACAAATGAAACGTAGGAAGGAATTGAGCTGTCTCATTTCTGAAATGGGAAGCAGATATTTTTAAAGTTCAGCTCATTACCAAGTGTAATATTCATATAACAAGTTTAACTGACCTTGTGCTATTACTTCTCTAGAGTTAACTTTGTGGCAAATGTATTACAAAACCTAAAAAGAGGAATACTGTTTCAAAACCTCGTGCCCTGCTCACCAATCAGAGTGAAAAACACCTCTAGTTGGCCATTATGGAACTGATTTAAGTGGCCAGAGTAAGCTGTGCCTGCTGCAGGAAGGCTGTGGAACCTTGAACCACTGGGGCTGACTCCAGCTGATGCCTTGGAGTGGCTCCCTAGAACTGGGACTAGACAAGATTAAGAGAATAAAGTGAGGATTTATTAAAGGCCTTCAATAGATACACCTTGGGCAGTCAGAGCCTCCCAGAGGCTGCACCCAAGGTGGACGATGGTCAGGAGTTGTTCAGACAATTTTAAGTTTGGTCCATTTACATATCAGGGATCAATGCTCCAGTTACAGCTTCAAGTAATTAAGTCATTTATTCTAATTTGCCCCCCCACCAATTCAGTGTTGTTTACATTTTTCAGGGCCTGAGGCTGTAGGATGTCCTTGAGTTACAGGCCTAGAGAGGAATTGTTTTATCTTACCAAAATATGAAGACAGTAGCTAACACTCTATTTGGAGTTTTAGACTTATACAGTAAAACAGTACAGGATTTGAAAAATATAAAAGCTAAATCCCAAAGCATCACAGCCACTGCAGGCCCTGGAGCAACTGTACTGTCCCTGTCCCAGAGCAGGGATGCTGAGGCTGTGCTCCAGCTTTGTGCACACCCTCTTATCTGCACTTCATGGGATCCAGCAGCCTGCAAATCAGCAAAAAGTCACCCGTCCCCTGTGGCTGTGAGGGGACAAAGAGCCAGGGAAGCAGAGCTGGGCACTCTTCTTTTCCTACCATTTCACTCCCCAGTACATCAGGCTTAATGACCTTAAACAAAACCCAGTCCAGGCTGAGCTGAATCTGTTCAGTGCAGCCACTCTGCTGCAGTTATTCTTTATGTCATCAAACTGAGAAAAAGCTGTTTACTTTGATGCAGCACCTGTCTTTCCCTTGGAATAGAGAGAACTTAGTTCAGTTACTGCTTCTGCTTCAGGGAAAAGGAGGACACGTTGTCTTGGTTTGGAAAGACAGGTGCCTGCCAGGGAAAAGCTGGAGTTTCCCTTGGAACTGAGAGTGTAAACTTTAAATTAGGAATTGGAAAAACCTCTTAATATTAAGCATTTCCAGGAAATAATTTATAAAATCCTGCAATGCTCCACATGGATGATTCAGAAGAGAAGTAATCAACCAACTCAGTAAATGTCAAGGGGAAGATTAGCCTTTACTTCTGATGAACACAATTCAGCAGCCACATCAAAAGGTGCCTTTGCATGTGGAACTAAAAGGACTATTTCCTGCTTTAACAAAGTCTTTGACTTCCCGGTAGCTGCAAGTTTATCTCATTGGCAGAACCAAACCCACCTTGATCCAAAAAGTTGAAACACCTTTGAAGGCCATTCAGCCCCTCGCTGAAGTTGACAGAGGAGTGTTTTGGCTGAGTGTTTCAGATAAGCAATTGCAGAAAGGGGATTTTTACTTTGATTTTTGTTTGGATTACAAGATTAGCCCACCGACTTTGAAAAGCCATCCAGAAGGAGCCTGACTGTGAATGTCACTTACTTTGGTGTGGATATTTCTCACTGTTCAGGAATGTGAAGGGCAAAAGCAAAGCTTGGTTACCTAAGATGTTCCACACAAGTACAAACAATAAGCAGACACAGACAGAATGATGTATTTCTTGCCACAAGTAGCACATGTTAATAGTCTGGGCACTGTGATGCCTTAGGATTTTGGCTTGTATATTTTTCATATATTTGCAATCCTGCAATTCTTTAGTGTAGAACTCTAAACTCCATACACAGTGTGAGCTGCTGCTTTCCCATTTTGGTCAGACACAACAATTCCTCTCCAGGCCTGGGGATCAAGGACACCTCACTGCCTCAGGCCATGAGAGATGTAAATAAAAGTGAGTTCTGGGGGGACCAAACTTGGGGTAAATGACTTCATTACCTGAAGAAGGTAACTGGAAGATTGTAATTGGAAGATTAACCCCCAATATGCAAATCGACCAAATTTATAAAAGTGTGAAAACCCGTGACTCGTTGTTCATTTTTAGGTGTAGCCCCTGGGTGGGCTTTGTCTGCCCTAAATGTACCAGAAGGCCCTTCAATAAATAGAACTGCTTTTTATTCTCTTAATTCTGTCTGGCCTCTGTTTTTAGGTAGCCCCACAAGGCATCACTACCCTGGCATGTAGTGACATATGTGCTGTTGAAAACAAAAAAATCATTTTTCTGGGCCGAAATACTTGATTTACCACTTCTTTCAGAAATGGATTTTGTGCACAGAGCAAGATTTAAAAAATATTAGAGATTTCCTTGAGAAAATATGAATCTGTGTGAGTCTAATTACACAATTTTACTGGGTGATCTGCAAAGATGAGCATCAACAGAGGAGTAGGGCAGTGTGCCCAGCCTGGCACTGCCCTGGGGTGCCCAGGCAGGGAGGGCAGAGTGGGCTGGCTGCTGCTGACAAGGGTCAGTCCCACGAGCATCAGACAAGTCCAGAGGGGTGAGGGAGGTCCAAAATCACCCACAGCACATCAGGGCTGATGGTGCAGATGAGAAGCCACACCCAGGGCAGCAGAAGAGGATTCAGAGCCTGGTGGCACAGGCAGTATGTGCCTGCAATGTGACTTCAGGTGTCCTCTCAAGGTGGTGAGTGTGCTAGGAAATAAGGTTTCCTTATTCCAACATTGTGGTGGCATCCACGGTGGAAATTAACTCAACTGTAGCAGAAAGGATTGAATGATCTGGGAAAAAAAACCAATTGTATAAGATTAAATAATTTTGTTTTAAAAAAATAGATTAAAATGCCTCAAATTAATATTGCAGCATTTTTTTTTTCCAGGCACAATGACACAGTGTTTCTGACATTTACAGAAAGCAGAAACACAAGAAACAAGTTTCTGTTTCCTGCTCATATGTAAAACCAAAGGAAAGGAAAAAAGGCAAATGAGATTTATAAACTACTTGGGAGATATTTCCATGGTAAACTCTTGAAAATCTTCTGTAGCACAGATATTTCAAGACAGTCAAATAGTACTGAGCTCTTTATTTGCCCTATAAACAGCGAGACAGTTATTTCACAATCTGTCAGATGTAGAAGCAAACAAAACCCAACTGCTTGTTGAACCAATAGAGAAATCCACTGTGAACATCACTGATTTTTGGCCTCTTTATTCTGTCCTCAAGTGATCCAACACTGGCAGGCTTTAATATGTGATCAAGCTATTTTAAAGCAAAACATAAGGAAATCTACGTTTTCCTATCTGTGGGAGAGCAGAAACCTGTGCAGGATTCTTGGGAAGACTAAAACTGTGGAAGTTAAGGAGCACATTCTCCACACACAGAGAACTCCCACAGATACCCCCAGCTCCAGGGACAGGGAAGCACATGCCAGAAATCAGCTTGGGGGCACATTCACGAGCATCTACAGCAGATCTGCTGACATCAATTGCTACTTCATTTTTAAAGCATTTCTGAACTGTTCCAGTCTCTGTTTTGACAAATGCCTCTCCCTCCAGATCCTCCACCAGCCTTGACCCCTGGGTGGGAAGATTGTTTCTTTTGGCAAATTAAACAGGGTGTGGGTTAAGACATCCTCAGTTTTCCCAAGAACTGATTACCCTTTCTATTTACAGCCATTACTGTTTTTGGAACCAGCAGTCTGAGCCCTGAAAAGCGAGGACTGCCTTCTCCTGGCATCAAGGCTCCCATGAAAAGCTTCACTCCTTTCCTAACATGAGGTACCATTTCCTCACAAGATGGAGGCTTAGCAGAGAATGGGTTAATTTCCCAGAACTATTTTTGTTTAAAACAAATCAGTCAAATGTAGAACTAACCCCTGACAGATTCTGAGTTGATTCACAGGGCATGAAATTTAAACAGAGAAATTTTTCCTTAAAAAAAGAATTCCCTTGAGTCAAGAGAGGTCATTGTCAGAAACCATAACTAATGCAGCAAAATGGGAGAGCATCAGAGGGAGGGAATGGTGCTGGCAGCTGTTTAATGGTGCTCCTCTGCTGCAGCACTCAAGGCTGACCAGCTCTGATTCTGCTCCTGATGGATCACTCCCTCTGCTCTGCCGTGACTCAGCCCCCTCCGCCTGAGGCACAGATCATTGTGATTCACTCCCTGGTGCCCAGAAAACAGCCTGGGAAGTTAAATATTGTGAAAATACTCAGCCGTAGCGTGGAAGATCCTTTGAGGTGAAGTTCCTTCTCTGCTGTCTCTGTCTTTCCCCCTTCCAAAATTAGAGCCACTGAGAAACAGAATGCTGAGTGTCCTTCGGGACACCTAAATGGTTAAATTAACTCTGGAATTAAGCATTTCTTATCTCTGGACTCTGTCTTTTAATTTGTATCTTCATAACCCTTTCCTAATGTTTCTAGCCTCAGTAGTTTCTCACCCCAAATCCGATGAGCAGGAGCTGATCTTTTATTCTACATATGCTGGGTGACCTGCAAGATGTGTGAGTGTTTTCCTGCTCAAGACTTGCTTTGTTAGAACAGTTTCCTTCCTTGCTTTTAACCACATTTCTTGGATTTTTTTTTTAATTCATCAGGAGGATGGCTGAAACATGAGTTCTCTGCCCTGCTCCTGGCCATCAGGTCACAACCTCTCTTCCCCAGCTTGCAACAAACAGGCCCAGTCCCAGAGGGGAATGGACCTGTTTGGAAATGGTGGTAGCAGAGGGAATAGGTGTTTTCCATCACTTTTGCCCTCTACTGCAAATTTCAGAGCTGATAAATGGGCCAATACCCCACCAAGGGGAAGGAGCTTTTAGGCTGCCTGGGGTCTGGCAATTTCTCAGTGGGTTTGAGGTTTCTCTGGGGCCTGAGTGGGTTTGGGGTTTCTCTGGGGTCTCAGGAATTTGGGGTTTCTTTGGGGCCTCAGTGGGTTTGGGGTTTCTCTGGGGTCTCAGGAATTTGGGGTTTCTTTGGGGTCTCAGGGCGTTTGGGGTTTCTCTGGGGTGTGGCAGTTTCTCAGTGGGTTTGGGGTTTCTCTGGGGCCTGAGTGGGTTTGGGGTTTCTCTGGGGTCTCAGGAATTTGGGGTTTCTTTGGGGTCTCAGGGGGTTTGGCAGTTTCTCTGGGGTGTGGCAGTTTCTCAGTGGGTTTGAGGTTTCTCTGGGGTCTGGCAATTTCTCAGTGGGTTTGGGGTTTCTCTGGGGTCTGGCAGTTTCTCAGTGGATTTGGAGTTTCTCTGGGGTCTGGCTTTTTCTCAGTGGCAGCAGCCTGTGCAGGTGAATCCACAGCACAGGCATGTCCCATTTCTGCTGGAAATTGTCATATCCCCACCACTGCTGTGCTGGAGGTGGAAGGTTTTGGCCATGTCAGTCACTTCCAGCTCACTGTTGGAACTGCCCCATGTACACCCTGGGCCTCAAGCCACTAGTAACCAGTGTGGCACCTTTCTCTTGCCTCTGGATCTCCCTCTCTCTCTCAGCACCTTCACCAGAAGTTGCCTTGCCAACCTTCATGCACCAGGAAAGCTTCACCCATCTCATCCTATAAAATCACTTCCCAAGGCACTCCTCAGGGCAGATCCTGAACAGAGCCTGATCCTGAACAGAGAAAGGGCTGAGAGGGGCACTGAACAGAATGCCAAGCCAAGGGCCAGGGCTGCAGCCTCCTCTGCTCTGGGAAATACTAAAGGTAAGAAGACTTTCAGACAGCTGTGAAGGCCCCAGAAACAGAAAAAGCAGAAGAATTTAGAATTAGCCGCAGCTGCAAAGCTTGAAAGTAGGAAAAGTTACAATAGCACAGCAAGCAAGGACATGAAACAATAGTTTGAGTTTTGGGTTTGGCTAGGATAGACCTTAAGACTGCAGAAAAATATGCTGAGCAAGATAGTAAAAGGTTTTAATCTTAATAAGAAAGTACTGTGTATTGTTAATAGAAAACATACAAGCAAGCATCGTTTGAAGCAGGTGTATGTGTGCTTTTAGTGTCTGGCCAGAACAATTGTCTGTAAGCTTTAGCAATGTGCTGTTGGCTGGAAAGTTTTTAAAATGCCCTGTGACAAAGAGATCTTGGGCTGCTGCTGGCAGGACGTGAGCTGTTGCCATCTTTCAGTAGTCTCACCCTGTACTGAGGCTGATGTTGCAATAAAGCTCGAGGAACCTGTCCTGTTTGTAAAAAACACCAACACAGCACCAGCAGACCAAGGGTAGTGATTCTGCCCCTCTGCTCTCCTGAGACCCCCCTGCAGTGCTGCATCCACCTCTGGGGCCCCCCAATATTAGAAGGACACAGATTCGTTGGAGTGGGTCCATCACAAGGATGAGCAGAGCTGACCTTTGCTGTGCAGACAGACTGAGAGTCAGGACTGCTCAGCCTGGAGAAGAGAAGGCTTTGGGGAGACCTCAGAGTGCCCTCTAGCACCTAAAGGGAGCTGGGGGGGGGAGACTTTTTAAACAGCTGTGGAGTAATAGGACATGGGAAAATGGCTTTAAACTGACAGAGGGCAGGGTTAGATGAGATAAGAGGAAGAAATTCTTCCCTTTCAGCATGGTGAGGCCCTGGCCCAGACTCCCCCAGAGAAGCTGTAGCTGAAAATGTTCAAGGCCATGTTGGATAGGCCTTTGAGCAACTCTGTTAGTGGAAGAAACTATTTAATGATTGTTGCAGCTCTGCCAAAGTTAAATATCCTGGTGCTTTGTCCAAAGTGTTTCTCTTGGTAACTGCCATGAACTTCTCAACCTCTGGACAAACCCCTCCATCCCATCCCTGTGATGCAGCACAAGGCAAGGCAGGGCAGTGCCAAATCTCTGCTGTCCCTGGCTCCTGTTAGGAAGGATGTGCTCACAGGGAGTGCATGCAATTCCTCACTGTCCAGTTTGTTACAGCAGCATTTTTTGTTACACTAAAACAGAGCAGCTGTCACAGTTCTACCTTGCTGTAGGGAATTAGCTGCTGGTTTTGCTTTACATTATTAAATTAAAAATACTTTGAAATGTCAAAGTTTGCTCATAAAATCACAAAATGTAATTTTACTTTTGGTTTCTTTGAAAAATTATTTGATTTCCAGAGTCACATCATGGGATGTGATCTAGCCATTGCTACCTGCAGACTCTTCAAGAGATAACACTGACAGGCTCAAGGCTGTTTCCATGTGGTAGCACAGCAGTGTTATTATTTCAGCACTGGATGGCTTTGTGTATTTTAGAAATTCTATTCAGATAGCACAATTCATGAAGAAAAACCCAGAACACTGAACTAGATGTCTACATAATCAGAGATGATAAAGGGTTCTTTAGGAGGAGAGCACTGGGCTTGTGGGTGGTAACCCACAAGGATGCCCACCACAGACTCCAGAGTACTGGGGGTGGATGAGGGCTTTGGTAGCAATCCTCCCACACCTGCTAAAGCCAGATGAAAAGAAAAAACCTCAGCTCTTTGTGAATGAGGCTCTGAAAAGGATTTGGGTCCAGTTACTTCCCCCAGTATTTTGCTAGTGCCAAAGGAAGGGGAATTCCAGGACTTAGATGAGTTGGGGTTTTTTTGACTTTTTCAAATCAAAACTTTTTGATGAAAAGTGGGCTTAGTTTTGACTTCTAGATTAAAAAAGTCGACTAGTGCTCATAAATGCATTGCCTTGTGCAGTGTTTTCCTATCAAGAAATAGGTTGAAAAGTGCAGAAAGAAGAACTCAGGTTTCACAGCTTAGATTTTCAGTGAAAAACCTAAACCTCCCGCCAATATTATAGGAGGCACAGCAGAACAGGAGGCATTGTTAAGAAGGTATTAACGGCCAGTTTGAAGCCAGTTTTGTCAGTGGATTCTTAATTACAGAGAGACAAACCACACCAAATAATCTAAGAGGTTGCATTTGTATCAAAAGGAATTCTGCATTAACCCTGAAGAAGGAAGAAGGGAAATGTCCAGCCCCAAAAGACTGACTGCAGATCCAGCTCCTTCCAGCTTTGTTGATGAACCTTTTAAGAACAAAGGGAACCTTAGTAAAACCAGGGATGAATCTAATTGGTTTTTAAGCACATGAGCTGGCTAGGCTTTGCCCAGATGTTGTTAATGAACTATTTGACCTGCTGAAAGCAAAAAGAGAGTTTATTGCTTAACCCTGTAACTCCATTAATTGTAATTAAGTGGTAGCCTGGGAAAACCTGTTCCCAGAAACCTGCTCAGGCAAAGCAGAAACTTAATGTTTGGACAGATGATAACCTTGTCATAACTTTTGTCTTGCACTCAGAGTACAGTTTTCACCAGTGCTCAAGACATTTTGCCAGCTGATGTTGATTTTTGGCACAGCACAGGTGCTGTGCACAGCAGTGCATTCTGTGCTGCTCTATTGTTTATTTATGCTGTGGAAGCACCTGGTGACTCTGGTCAAGGTGAGACACTTCACAAATTCACAGGTCTGAGAAATGTGCAGTGTAAGAGCCCCAGAGCAGGGGGTAGGAGTGTGCACAGAGAACATCTTGGGCAAGTTTAGCCCTGATTCCATGCCTGAGGTGTTTCAGTTTTCTGAAATTCTTTTCCCAAATAATTTTCTGTAAACAAGAAAAAATGTTTTTGTAACTGTACTTATGTTATTCATTCCTTCTCCTAGGAGGGACTTCTTGATGTCCCTCTGGTCTGACCAGTGTGATTGAAGAAGTTTGCCTTTGGTTCACCAATCAAATTGGTTTGTGTAAAATAGTATAAAAAAGAAACACATTCCAAAAATAAAAGAATAATGTTCAGTCTTCTAAATCTTGGAGTCTGTGTTGTTGTGGTGTAAAACAGCATCAGGCAAGTATCCTCCAAACACAGTTGTCTATTCCAATCATCACATCCTGCCCTTGCCATGGTGAGCCACAGACAAGTGGGGGTGTCCCCAAATTCCATTTTCCTTATTGTTTCCTTATAAACAAATCTCTATTTAGAACACAGTGATCAACACAGGTACAAACAGCCCTGTACTTTACCTTTCCTTACATTGATCCTTGAAATATTTTGCTTAGTTGCTGTGAGCTGTGAGAATTTGCCACAGAGCGTTTCTCAGCTCTGTGACTGCCCCTCAAGGCAGGTGCTGGCCTCCACCTGACAAATAACAGCTCCTTGCCTGCCCTGGCAGCAGCAATTACCAACCTCACCTCCTCTTAGCAGCTAGGAACAAGAAGTAAAAACTGTTTAGTGTAAATTCAAGGTTAGTGCAGCATACTTGCTTTTAGGGGTCACAAGGTACCAGATAAGCACTCTCTTAAAATGGGCAGCAAATCCCAGGGTTGGTGAGTTAGGAAGAGAAATGTGTCCAGACAGTTCATTGGAGTTTGTTCTAAAAATTATATGCTTTGAGGCTGCCTCTAGCAACTGGTTTTTTTACAGATGGCCCTTTGTGTCACAGTCCTAAAGGGAAAAATATAAATTACAGTTCTGGCCACACAGACCAAATTCAATATGACTTGGATCCTACTCTGCCACTTGGCACGAGCCATCAAAAATGATGCAGTTAATCAATTTTTTTCTTCAGCAATGCAAAACCAAACCCCCACACATCCCAAGAACCAGATTATTCATCATGGCTATGTGTGAGGACAATTCCTCAAGCCAGCAGAGCTGCACAGGTATAAGCCAACACAAGAGAGCAAATGTTTTGGCACAGAAACAATTCCAGTGTTCGTTGTGGTCATCTCTATTAATCACTATATGCATAAATGGGCTCTGGCTCCCTATCCTCCACATGACAGAGATGTCCACTTCCAAATCAACCTGCAATATTGTGCCCTGGAAGTGTCTATTTGCATATTTCATTAAAGCTGAACATAAGTAAATAGGAAATCAATCCAGTCTGCAACATTTCTGTTTAAGGAAAAAAAAGGCAGCTCTTTGATCAGCTGGGGTACAAAAGAGTTAATTCAAAAAAATAAGGAGGAGAGAAAAACATAAAAGGATAATCCTTTAAGATTATAAAGGTTTTGTGTCATGCTTAATTTTAATCAATATATAAGACTAGACAAGGATCATCCTCACAAAGGATGACATAAAAGGATTAGTGACTTCCATCCAGCACAAAACTGCTCAGAGACGTGGTTATTACAGTTTGCAATTGTTTCTTCTCCAAATGAGATTTTAAAATTCAAAAGAGAAGATAAAGAGAGATACAGGTAGAAAAGGGGTTGACTTTTATTTTTCCTATTCTTTTCACAACGCAAAGTTAAAATGCAAGTCATGAGATTTAAGAACATTATTGTAGAGCTATAGAAAGGGTAAGACCCCACAAAACTTACAAGACTGTTTTCTTTTTGGTTGTTCAACATAAATATTTGTGTCATCCTTCATTAAGATAATTTCAAATGTGTTTTCTTTTCCTTTCAGGTTTGAATTCTTAGAGTCCACTTCTCAAGTTTCCAACCAGGTTATGCCAGCTGGACTCTGTGAAATGAAAACTGAGATTCATGTGATCGTACAGTTCTCTGGATGGGACTCGAAGGAAAAGGGATAAAAACACACTGAAGCAATGGTATTGTCCCACATACAGGCTGCACAGCAGTGGAGAAGTGATCAGAGACAGGCAGTAACAAACCCTACCAGCCCCTCTCTCATCATCTCCTTCCCTTTGTGGAAAGTGAAATATCTTTCTTTATGCACAGCCACTTCCCCAGACTTTCTTGTGTGCTGTAATCACTTCTCTTGTTCCAATGTCTCATCTCCACATCTTCTTGCCTCTTTTTAGTACTTTGATCCTCTCCCCTTCAGTCTCATTCTATCTTTCTGTTTCCTACCATCTCTGTTCCCAAGTTCCACCCCCAGGCTCCAGCAGAAGGGTGTAATTTCTCAGTTTCCTGTTGTTCTCTTAGTTATGCCACTGGTGAATCACCCTAATTGCAAAGAAAAACATGCTCCCCATCATTTGTGAATTTGGTTTACAAATCTGATTGAGTGCTAGGAACAAATACAACATGGAATGAATATGCAGGAATTAGCTAGCCACTGTGAACAGCACTGAGGCTGCTCATTCACACAGAGGTATCCGGTAGGAAATCACAGGGTGCACATCCCAGTGTGGGGTTTTCACAGCTTACAGCCAAAATGGGATCTGGTTCTGCAGACAGCTATTGAAAATGTCTGCTATTCCATAAATGCACATACAGAAGTCTCAGCAGATCTGTGGGTGCTTAACAGAACAGTAAACAGAGCAAAGAGAGCTGCTACGTTCAGGCAAAGTGCTTCACTCAAAAGAACAACTCTCCCATACACCAACTTGTGGTAGTCCACGAACCATGCATAGAGAACAATCCACTCCCTTGGAGAGTGTGCAGCCCTGACTCAACTTCAAATATCATCGGTTCCCCTTTGGGAAGCCCCTTGAGAGATTTCCTTTTGGCTCAGGGTGAGCAAAAGTCCTTCAACCCATGTGCGGACCCCAGGCTGCCTCAGTTTGCAGAGATTCTTCTTTGAGAAGTCTCTTTGAGAGTTTTCGTTGTGGCTCAAGGTGAGAAAAAATACTTCAACCCATGAGCCTTTGCAGTTCTATGTTAATATTTCATACCCCATTGGTTATTCCCCTTGTTCCTGGTTTTTACCCCTCCTGATTGATACCCTTTTGAATCTTTCCCCTGACAGGTCCCTTTCCCAATTTCTTTCCCCATTGGCCAAGTTTTGAAACCCCTCCCCTGGCTACCCCATATAATCCCTCTCCCACAGGACCCCTTGGCTCTTTTCTCCTCTGGACGTCGTGGAATAAAGAATCTCTTGTGGAGATCTGAAAGACCCCATCTGGCTCCTGCATCACCCAGGGTGGCAAACACGGCTCTGCTGCTCAGGCAGCTTCACCAAAGAGTGAATCATTCTACTCCTGAGAGTGCACAAAGAGCAAATCACTCTGAACCTGAGAGGGCACCAAGGTCTGGTCACTCTGTGCCTGACAGTTCCTGTGCCCCTCAAAACCAGGTGTCTTTTTAAAGACGTTTCTAGTGAGGAAGGTCGCGGCACCTTCACCGTTGGACCAGACCACAGCACCAACTCAGTTCAACAGCTGTCAAAGAAGCAACACATCAGATGATAAATATGGATGGACATTGGACAGAAACTTGTCAAAGTCCTCAATAAGTTGAAATTGGCAGGAGTGGTTCAGATGTCAACGTCAGAGCCAGGAGTCCCACCTCCCACTGCGCAACCTCCACTCACTCACTGGTTAAATCAGGAAAATGCCTCTTGCTCTTCCTTCCAGGGCTATTGTTAATTAATTAAATCTAAATTAAGTTTGCAAAATACAAATATCCTCAATTGAAAGAAACTGTAAGAGTGAAATTATTGTTAGGAGGATAAGAACTCTAGCCTGGAGAAAACCTTTGGCTGTATTTTCTCATTAACGCTAATGGAAATTAACAGCTTAATGCAAGCCAAGCTGAAAATAAGATAATTTACATTTGCATCTTAACTACATTTGCTTCATTACTTATTTAGGATCATTGATGCGTGTGGGAAGGTGAGTCTCAGAACTTCAAGCCATGGTTTTTGAGTGGCCCTATAGGCACAAATGCATCCCAGTAAAATCTGTGCAGTTGTGACAGTGCTCTCCTAGCAATACACCAGGCAGCATGCAGAACATGCTTTGCCAAAGGGACTCACCAACCTGTCAGAGAACACAAGACAGCAATCAGAAGAGGCCAAAGACTCATCCAGAAAATAAACTTGGAGACTGTTTGGAAAGGACAAAGGAAGAGATGCACGGATGGTTTTACATTTAACTCCAGCCCAAATTTGCAATTCTGAGAGCTTTTGGTGCACCCTGGACATATCCAGGTGTGTTGGAGACCCCAGATTTCCATGGACACAGAACTTTCCTTCAGTTACATCCAGTTGCCTATTCAGTCTTGCTCCAGCCCTGGTGGAGAGGGTGTCTCCCCCACACAGGGACACAGGAAGCAGCTGTACCAACACCTCTGAACAAAAGCAGAGCAGGAGGACCAGTTCTTGCAGTTTCATGTGGAAGGAGCTGCATTACCCCATGGGAGCTGTTCCTGAGAAATGTCAAATCCACTCCTCTCAGGGGATCAACCACCTCACCCCACAAACACCAGGGTCCAGCCTGTCATTTCCCACACCAAGTGGGGGAGAAGAGACATGGGGAACCTTCCCACCCCAAATCTCAGGTAAGCATCCCAATGCTAGACTATGGTGGTGGTTTTTTTCTTGGCCTTTCCTGAAGCCCAAACAACATATAATGCAAGAGCTTCAAGAGAAATAAGTGAAACAGCCCATCCCAGGACACAGAGAGCCCCACGAGCCTTTCAACTCCCCCTCACAACATGACAGCACAAGACATGCAGATGCCTCTACCAGACAGGCAGGGTGACCACACCAGCAGCTCAAAATCTGAATTCTTCACTCCAGTCTGAGCTCTCTGTATTTTGCACATGAAATTACTCTGCCTTTAGCCATTTTCCTTTGCCTCATGGTCAGGGGCATTCTCTGGTTTTCCTACCACAGCCATCAGACACAACCACACCAAGTAGAGGTGTAAAAGGAAACAACCTTTAAATGTAAATATGCTAATTTCCCCTATGTTAAGATGTTGTTTGTGTTTCGTAAGGCCAGGGGCAGCAAGAAAAACCATGAAGTTTGCAGGAACATTGTGCTAAACACAAGGAACACAGCAGAAACTTCAAGGGAAGCCTCCAGAGATTCCCTCCCTCAAATCATGCACTTTGAGAGAGTTACTTACTTAGTGAAACATACGAACAGGATTAGATTTTCAACCACTGACAGGGGCTTTTATTTTTCCTTCTAAAATGCAGAAACTCAAAGCATAATTTTTGGTTATCTATAGCACATTTTCCATTCTATTTTAATTCCAAAAAACGAGGGGCCAAAATTGTGTACAACAGGAATTGTGGGAATTTAGAATAATGTGTGCCCTCTTTGCTTAATAACATTTGAGGGTATTCAAGAGTTAATGTCTTCTGCATTTTCAATTATGATAACAGCAAAAGCTGCATAAGTCAGAGCAGCATATATATTTTACTAAGGTATAATTCCAGGAAAGTCACTTTTTTGTTAGACTGATTTACCACACCAGTTTATGCCTTTACCCTTAATTAATCTGTCTGAGAAAGATGTCATCTGTTCTGATGAATAAGATAATCACCAGATTTTGCAGGCTATGATAGACTGATAATGGCAAAAAGAATTACTTGTTCCTCCTCACCCAAACACAGTCACCTGTTCTTTGCTAAGAAAATACACGTCAAGCAAGCTGTGCATAAAGCTGTGGAACAAAGACACTGCCAAACACAAACTTCTTCCATGAACAACCTTCCAAACCTCCTGAGCTCCATGCTGGGCATGAGCCCATGGAAGCATTCCTGCAGTGATGAATTTCTGTGTGAGGCCAGTGTGATTTTAGCCCCAGGAAGGTGTATCAAGCTCTGAGGGGAGAGTTGTCAGCAGCCGCCCAGAAATGGCCTATGAAAAATTAGTGAGATGGCTGATGGGAGATGTTTGGAAAAGCAAAAAGGTTTAATCAAAGAGAAAATAACAAACTATACAAAACAAAAGAATAAAAGCTGTGCAAGGTGCAGGGAGGTCCCTTACACCTGTTAAGACACCCTGAAAATGCCTCAAGAATCTCCGTGCTGTCTCTTAAGTATCCAATGATCTAGAAGGGGTTTTTGGCATGTTGCCCAATAGAAAACAGCTCCATTTCTTGAGGAACAGCTTAAGAATCCAACAAGTGCCTTTGTCCTGCCACTGGGACAATTATGGTGAGAGGAGCATTGAAGTTGCTGGTTCTTTTCCTTAAAAGTTCAAGGGTAGAGCTTAAACTCTTTCCTAACATGGGAACACCTGTTAATGTGTGGGGTCACTGCAACACTGCAGGGCTCTGAGGGCCAGGTGGGCACCTCCAGGAGCAAACAGTTCCCCGTGACACACTGCCATTGATATACTGCTTCTGGGGTTTGTCCTTCCCCCAGCACCCTCCTGCAACAGCAAACAGCTGCACAGCTCTGAGCAGAGTGAAATATCATCTGTCATCACGCTGGCCTTTCAGTGCCTGCCCTCCTCCTTGCATTAAATCATCCTCTGCAATTTTGTCCAGATTCTTTTGGGAAACATTTTGTTTCTAAGCCAGTTCACAAGTTCACTTCCCACACTGGGACAGGGGCTCATATCCTCTGATGTCACTGCCATGAAACAGAGGAAATTTTCAAACCTCTTTGTCCTTTTCTGTGCCCAAGCAGGTGGGAGAACACCAGCTGTGTTGTGCAAACTTGGCTTCTGCCACTGGGAAGTTTGTCTCCTCTTTCTTTTCTGAGGAGTGCACAAGTTTGCAGTACCCAGGTGAGGCTTCCTCCCTCTTGGTTAAAAAAGCCAAAGCTCTGTTCAGACAGCTCTCACTGCTTGCCTGTTTATACTGTTCTTCGTCAGAAATGTGGTTTTGGGAAGTGCTGTGGTATGGGTAGGAGAATGTACATTCAAATGAGTATTGCCCACTATCCTAAGTATGTAGAAGATGTACTTATGCACTATTATGATTTTTTAAAACATAAAATCTAGGCATATTATGCCTAGAATTGGTCTCAAGGAAATATCTGGAGACAAGAAATTTCTCATATGAGATTATGGGTGTTAAATAGTGTTATTTGTATGAAGCCACTCAGTTTGCACTCTGTATCATAAACAATGATGAACAAACACCCAAACGAAGGGCTACATAAACAAAAGGTATTTTATACAGATTTACTTTACCAAGATACAGATTCATTTTAAGTGTTAAAACAACTGTTCTGCTACATATTAAAGAAAACAACACAACAACCATGCCAACAAAAAACCCAAAACCCGTAACTCTCCAAGGCCAAGGATTAGCTACCTTCCTACAATCACTCTCCAATCCAGATCACAAGCTGATTTGGAGAGAATTCTTTCCTGAAGAATCTGCTTTATTGTTAAGTTGAGCTCCAAAACAGACTCCTGAGTCTCCTCCTGGACACCACAGAGAAGAGGTGATTAAGTGAGAAGGGCTGATTTCTTTAGAGATGGTGGGACTGTGCTGGTGTGCACAAGTCTGTTTGTTCTACAAGACTGGTCCAAAAGGGTTTTCTCTTCAGCAAAAATAGGAAAGAAAATCAGAACTAGAGAGACAGAGCCTGCAATAGCAAATAGCATTTTAGGAAGAGAATCACTGAAGGTGCAAACAGGAAAAAAAAAAGCACCTCAAAAAACAACACAGAAGATACAGGGATAGCCCCCTCCATTTCCCACTATCTTATCACAAACCAAAGAAAGCATTCAAAACTACAGAGGTGAAAAGAATGAAATCTCAGACAGATTTTTCCCACATGGATCGTCACAAGTGGCGTGCTCAGCAAGGGGGGATGAGCCAAGCACAAGGACAACAAAGCAGGCACAGGGCAGCATCCTCTTCACCACGGCGAATGGCCCTGCAGCACGCAGCCTGCAGGGAGGACACAGGCTCAGGGACAAGCCAGGAAGTCAATTCAGCAGGACAAGGCCAGGATCAGCCAAGTGTGACCACAGACAAGGGGCTGGGCTTGGACCTGAGCTTAACTGCAGCTCCTGAGCCCCCCAGAGACAGAGCCCAGGTCAGTCCCAGCTGCTCCCAGGCTGCAGCTGCACCTCAGCTCACCTGGCCTTGAATAGGAGCAGCCAGAGCCCAGGGGTGAGGAGCAGACTTTGGCTTCTCTCAAAGAAGAAGAGACAGCCGTGAAGAGAACATGGGGCCTCACACAGATTGCTGAGAAATACAAAAGGGAGCACATGCTGGTGGAAGTCAAAGAAGCCAGCATGAAGTGTTTTGATCCAGAAAAGGAAGAGAATCAAACTCCTTCCTTCTTCTTACTCCTTTGGTAGCCAGGCCTCTGAGGAGAGACAATGAGAAAGTGGGTTTTATCCACATAAACCTTTTTGCCTATTTTCTCTGTCTGGCAGACAACTGCCAGCAGCAACAGTGGTGGGGAGGCTGCGTTGTGCCCAGACGAGCACAGTCAGTCCATGCTGACAGCCCCTCGAGGTGTCCACTGAAAAAAAACCCCACAGTATTTTACCTAATCAATATAATTCTTTCCTGTCCCTCTTTCCCCTGCCAGGATTCCAAAGCCACAGAGTGCTACTGCAAATCAAAACCCACCCCATCCTCAGTCTGCCTCCAGCAGCAGCTCCACGTGACAGGAGCCAGGGGCAGCATCCCAAAAAACCAGCAGTGTGTGTGACACAGATGTACCTCACTCAGTAGCTGGTCTGATTTCATGTGAAGATTCTGCACTGGGATTGTGAAGGATTCAGAAAAGGAACAGATGTTTAAAAAATGATCAGTTGTTAAGAGTCACACAGTTCGCTCTTAGCCTCAACAGGTCATCTGTAACACTTTTTTCTGATCATCTTGTAATGGTCTATAAACACACACTAGTCATGTTATAAAAATATTAGACATTTCTTTTTCATTTATTAACTTATTATAAGTGGAAATCCTCCATTAAAAGGGACTTTTCACTTATTCAAATCAGCAACCTTGAGTTCCACTTTGCTTTTTTTAACCACCACTTATTTTAATAAAATGGACATTATTGTGCTTCATTTCTTTTGCTTGTTGAGGAGTTTTCAGCTACATCCTTCTTTCTTCCTGTGCAGCAGAGCAGAGCAGGATATTGCACAGCACATTAGGGATGGCACTTACTGAGGGAATTGTTCTTTCTCCCTGTTCTCTTTGCAGGGAGAAAACAGCTGGTCCCAGAGGCCTTTGCTGGAAGACAGCTGGAAAAGGCAGGCAGGGGGCTGCAGGCAGGGGCAAGAATCTGCTGAAAAGGTAACAAAGTCCAAGGCTGTACCTTGCAGGCTGCAAAATCTGCACTCAGTTGGGATTTGGGAGCAGGTGGTGGCAACTGAAATCCTCAAAGTGAGCAGAGGCACAGGGAGCAGCTGGTTAGCATCAGTGATCCTGGTGGCTTGTAGTGCCTTCAGAGCTTCCTTATTTTCTGGAGGACTGGGTGGGCTGAAATCACTGCTATTCCACGAGAATGGGCAAGAACCACTCTCAGTATTCCTGATGATTGTCTATGGTGAAATACCCTCCCTCATCCTCTTCACTTAACTTCTACCTTGCTAGCCTGGCACCTGATTAAACAAAAAATGTTCCTGCTCAGCCAAGAGTGGGATGTCACATCAAGGTGGCTTCCTTTGTCACCATTTACAGCAGAGAGACTTGTACAATAGGATTTCTCTTCAGAGGCCCTGGATCTGACTGCTCCTGAGTGGCATTTTTGAACAATAGTTCTTTCAATCACTTTCATCCCAGCCTTTCTACATTCCCTCCTATCTACCTTTTAAAAATCCAATATTTCTGTGATGCTGGCTTTGAACATTTCCTCCTAAGTACCTCAAACAAATCCAATGGTATAATGACCATTCTCTCAGATGAAGGCTCTATCTTTTGTCACTTAGTGTTCGTTTCCAACCACTACAGCTTCTGATCTTATTGATTGCTTAAGAAAAAGCAGCAAGAAAACAGTCCTGAAATAACCACCAGAAACATTCATCCTTCCCCAGTCATTCTGTAATTCTTAATCTTAGTCAATAGTAGAGTCATTAAAACCCTCCCATGACGACTTTCCTTGACTCTTTATGAACTGCAGAAACACTGCATGCTCTGCTCTCACTTCTCATCTTGCAGGTCTGTCACAGGCTCTTCCTCCTCTCTTTCCATCATTTTTATTCTTTTCTTGTACTTCTCTCTATTAGAGCAGCCAAGTCTGCTTTCAGTGCAGACCTGCTCCCAGGCTCACACACTGCTCTTACTCCTCTTTTCCTGGGAAAGCTTCCCTTTTCCACAGACTCTGGTTTGTGTCAGGGGAGTGCAGGAGCCCCTGCTGTGGGCAGTGTGACCCCACACGAGGGAGTTTGTGCACAGTGGGAAGTGCCTGTCCCCCAGTCCCAAACCCTGAAATCACCACTGTGATCGTAACAAATCCTTTATCACTGGGAGAAGGAAAGGATTTCCTCTGCCTTAAGAGGCAGTGAGCAGCATACAGAAGTTTAATCATGCTCAGAGAGAAGGCTGGCACTTTTACAGTGTACAGCTTATTCACACCTAAGGAACATGCTGGGATCAATTCTCATATTTGGGAACACACCATGTGATCAAGGTGTATCAAGTCATTCACATCTGACATCTGATACATTTATGCATATCAAGCAATTTCCTTCCAGGAAAAAACCCTTCACTGCTGTCATGGAGGCTGCTTAAAGTGTAAACTGCTACTTCAGGTCATCAACTTTTGGCTCACTGACCAATTTCTGGAAAGGTTTCATTGCTTTTTCTTGTGTTCAAAATACAGCATAGGGAGAATACCAAACCTTCACTGTGTTTGCTCTTGGTGAGAATGATGTATGTAAATTTGTAATATTAGGTTAATAATTACAGTTCTTAATTATTTTCTAGTCTAGGAAATCAGACTTTATTTCCTTGTCTTTGGAGATGTAGTTGAAATTGCTTTAATAATGAAATCCACTTTTCATTTGTATTCTGTTTCTTCTGCACTCTCATTAGCGATCCATAATTTAGGAATCAGGAGTAATTAATGGCTGCCTACACCACTCAATGCTGTTAAGGAACAGTGCTGTAATTCAGAAGGTTTGGAGGCTCCCCTCATTCCATGTCTCACATGTTAACCTGCACTGCAACTAATCTGCTTCATCCAAACTCAGGAGGCAGAAGGATATGGTCCAAAAATCCTGCTGGAAATGGCATGGAGTTACTAGAGGAAATGCCCAGAAAATCTCATGAAACAAAAATTAGAAAGAACAGTGTTGAGAATTAAAGGTAAGCTGGCAGACAGCTGCTAAAGCTTTTGTCTCATTTCTAGGTCTGGTTGGGCTGGTGTCTCTGTAAGGTGTCTTACAGATGTAAACGGGAAGGGAGCAGGGAAACACTGAGCTGGGGAGTTCCTGATCTGTCAGACAGAGCAGTCGCCCATCCCAGCACAGCCTCCTGCCCAGGCAGGGGGGAGCCTCTCCCTGCAGAATCTGAGATGCACAGAAGTAGCCACAATGAGCTTTGTTGGTTCTTCAAGGTTATTTTGATGATGCCTTATCATCATTTGACCTTGGGATCAAATTATAACACCTTGTAATGCAATTTACAGATGCAGGCCCTAAGATGGAGCATCAGCACATTCAAGTCTGTGCTGCTGAGGAGTTCTCTGGGTTCCCCCAGTGCTGCAAAAAGTCCTGCATGTTCAGCTTTTCCTGGGGGACTTGCCCTACTGCTGCAAAGCCAGCTTTAATCCCAAGCCCTCGGTACTTGCACAGGTGGGGTCTGTGTGTCTGAGTGCTGAATCTATTGATCTGACAAACCTGATTTGACAAAATCCAATGATCTGACGACTCTCTGTGACAGACACTGAATCCACCTGGGCAGTTTGGGTGAGGTGAGGGTGGCCAGCTCAGGGGC
Source organism: Argya squamiceps (assembly GCA_037834095.1). NCBI lineage: Eukaryota > Metazoa > Chordata > Aves > Passeriformes > Leiothrichidae > Argya > Argya squamiceps. Next base: position 22,892,190 of record JBBMKD010000013.1, on the reverse strand, counting down.
TGATTTTGCTGCAGTACTTTTATTAAAGCTTGGCCATGAGGAAGGACGGGCTAGGTTATTGCACACATATCCAGGCAGCCAAACACACTGCAGGTGTTAGGAGCTGCACTGCACCCAGCTGTGTCTGAGCAGTTTGAGATTCCACAGTACTTGTTTTGTTTACCACATTCTTTATTTCTACTGACTTTCATCCTAAGAAAACTTATCTCCTTACTTTCCCACACCAGTAGAAGCCCTCTCCTCTCTCCATAATACCCAGACTGTAAATTAACGTTCCATAAGTAACCACCAAGCTCAAGAGTTTTCCAAGACTTAATCCTTCCTGTTAAGAGCCTGCCCACATGGAGGGTGGAAGAAGGCAGAACAGAGCTAAATCCAGTGCTGCTTTGAAATATGCACTGAAGAAGTTAACCTTGATTTGTAAAACAGTGGTGGTGATAGCTGGGGAATATTGGGAGCTGATTATTTACCTTGTTAAGGACTTGCAGAGCCAAGAAACACAAGCAGATTGGTAAGGGTTGAGAACAGTGATCACAGTGGAGTATTGCCTCACTCTTTTGGCTCTTCAGGCAACAAGCAATGACTAAGTCCTTTGCTCAGGAGACATTTGATTCAGTTTTTATTAACTCAATTTTTTGCCAATTAAGAAAAAGATTAATCTCTTATTTAGTTTTCTATTAGCTCCCATAGGAGTCGGCATTCCACTATTTTACTGGAATAGGGAAGACAACTCTCTTCAAGATCTCCTGTTGTGTATTAACTGGTGACTTAAAGTGTCCCATTTCACCTCCCCAAAAAATGAAGAGAAACATGCTGAAGAATTGCCTTGGTGCCTCCTTAAAAGTGCAGCTAGGTGGGAGATGACAACTTGATTAGCATCCCCTGAGAGTCTGTGAATAGGCACACAGTTCCTCAGACATGCTGATGAGGATGAGTCAAGTTGGAGTGTCATCACAGTGAGAAGCATCCTACCCTCATAATTCAAGTGGGTGAAGGGGATTCACTGAGAGGATCTGGCTCATTTACAGCATCTGCCTGTCCTCACTGCTCCCTCCCCATCACCATCAGCCAGGAAGGTCTGCTGCAGTTGTAGGATCATCCGAGGATGGCAGGGACAGGGAACTCTGCAAACCTGAGCCACTTTTGAGAGAACACGTGGTTTTATTGCAAGGGTTGTGGGTAAAAAGGGCCTTTTCCTTCAGCCTCCAGCCTCGGCTGAAGGGAAGCCCCAAAGAGAGAGAGAGAGAGAGAACAAGAGGGTAAGAGGTAAGAGAGAAGGGAGCAAGAGAACCAGAGAGAGCCAGAGAGCAAGAGAGAGAGAGATGGAGGTCCTTGTTACAATCCATTATATCTCCTTTTGTGTTGAATATTCTAATTTACACCAACCAACCAGTACAAGACA
>JBBMKD010000013.1:22876887-22890688 GCA_037834095.1 Argya squamiceps | reverse complement strand
GCCAGCAGAAGGGTATTGTTCAGTCAAAAGGGATTCTCCTTCAGCTGGCTGGGCTGTTGTTTTCAGGTTATATAGTACCTAAGGCTTGGTACCCTACAACTCAGAGCAAGCTTTCATTTCTATTTCCATTATAGCTTTCATATTTTCAGAATCTTTTGCTAAGCAATCATATTCATAAGGTTTCCCTGATTCATCTTCCCCAACATGTCCCCCTTTCTGATGAACAATACAGCAGTCACTGAGATGCTCTCCTGCATAACACAGGCCGTGGTATTTGTCTGGAGCACTCCATACCTTGGACTAAACCAGGCAGTTTCAGCAGTCAAGAGCCCAAGCACACTATTAAAGGGATACTTTTTCCTGGGTAGTAGTTATCACTACTGCTAAATAAATGTCAATAATTTTTAACTTAAAGAAATTTGAGCAAGCCACTGAATTTGGGGTCATCTTCTAGATCTACTGTATGAAACTGAGTGTGTTACCAAGACTGGATCCTCATCCAGCCATTCACAAAGGGACATCATGCTACTTCTCTTCTAACTAAAAACCTCCATTTTCCAGAGCCATGCTATAATGGCACAATTTCCAGTCCCATCAACAATGTTTCAGTGCTGTGTGCCCCCATCCCACCCATCCCTGCCAGACCAAAGCTCCCCTTTGGAAAAGGGAATTGCAGCTGCTCTGTGGAGAAGGGGATGCCAATGCCATGGTGAGCAGGAGGTGGCTCTGGCTTGAGAGGTGTCCAAAGTGACATCCAGCACACCCAGAAGGGTCACTGGGGTCCTGACCCACTCAGCAGAGGGCCCACATCTCTTGTTCCTCCCCCAATTGCTACACCAGCCCAACATTTTGGGTTTGTCCCCAGTTCTGACTCTTCCTGGGGCAAGTCCTGAGGGCTGTCACAGCATCTCCTGCCTGCACAGCCCCACAGGGGGCTGGCACTGGTGCCTCCAGCCAAACAAGGAACTCTTTGTGAGGTTTTTGTCTTCTTTACTTCATGTCAGAGCCGGGATTAATGCATGGGAGTCGCAGATTCGTGTTCAGATTTAGATGTTTATTAATTCTTTTCTATAGCACAGTCTCACCACTCGTGAGCTCCAACTAACAAGGTAGAAAATGCAGCACCTCTAACTCCTTCCAAGGTTTTTTAAGCACTAATTACACAATAATGAGATTACATCCATATTATTTATACTTTTGACCCAATAACTGACCACCCAAGGTCTGCAATATGGACCTTTTTCACTCAATTAGAAAAAAACACCCCACACCATGAAGAATAAGGTGGAAAAGAAGGACTTAGACAATGCCCCAAATCCTCCATGTTGCCCCATATATATTATTATATACTGAAACCTTAAATTCTAAGTTTTTCACCCTGTGATATCACATACTTCTACTCAAACTGTACACCCACAACCCCAGGGCTATCACTCAATTTTGGAAGCCTCTTCCATGGCCTCAGGTCAAACATAGTGCTTGCCTGAGGGTCAGTGCCTTTTAGCACAGAGAGCCTGAAATTCTCACCTTACAGAATTCCAACAACTCTTGGGACTTGAACAGGAAAAAAAGCACATTGCCTTGGGAGTGGGAGTCCCAAATATTAAGCAATTATATTCAAGTTCTAAATCTGGGGGAACAGGAAAACAAACAGAAAACCTCTGTTCACATTCAAACTGGTTGCTGCTTTGTTCCTAGGCAAAGAAATTAACATTTTGTCTCTTATCTCTTGAACCTGCAACAGTGATCTTGTCTTTTAATTATTTATAACTTCTGAGCCGCCGTGACATCTGCAAACTTTGTTCAGTGCCTTCAGGTTGTCTCTCGGGTCACTGAAAAAATATTGCAGGACCTCTCTGCAAGCACACACCAGCACGGTAATGACTTAGTTGCTCTCAGAGTTCATCACCTCTCAGCCAGAAATAAAACTTAATAGGAATGAAGGTCATCCTGTGTTGCTTCTCAGATATTCCATGCTATCAAGAAAAAGTAGATTATACAAACTTCTAATTTAATCAAGTAAGTTTACAATACTATTAATAAGCTAGTGTAAGAGGATCAATTTTTCACAAGCCAATACCAAGCAGCAATTATTAAAGAACTTATATGTTTTCAACCATTTATTAGAAGATTACTGTGTTTGTCCTCCTTTTGTTTTGTCTGAGTCAGATATCAATTTTTCATTTACCTGAATTTTATTTACACAGATCAATCCATTCCCGTTTCAAATTCTTAACAATAACTCCCCATTAATGCCTTGAAACTCTCCCAGGGTTCTACGAGTTTTGAAAAACAAAACCAACCAACCTAGCAAACAAAAAAACACCAAAAAAACCCCCAAACAAACAAAAAAATCCCCCCTCACACCCAGACAAAAAAAATCCCCAAGCAAAATCCCCCATAACATCAGTCTGTAAGAAAACAAAGCTTTCTTACAACTACAAGGTGTGAATTAATCTACATCTGCCAAACTGAGGCAGTGTAACTTCTGTACCTGAGGTTTAACACACTCCTCACTGTGAGCAATGGAACGATCTCATTCTCATATGAAAGGGATACATCATTTTGCCTTTCCTCAAATGGAAGACAGAAATATCTACCAAAAATTGCCTCTCCTGTGCTTTCCCTGGCAGTGTTCCCACTGCCTAGGAGTGGACTGTTACAACTGCTACATATTTCTTGCAGTCTAATACACCTTCAGCTCTCCACCCCAGGTCTTACAATTTCTTGCTGATGACTTAGATTTCAACTTCTATTATACCTTCTTTCCCTGAATCTCCAGGTAATGACTTACAACCCACCACCTTCCCCTTTCTTCCCTTTGTTATGCATCAGAAATTTAAAACCTTTTTCCTTCCTAGTTGCCTTACAGCCCCTTAAATCAGGCTCCAGAGTGGCCCCCTTTGTCACTGTGATGTTTTTGGAGCTTGTAAGTGGAGCTGAACCATTTCCAGAGCACCCTTATGTGCTCTGCACTTTCACTTCAGCTCCTAACCACTACACCTCAAAATTTTGTGTAATGACATGAAACAGGCAACGTTAAACCACGCAGGGAATATCCCCTGGTTTTGGACTTGCAGATAAGAGGTGCAATCCCATCACACCAAAAATAGCAGTTTTGCAGTGCCCTCAGTTCTACAAGTGTCTCTCTGCTGGATGCCAGACTTTCTCACTGTCACTGGGAACTGGCAGAAGTGGCAAAAGCGTCTCAGCAGCACGAGCAGCACTCAGACTGAAGTCTGCCAGGAGTACACAGCCTTTTTCACCACTGAAATGACAGATGGCTGCCTGAGCAGTGGCCAACTTGCTTTCCAATGCCAGGGGGGGGGCTGTAACAGCCATTAACTAGTACTCCATCTCCTGCTCCCTCTGCTAGGACATGGATTTATCAGCATTCCTGATAATTTCTTTTAAGTTCTTGATGACTCACTAACAGGGAGGGCAATTTCCATATTGAGCTCGATCCTCCTTCCCGTTTGCCCATTAAGTGCTTTCAAAAAGGGAAAGGATAAGAGCCTCAGCAGCCAAAACCACCTGGGGGAATGTGTGTTGTGTACCATTACTGCCTGCCTGCTGCTGTGCAGCCGGGAATTCAAGTCTGTGTCAGCTATTAAACTTGAGCAGCAGGGAGTTTTCAAGAAGCCCAAAGGAGCCCAACTGAATTATGCAGGGTACTCAAGTCACTCAGGCTCTCTGGAAAGCCTCCAGCCCATTGCACAGTGGAGGAGCACAGTGTCTGCCCCCAGAGGGGAATGTGCAGAGAAGGCAAATCCCACTGCAGAGTGGGCAGAGAGCCTGCACAGGTACCCTTGCTTTCAGTGCCAGTGTCCTGCAAGCCCTTGACTCTTAATTTCCTCCTGGTCCCACTGTGCTGACCGTGTTCTTTAGGATACAGATCAACTCTCTTCTCTGTGAACATCACTGATTTTGGCATCTGGTTGAAGGTGGACACATGGGTCTGTTTTGGCAGTTCCGTGCTGGTGGTGGTATTTCCATGCTACAAATGGGCTGAGCAGATTTACAGAGGGAGAGGGAGGAGAGGGGCACGTTGTGGCAGGAGTTCCCACAGTGATCCTGTGCTACCTCTGCACTGTGGGTTTGCTCATCCTGCTCACAGAAACAGGAATATCAGCTCAGCTCTCAGGTAAAGACAAGGCTGGTGGACCAGGGGTGGGTTTCTTGAGCTGTTAACAGTGGATAAATCCCATACCCAGTATCCTGCCTCTCATCCTATGTTACCTTGCAGTTCTTTTTCTGGTTATCTTTGGTTTCATACCCTGTAGTCAAATCTTTACACCTGTGATTGAAATCACCATGGGCAACAGAAATCTCTGTCACAGCCCCTCCTAACAGTCTCTGCAGCCTCAGGGAAAGATTCAGTCACAATAATCCAGGCTGGAAGAACCTTCTGCTTCAAAGCAGAGTCCACAATGAGATCAGGCCACTCAGTGCTTTGCTCAAACTAGGGAACCTTCAGAAATGGAGATGGTACAGCCACCCCAGAACAGGTTCTGTGCCTGACTATCCTTGTGGTGGACAAGCTCCTCCTCATAGCCAGTCAGACCCTCTCTTGACTCCACTGATGTCTGCTGTCTCTTGCCTGCCATGCACAACTGAGAACTGTCTGAGGGCGTGTGAAGCTGTAAGACTCAGAGATGTGGAATGGAGGAGAGATGGCAGGAACAGGGAAGAGGATTCAAGGCATTATGCAAAGCCTCCATCATGGCAAACCCTGCCCAGAGCACCCTTTGCTTGCACTCAGAGTCTGTAGGGGTGCTGGGATCACTGTTCTTGTGGCAGGGGAAAGAAGTCACACACAGGGGCACAGCTCTGACAAAGCCTGTCTCAGAGGGGAAGAACAATCTCATTCCACAAGCTACCCATTAAATGTATCTGCTTCTTCATTTACTCTGTGCCTATTGACAAACACATTCTCACAATTCCTTCTGAAGAGACATGAATTTTGTTCTCCACAGAAACACTAAGTACCATTTTTAGAGCCATTCCCACTGAGCATCTCTGCCCTATAAATGCATTAACACTACAGATTGCAACTGAGCAGCAGACACACAGCAGATACAAAGCAGTGACAGGGAAAGGGGCTGCTCTCTGCAGAGATGTCCCACTGTCTGATTTTTCACTTCAACTTGCACTTTATAATATCTTTCAAAGATTACTGTGCACGTGTACACATTTGTTTGTAACTGCAACCATTTATCCTTACTAACTGCAGCCTGCAGCTCACTTGCCCAGCACATGCAGCTCTGCCTGTGCCACCCCAAAGGCTGGGAAGCAGCAGGACACGGCCTTTCAGTCAAACAAGGGGTGGCTCTAATGTGTAACATGACAAAGTGGAGGCAGACAGCTCATTTAAAGTCACATTTAACATTTTAGTTAGCCTCACTCCAGGTGGAAAGTGCTCATTTGCATTATTTACGTAAATGGTCAAATTGAAACAGGAAGGGGAAAACTAGGAAGGAAAAGAGTCTTTGTTTAGTAACTACAAAGACAAATAAAATATTATTTTTCAGTTTGTGCATGCTTCTCCCCTCATAAAACTGAGAGCTTGGGGGTACAGCTCCAGTGCCAGGTAATGCCCAAGGCCTGAAATAACACCAGGCCCTTGGGGAGGGAGCCACTGCCTCTCACCAACGTGCCTCTGGCAAATTTTAATCACACAAAGTCCGAAATGATGGTTTAATAGAGAGGAACTCAAAGAACTTAAGAAACCTAGAAAATTAGCACATAGCCTGATACTTCTGTGGCTGCCACCAGAACATGGAATCTCCTCTTTCTGTCAGCAACAAGAGAATTTAAAACCTCACGTTCAGCCTTTTCTTGCCTGACTGAGGGCTTGACCTGAGTGCCTTGGTGGGGGGTTGAAGCAGGTGATTCCCAGAGGTCCCCCCAGCCCTAGAGATTCCATGACTCTGTGGATGCTTTGCTGTGCAATCTATTCCAGCACACAACTCCCCTGCTCAATGCTTTGGCCCAGATCTCCCCCGTTCTACCCTAGGACATTTTCTCCCTAGCACAGTCAAAAAGCAGGGCAGTTTATTTCTCTTTTGTTTTCAGAGTCTATACATGCATGAAGATTAATGGATTCCTTCAGTTTCACCTTTCTTGGACTTTCAAATCCCAAACTTGCCCTCATCCATTTATAGCATCTTTGCCTTGTTGGCTTTATCCAAAATTATTTGCATGGTCAGAGCTTGGTCTGCAATAGAGAGAAATGTTTCCTCCCAAACCATCCCATCACTGAGTTCAGCAAAGGCAAATGGTATTTTGCCACTTCCTCCTGCTGAGCTGCACAATCCTCAGAGCACTAAAAGAGGCTGACATATGTAGGCAATGGGAAATTACCCAAAAATTCAATTAGTGCTGTGTGTCACAGCACTTTTTAGACCTGCTGACTAAGCACCTTACCAGCAGTGAGGATGAAATAGATCTGATGACATGATTTATTGACGTTACACTGGGTTTTGCATCCAGAAATACATTCATCAAATGTCAGTTTACAAGGACAATATTCATAAACCCGGGGCATCTCCATGATGACTTCTCCTCTCATAATTAGGTTCTCCTGTTTTGTCCCAGTGGTACTGAGTGGAATTCTGTCATTAATAAGAAGCACAGCACACACCTGGGGTTTGCTCTCTTAAACATTACCTAAGCTATGCTGTAAATTTTATTACAACAGAACAGCAAACATCAGACATGGCAATGCTTGGGAAAAAAAAAAGTTAAACAAGAACAAACAAGATCTAAGAGAACAACATTCTGTAGATTATGAAAATGTGTTTGACTGAACAATCCCAGCTGAAAGCTATCAACCACTGCCAACATACCCAAACCAATTACTGATAAAGCTGCTATGAAGCATGGATTAGTAGGAACTTGGAGAAACCTTCTTGGCACAAAAGCTCTCCTCACTCTTTCTCTTTCAAAGCTTGCCAAGGAAATGAACCCATGGAGATGTAATTAAATGTAACATAAAAAAGTCTTCTAGGAAAAAACAACCATCCAACCAAACAAGAAGCCATATATAAATCTGTTTTGTCAAACTTTGTAAAAAGTCATTTTTCCTTCCTCTCTCCTCCAGGCTGGTCTCACAGATAAACAATTAAAATGAATGTAGTAATATCAGCAGTTTTTCAGACTTTTATTTCATTTCAGGTTCAAAAGACAAAAGGGTTCACAAGAGTTTCTGTACCAAAAGATACTCATTTGCCAATTTGCATCCTTGATAAAGAGCTTCTCTGTAACAATTTCCATGCATTAGGAAGAACAGAAAATATAATTCTGCATTAGCAGGTGATGACAGAGAGGACCTTAAAACCTCAGGAGTTTGGAAATCCAGATGTTCCTCTGGCCAGATATAAGTGTAGTGGCTGTTCTCATGGTGTCTGCTAGGGATAGACAACAGTATTTTGGGATATCTGGACTAATCCAAAGGCCTTTCAAAAGAGCAATATAGGATTTACTAGCTGATGAATTCTTATGCAAATTATAGTAGAGCAAAAGGAGAAGAGTAATCATAAAGTTTTGGTGATCAGATTTTTTGTCTTTCTTACCTACAAATATAGACAGTTGTAGAAACACCTACAAATCTGTACAAAAAATTCAGGAGTATTGTCCCATTTATGCTGCTGGTTCTGAAAGATTTTTCTTTTGGGAGAACTATAATTGCCTAGGCAAAATGGATTAATGTGATTCTTTAACCATGATTTTCGACAAGGGATGGGGAGGGGAGTAAAAGTTGTTGAGAGACAATTCCAGCTCCTCATGCCTTTTAATCAAAACGTGTTGATTATGTATGTTATGTATCAAAGGCTATACCCCCCTGAAATTTCCTGGCTGAAGCTTTCCCTTCAGGACCAGACAAGCCCTTTTGCGGTCTGTATCACTACATGTGCCACTCATTCTGTGTAACCCAGAGTCTTGACCAAGTGGGACCAAGTCATGTCCATTTCAAGTATTCCAAAGCTGAGGCTTTTCCCTTTACTGAGATGGAGAAACTCAATATATATTGTCATACTGCATTGAGCTTGCCTTGAAGCGAGTGAAGCAAGTTATCTCTTTCAGAATGCACAGGAAGAATAGAATAGAATACACAGTCTGGGGTTGCAAAAATCACTCTGTCTGCAATATTTAGATGGAACATTGCACTGAACAGTGCAGGATTCATAAGGGCAAGGGGGAAGAGAGAGATGGACAACAAAAGTAAAAATGTGTTTTATATGCCAGTACAACAAGTTCAGAGTGAAAATAGAGAAGGTCAAGTGGGAGGGAAGAACAAATTTGGTACTTGTGATTCTAACTTTTTGTGAGTGTAAGGGTCTGATTGCCTAATCTCTCACATCCTTGAATAGCACTACAGTATTGAAAGACATGTTGAAAAGCACTACAAACAACTTAAAACTCTGCCAGCAGTCAGATCAATACAAGCAATCAGATCAATTCACCTTCCTGGGGGCTGCTCCTTGCTGCACAGCCATCCCAGCAGCAGAACACCCCTGTCCCAGCGCCAGGCTCGTGGCCAGGTGGGCTCCTCTCCAGAAGGACAAACACACCACCATGTCCAGGACAGCTCAGGAATCCCCAGAGTCCAGGCTCAGCAGCTGATTTCCCTCCAGACTCACCCAGTTTCTGTGACAGCCTCTGCATGCAGGGACAGCAGCAGTGAAAAGGGAGGCTGCTTCCAGAGCAGGGAGAGGACAGGACAGCAGAGGCAGAGAATGGTTGGGACACAGCCCTCCCTGGGGCTGCTGGTGATGCCTTGGGAAGGTTGACCTGAAACAAAGACTGCACAGAGCTAGAGAATAAAGTAGGAATTTATTGAAAGGCCTTTAGGATACACCTTGGTCAGGACAAGAGCCTGACCAGGGCTACACCCAAGGTGGACCCAAAATGGTCACAAAATGGACGACTGGTCATGAGGTCTTATATCTTTATAAATTTTGGCCCATTTGCATATTGGGGTTTAATTGCCCAATTCCAGCTTCAGGTTGTGAGGTCCCATCCTTCTTGTTCCTCCCTTCAGTCCACCCTTGTTTGTGCTTTTGGGCCTGAAAAGTGGTCCTTGGTCTTTAGCAGGAAAAGGATTTGTTTTGTCTCCCTGCTCTGTGAAGAGAGCTCACCAGCACTTAATGTGAGGCTCAGAACTGCATCTCTAGGCAGCACAGAATCTGGAAAACACGAAAGTTAAAACTTAAGGCATCACTGGCTGTGTGCTGCTGGTCCCTGGAACAGATGAGTTCCCCAGCAGGGCCCTGCAGGGCAGCTCTGGGCTCTGGGCAGCAGCGGGGCCTGAGAGCACAGCAGCTCTGTGATTGTTACCAACACCTGCCTGCTGAATGCTGCCTGCACAGCATGCAGCCTCTGCAACAGATGCTGAGTCTGTCTAGAGCAGAAAATGCAGATAAAGTGCTGGAGAGGAGACCTACAGTGAACAGAAGTGGTGCTGCTGGGCTGCCTTCCGCCCCTGCAGCACCGCACAAGGCCGCAGAAAGGCAGCTCCACCCTGGGGGACAGGAGTGATGCCTGAGGATTTTAGCTTTTATATTTTTCATGTATTTGTAATCCTGCAATTCTTTAGGGTTTAACTCTAAACTCCATATGGAGTGTTAGCTACTGCTTTCCCATTTTGGTCAGAGACAGCAATTCCTCTCTAGGCCCGGGAATCAAGGACACATCACTGTCTCAGGCCCCGAGAGAAGTAAAACAAAAGTGAATTGGGGGGGAGCAAACTTGGGGTAAATGACTTCATTACCTGAAGCTGCAATTGGAGCATTCACCCCTGATATGTAAATGAACCAAACTTATAATTGTATGAAAAACTTGTGACCATGTTTGGTGTAGCTTCAGAGGTTTCTGACTACCCAAGGTGTATCTATTGGAGGCCTGTAATAAATACCCACTTTATTCTCTTAACTTTGTCTATCCCCTGTTCTAGGGAGCCACTCCAAGGCATCAGCAGGTGCATCACGCTGAGCAGCACCCGTGGGTGTGAGCACACGTGGGTGCAGGCTGCACCAGGAGGGCCAAAAGGGAAGTGAGATTTTCTTCTCTAAGATGTTCCCGTTCACCTGCAGGGTGAACCCTGCACCTCTTTTCCCTAAGAAAACAAAAAAGTGAAACTCCACTGCTCACACCAGCCTGCAGGTTGTTGTGTGAGTCCATCTGAAATAGGAATGGCAACGAAGCTGCCTTGCCGAACACACTGGGGTATAAATGATGGCTTGGGAGATCAGATGTATTATGGACCAGGCTAGAGCTGCTCACTTCAGGCAGCTCAGTTCCAGTTGTGTCACCATGATTGTGGGGGGGCTCTTCAGGCATAAACTGCCAATCTTTTCTGCATTTCCAGCCACAGAATCACTATCCAGAACTCTAAATGAATACTGATCCATTAAAAAAGCCCATAATAATATTTACCTTCTTTCTGTAAATATTTTGTAGCTAGAAATGCTTAAAGCTCTACAAAGTGAATGCCCAAAATGTCACAGGAAAAACTAAATGCAATTGCTTTGTTCCAGTTTTAATGCAGTGAATTACAATAACATTAATTGCCTGCTCTCATTTCAAAACAGATTTGTGATATATCAGCATTAGAGTCAAGTTGACATTTCCCAGTAAATCACTTCTCCAGCTGAAAAATGTTTCAACAAGAATAAGATCTCCAATGAAAGAAATTAATTTGGACTATGTGTTGTGAGTTGGATTTGTTTTTAAATGAAACTTAGACTCCTGATAAAATTAACTTTTAAAATTCAATTTCAATATCTTGACTCAAGTTTATGGCTCATTTTTTAGATTCTTTTAATAACAGAAACATATTAGAAATCAAATTAAAAATGAATAGCTTTGATGAAAATGTATTAACTGTTCTCACCCCCTGCTATTTTAAATTGTTAGTTCTTTAGAAGCCCCGTGAAGACAGAACGTAAAAACTGACATTTTGGCATTTTGTACAGAAAAGAGGCACATGTGGATGCAATTGAGGAGACAACATTAGGCAGATAACATTAGCTAAAAGTGGCAATGCGTTGGTCTTTCTTCTGCAAATACTTCAGACAGCTAATCAAATACTGAAATTTGAGCAAGTGCTTACGTGCTTTGTTGAGGAGAGTGATTTGAGCACATTCTGAAGGTTAATCATGTACTTCACATGCTTTACTGAATTTATTCATGTGGGTCTGATCCAAAGCCCTTGAAGTCAGTGACATTTTTTTCTAAATGAATTTGTGTATCACACTTTAGACGCAGAAGCTAATTTCTTTCTCTTCAAAAATCTTTTTCTCTGTAAATAATAATTTAAAACAGTCTAGTACAAGCTATTAGTATAGTAAAAAATATTAATGGTAATTATTATGTTTAAAAAGGAATACAGTTCCCTCATATTTTTTATGGTAGGCATCTCTTGACTTTTTAAATTAAACTTATCTGCACTTAAGATGTTCATGGAGTATAGGGAGCAGTGGAGTCAAAATGATGATTTACTGAATGTAACGTTTAATTAAAAAAAAAATCACCCTGTTGCCGAAACCTGCAAAGTAATTATGTAACAAAATCTATCTGCTATATAACCATCCCTCAGGGTGTTGATTTCCTACAGAGCAGCACCTTGTGATTCATGTTCTTGATACCACATCACTACACCTGCCAGGTGGAACAACCCCTTCAGGTTTTTAAAAGCAATGAATCATAAATACCTGTCATTTACACAAAAAATCCCAAACCTGGGCAGCAGGACTGGCAAGGAATGGCCACAGCCAGAGCCATGAGTGCTCCTCAAGCCATCGTACCTGGAAAGTTCTAGTGTGGCAAGAACACAGGAACCTTACCCATACTGAGTGATCTCCATGCTTCGGGATGCCATAGGAAATGCCATTTTAATGTAATTCTGCTCTCTTGACTCCCTGCCCAGCCATTCCTCACAGCCAGGCAGATGAGATCATGCTCTCAGCTGCCTCTGGAATGTCCAATGCAGACCAGTTTGAAAGACTCTTAGAGAAAGGAGAAGCACAGTTGTCTTACATGTTTCTACCAGATTCTGCTTGGAAGGCAGATAAGCTGCAGTCATAGCTACATTTCAGTGAGCTTGTGCTGAAAAGGAAAAATCATTTCAGCATCAGAAAATCCAGAACTGCTCCACAGATACTGGATCAAAGATGAATGCTTAAGAGAAATAAAATTAGGCTCTGAGCTTGCAGGTAATCACATTACACATTACCAGAAAGCTGTTGCTTGGTTAGATTTCATTCAAACACACCAGCTTAATTCTCATGATTTATAGAACTGCAGAAAACTCTCCAGATTTTTTCTCCCCTTCTTAGCCCTCTTGTTTAAATATAACACAGTAAGTAAAGCTGAAAAACTGGGAAGGCAATTTACTTTACTTATATATAATAAACTAACGGGAAAAAAAACCCCAATTTTTTGTACTCTAGAAGGAAAAAGAAAATCAGACTGTTGCTCTGTCTTAAATGCCAACTGAAACCATCCTTCCAGGTATAAACTATCAGTAGGATGAGTCTAAGTTTCTCATCTGCCTGTGGCAAAGCAGACTTGCTGTCATTCCAAAGGATCCTGGCAGAAATCACAAAATGCCAAGAACAAAGACATTATAGAAAAAGTCTAACATGTCAGACTGTTTTATTGAGTAAGTGAAGGCCACAGAAAGAAATCTCTGCAAGGACAAAAGCAGCTAGTTATGGGGAAGAAAATGTAATTAAGTTCTTAGGACAGTTCATGCTGCCTCCCCCATAAAGAGCACTCTACACCCCTATGGAGTGGAGCCAAGGGTTGCCAGAACAAATCCAAGGATTTCATCAGGGCTTACTGTAAACTTCAAAGCAGCACAAGGCACCCTGGCATCGAGATACTCCCTGAGCCACTACCCTGCCACAGCTTGGAAAGGTCATTCATTATCAAAGAATCAAAACCCGGCACCACAAATTACCTCTCACCTTTTATCTGCTAAGTGAAATTTAGTTGTGACTAGACACAACATTACTTAACCATCAGATATGCCAGAGTGCCCTAAAGGCCTGGGGTACAGTATACACTGGCTGTTGCCATGGAAATAATGATTCTGATTTAAGAAGTGATGGGCAGCAACTTGTCAGGGTGTCATTCTTCATTGTCCCAGGGGAACCTTGGCAATGAATGCTGGGCTGAAATGCCTCGTTGCCATTCCCCTGAAATTTCTATCTCCAGGAAGACTTTGCTGATGCAGTCATGACTCCACTGGTACGTTTTCTGATGCCTTTTGTACTACCATTCTGAGCAGTTTACTGTGGGATTTACTAACACTGATGGCTGGAAAGCCAAACTTCTGTTTCACACTTTATAAAGCCAGTAAGCTTTGGCCCAGGAGATGCAGACACAGAATAGCTGAGCTTAGAACAGAGATGGTTCATTTCTGCTTTGAAGTGTTGCTCAGCTGTGACCATATAGCCAAGACAAGACTCCACAGTTCAACCAAACTGGAAACAGTGACAGTACTGAGATTCTTCTGTTTGTCATGTTTTCAGAGGCTCCTTTTTCATGGTCCAGACTCCTATCTTGCTGCATTAAATGTGAAATTGTGAGCATATGGGCCTTGCCATGGTAAAAAAATACAACTTTACATTCTCTGAAAGGATTGCTGTAGTGGTTTGAAAGCAAAACGAGTGAGAGGTTCTAAGTCAGAAATACAATTTAATGGGAAGAAGAAAAATAAAGGACAAAATAAAATAAATGCAACAATACAAAAGACCACTGACAGAGTCAGAATACAACCTGAGTGGGATGATGG
>JBBMKD010000013.1:22856124-22876787 GCA_037834095.1 Argya squamiceps | reverse complement strand
TGTTTTCAACAGTTGATGAAGATGGTGATAGAATACTTTGTGCATATCTTATACTACAACCCAGGACAATTGCCCAATTTCATAAGAAGTTTTCCTTACCGTAAAGGCAGTACAAATTATGGGCAAATCCTCTTTGTGAACACATCGTTGCCACTTCTTAAAAATCTTATTTACCATTTCCTTATTGTCTTGTCCTGGATCCTTGCCAGAATGATAAATTTCCCCCCAGGTACCTCTGCCATAAAGCATTTCACCTCGTGCAAGGCTGAGGTACTGCTGACCACACTACACAGAGAGTCAGAAACTTCCCATTTGGAAAAAAACATCCCTGACAGTCCAGAGTCTGTGCTACAGAGGGGCTTATTCTTCCTTCCTAAGCACATGGCAGGCCAAGGATAAAACTTCCAAGCCCCATCAGATAAAGATATAAGATCCTGTTACATCCCTAATAGCAGCCTCATTTCTAACACATGCAAAATGAGTACTATGAATGGTTATGCTTTTCAGTCCATTTGATTTCTCTCTTCCACTGGGCTCTACTGGTCAGTCCTGCTGATGCCACTGTAGCTGAAACCACATCAGCACTTGCCAGGAATTCATTGTGTACCACCAGGCCAGATTCTCAGCAAACAAATCTGCCTTCGTATTTCTGCTTCACTCTATTTTACAAAATAGCTTTAACAACAGAGGAAAGGACAGACACACACCAGAAGCATTTTCCTAGGCTCAGAGCACTGCTCTGGTGAGCATGGCAGTATCTGACACTGCAGCTTACACTTCCTTGCCCCGGGAGGTGAAGGTGTCCCACGACTCCCAGCCATGCCTCCCATCCCCAGCTCTGAATTTTGATGCCTTAAGATTTCAGCCTTTATATCTTTCAAATCCTGCACTGCATTAGTGCATAACTTTAAACTCCATGAAAAATGTTAGTTACTGTTTTCACACTTTGGTCAGACACAATAATTCCTCTGAGCCTAAGATCCAGGGACACCCTACACCCTCAGGCCTGGGAAAGTACAAACAAAAGTGAATTGGGGGAAAGCAAACCAGGGGTAAACGACTTCATTATCTGAAGCTGTAATTGGAGCAGTAACCCCTGATATGTAAATGGACCAAACTTAGAATTGTCTGAAAATCTTGTGACCATCGTCCACATTGGGTGTAGCCTCTGGGAGGCTCTGACTGCCCAAGGTGTGTCTATTGAAGGCCTTTAATAAATCCCCACTTTATCCTCTTAATCTTGTCTAGTCCCAGTTCTAGGGAGACTCTCCAAGGCATCAATTTTCTTTGTACTTGCAGCTCTGGTCAGCCCTCCTAGAGCCAGTATCTTGTCTGCCATGGGAGGTCACATTCCACCCCCTAAGCAAGGTTTTCTTTACAACCTTCAGGGTCTTTCAAAAAGAGGTTTGATATTCTCGTTTCCAATTCAGTGTTCAGCCAACTGTCTGGTTCCTCTGTCTTTATTCACTGGGTATTTCTTGATGGAAATCCTCAACAGCTGTAAAACTGTAGAACTCCCCTGGCTTCAATGGAACTTTGTCTTTTTGTATCCATTGAAGACTTGACCTGTCTGGAGAGAATAAATTTTAAATAATCCTAAGGGGAAAAAAAAAAAAATGGATGACTGGTGAAGTATTTCTTCTTTTCTCCAACCTCATACACCCTGGAGGAAAACCTTAAACACAGAATTATAGCACACTTAAAATATCTATCTGTCCAGCACTTCAGCAGCCTGTAAAATTAGCAGGGCTTTTTCAAAAAGCAAACAAAAGAAAATAGCACAGTTCCACTCAGGTTCTCCCAACTACTCCACTCCTTTCCTGCTCACATCCAATCTGCTGTTTACATGCACAGAAGGCAGAAGTTCATTTCATGTATTGGAATCAGACAATGGCCTCAGTGGCAGAGTACAATAGTATTTGATTCCAGGGCTTTCATCTTCCATGGTTTATTATCCCCTCTGCAGAGAGCATGATCTGGCTCAGCTCACTTACTTGGGAAAAAAGGAAAAAAAACCTTGTTGGTGTGTCCTTTAGCACTATCTCCTGTTGATATCAAGGATGTCTGAACTCATGTTCACCTTTTTAATTTTTAATCATAATAAAAATTGCCTTTATTTCTCAGTTTAGCTATTCTCTGGTGTATGCATGAAATTTTGATTCACCTTCTTTGCACTCTTTTGGCATCTTTCCAAAACACTTGGAAAGTTTAAAGGCTTTCAGCTATTTATTTGCTGCAGCACTCCAGAGAAAGGACAATGCAATATTGTTCCAACCTGGGAGCAAACCAGGTGATGTAAAACATCACTATTTACATTCTAATTCACTGCTCTTCCAACCCCTGGCAAGGGAAGGTGCTTGCACCAAAAATCACAGAATGGTTTGGCTTGGAAGGGACTTTAAAAACCATCTTGTTCCAATCCCCTCTCCTGGGCAGGGCCACCTTCCACTATTCCAGGTTGCTCAGGGTCCAGTGCAGCCTCCCCAGCTCCTGCTTTCCCCAGGACACTGTTCCAGCAGCTCTGGTGATGTCTTAGAGGGGGAAGCAGCCTGGGTGTCTCCAGGGGATGCAGAGCAGCCATCATGCAGAGATGGAAGTGATGCAAGGTTATAATATTTTTCCCCCTTCTGTTGCAAATAGGCCCACTAAAATCAACGAGGGCAGCCACAAACTACCAGTTGAGTAGCAGACAGAACCCAACTCTAGTAATTTTTATTTCATGTTTTGCACTCAAATTGTCATTTTGATGACTGCTGCCAGGCACTGCAAGTCACTTATTTCAGCAGAGCATATTGTCTGTGCAAATGGCATGCTGCTCCTTTTCATGGGATTTGGAACTTTCCTTTTTCTGCCCTGGGCCTCTCACTGAATGGTGTCAGGCAGTTCAGACTGTGGGGCTGTGGGACTCTGCCCACACAGGGGTTTTAGGCACCATTTCTACAGCAGCAGCTGTGGTCTGCACTGCTCTCCCACACCAGCATTCCATCCCTCCCCTGCTCTGAAGAGGGTGTGCCATGTCCTGGCTGATGCCTTGGGATTTTAGCTTTTATATTTTTCAAATCCTCTACTGCATTAGTGTGTAACTCTAAAGTCCATAAAAACTGTTATTTACTGTCTTCACACTTTGGTCAGACAAAACAATTCCTCTAGTCCTGAGATCCAAGGATGTCTCACTGTCTCAGGTACTGAAAAGTATAAGCAAAAGTGAATTGGGGGAAGCAAACTGGGGATAAATGACTTCATTACCTGAAGCTGTAATTGGAGCATTCACCCCTGATATGTAAATGGACCAAACTTGTCTGAAAGACTCGTGACCATTGTCCACCTTGGGTGTAGCCTCTGGGAGGCTCTGACTGCCCAAAGTGCATCTACTGAAGGCCTTTAATAAATCCCCACTTTATTCTCTTAATCTTGTCTGGCCTCTGTTCTAGGGAGCCTCTCCAAGGCATCATGGCCATGGGCTGTGAACCCTCACACTCCTAAGGGCAGCAAATTAGAAAAGAGAGTCACACATACCTCACAGATGCAGGTATTTGATGAAGGGGGAGCAAGAGATTCTGTCTTTTAACCCATCATTAGACAACCATAAACTTGATTTTTGCTGATTACTTAGTATATAAATCTTAAAGTAAGAGAGTTTAATACAGTAGTTAAGACTGGTATTAAGAAGGGGATAAAATGTACTGCCTAAGAGTATAAAAGAATGAAGCACTCATTTTCTGACTTATTTATGATATTTAAGGCCATTCTTACTCTTTTCTCAGCTTGAAAAATATTACATCCTTGAGACCATTTAAATAAACATAAGGTAAGCAAGATTTTCTTTTTATTACTTTCTAGTTATTTAATAATAAAATGTAATGCAATTATTTTGCTTAAATCAGTGGCAGGTTAAAAGAGAAAGAAGAAGTAAAAAATTCAGCACTGACAATGTAGTCATTGGATTCTTTCCTGAAAGAACAACATTTGCAGAGTATCTGAGCATTTCAATTTGTCCTGCAAGTTCAAGGACTGTTATCTCTGATACACTGCTTTTGAGTCTTGGTGTCAGTACTGACGAGATAGTTTAAGAGTCGATATAAAATGTGCTTTAATTCTATGAACTCTGGCAGCCACTGAATTATTTATACGATGTCATTTACTTACTACAATCGAGTTTGACACTTCCAGATTTAGTATCACACATAAACCTTCCTTTCTGAGACAATGCTAACACCATGGCTTTGCAACACTGCTAGGAACTGCAGGTGTAATAAATGTGCTTCACCTTTCTGTCTGCAAAGCAGAGGGAGCAGATAGAGCCCCATGGCATTCCATTTTCTGTTAGTTTACTGAAAATCACGCACACATTTTAGAAAAATGAACAATCTCTGTTGATGAAAGCCTGGTGATTGGAACTTGCACAATTTCCTCTTCTCCAAGAATATTTCTTTGTTCTGCTTTTTTCACCCATCTGGTATTTGGGATGCTCTGATGTGCACTGGTCTGGGTTGCAGCTGTTCAGTCAATTGATCCAGGTGATCTGGACAAAGTTCCAGCCCTGGCCATTGTTGGATCATACTAACAAAATCCTCACGATTTTAATAATTTCTTTAGTGAGGAAAAGAGTGTGTGATGAATATCTCAGAGCAGAGATATTGCTCTGGCACACAGCAGGTGAGAAAAAGGCCAGTGGAAGGAATGTAGCCCTGACTTTAACTCTGTTTTCAGTCTCAAACATTGCATGCAGCTGGGAAAAGAACACTCATCAGCCATCACATTTAAGGCTCAGCCTAACACAGAATCGAAAAGAACATGTTAGCAGAATGTCAAACTTGCTGCTGCCTGGTAAAAAAAATGGTATCTGCTGCTCTTGTACTAAAAATGGTTCCACTAATATGGGTGAAGCAGCTCAGTATTTCCAGCACTGCTGCAGGTTTAAAACGTCCTCAGACATTCATTGTCTAGCAGGGCTTAATTGGTAGCAGCAAACAAGCAGACCATTTGGAAATCTGGGCTCCAATTAAAATATAGCAAACCTAGACATGCTAAATTCAAACATTTTTTTAAAGTACAGTTCTGAAGTGCTTTTAGTCTCATGGAACAGTAGAAATAAGGCAGGCCATCCCATCAACCTTGGCTCTATTAAATGCAAGCACACACCATCAACGTCATCCCTGAATTGTTTGTGTTACAAGGAACCTCAAAACTCATCTTGTCCCACCTTCTGCCTTGGGCAGGAACACATTCCTCCATTCCAGGCTGCTCCAAGTCCTGTCCAGCCTGACCTTGGACACTTCCAGGGATGGGGCAGCTGCTCTGGGCAACCTGTGCCAGGGCCTCACCACAGGGAACAATTCCTTCCTAATATATTATCTAAACCTGTAGCCCTGGTTCCATGCCTGAGGTGTTTTGGTTTTCTGAAATTCTTTTCCCAGGGAATTTTCTATAAACAAGAGAAGTGTTTTTGTGAACTGTACTTTGTTATTCATTCCTTTCCCTAGGAGGGACTTCTTGATGTCCCTCTGGTCTGACCAATGTGATTGAAGAGTTTTGTCTTTTTGTCACCAATCAAATTGGTCTGTGTAAAATAGTGTATAAGGGAGACACATCCCAAAAATAAAGGAGTCATTTCAGCCTTCTGATGCTTGGAGTCTGTGTTGTGGTGGTGTAAAACAGCATCATAAACCTACTCTTATTTAATACCATTCTGCCTTATTGTGTCAGTGCATCCCCTTGAAGTGCCTCTCCAACTCTCCTGTAGGCACCTGCTGCCTTATCAGTTATCTGGCACTTAGAGATCAACCTCATCTAAGAAAGTATTTCAGAATTTCTGTATAGGCAGGAACAACAGCCACTGAAAATCCTAAATTAATTTTGCAGAGAGAACACATGGTTCATAAATATCTCAGCTTAAAAGCTGCATCACGTGTAGTCGCATATGTTGGGTAATAATTAGAACACAATTAAATTGGGCACCAAAGGAATCTCTGTAATTTTATTTATGATATTAACTTGGAGAACTTTTTTCCCCCAGCTGTGTAAGAGACATTAAGGCTATTTATCATCCTGGTAGCAATATGATAGTTTTCTACAGGGACATATGGAACTAAACTGAGCTTGTATTTTCTAGATATGACTTTTAAAAACCAATCTATTCAGATCTGGTTTTATTTCTATCAAAATTTTTCAGCCATTAAATCCATCACTGCTTTCCTAAATGAGCGACAGATCTAAATACACCCAGAGTGGGAAGTATTATTTAATTCACATGAAGGACAGGTATGTAACAGTACCAAGATCCAAACAGAGCATAAATATAAGGTTGATTCCCTAACTGCAATCACAGGCTTGAGTCATGAATTTCTGCTAGGTTTCTTTTCTTTGTCCACCTTATTATTTCAAATCAGGCTCTTTCAATTAGCTTTTTCATTTATCTTTTCTATTCAAAACAAAGAGAATAAATTTATGCTACAGGATTCTCTTGAAGACACTTTTCTGATCCCAGGTGTAGAACACAGAGGTCAGTGTATTTATTGGAGTGACTCAAATAAGACTAAAGTATGCAGCATTATTATTATTATTATTATTATTATTATTATTATTATTATTTCAAACACAAACATTTGTAGGGATCTGTTACAAAACTGGTCTAAATTAATAGAAATATTTTCTCAGCAACAGGGGTTTGATGTAAAGAACAGACATAAATTAATCAAGTTCAATTCAAAAATGGTAACTAGAGGATAATATACAGGAATTTTGGTGAATTAGAAACAAACTTGTGTATTATCAGTGCTCTCAATGTCTTCTTTAGCTTCTCTGTTACTGTGTCAAAATCAAGAACCCAATTTTTGTGTAATGCATCTTAAAGTTTTTAGAATTCAGTTAAAACTCTTAAAACTGCAGCCAGTTCAGACCTGCAGGTAGCAGTGACAGGTTGATGTAGTGATACCCACATCAGCACAAGCTCTGCTGCTCAGCTGATGTGAAGAAAAGCTTTGCCCAATTTTTGGCACCACAGGGGTTGAAAGAACAGGTTGTTTCACATTTAAGTGTGTAGGACATGACAACCAGTCCAGAGTAGTTCAGTTCACACTTCATAAATTCCCTCACAGAGCTCTCACTGCATTTTTTAAGTTGCATTTACTGCATTTCCCAGTAGCATGCAGCTTGAAGAAAAAAATGTTTTCAAGTCTGAAAGGCTGTAGCTTTGTTTCTTCTTCCTCAAGCAGAGGCACCAAGATCTCACCACCCAAGCAGTCCACACCTAACAGTACACCGAAGTTTCTACAAGATTTAAGCAGTTGTGTAAAATACATGTCAGACACAGGACACTGAGCAAAGTAATGTTATTACGTCACATTCTTTTCTGTGATGATTTAATCCTTTCATTTTTATTTATTGTGACAACATTTGCACTGCAAACAAGTAGAATGAAGCTGAAAGATATGTCAAAGGAAAGGAAGCTTTATAAACAAGGAGCAAACGTGGATGTCCTTTGAGGACAGAGATCTCTGTGGTACTCCTTGCAGCTGGGAAGAGAGTGCTGAACTAATAAGAGAAACTAATAAGTACTTCTTAAACAAGATTGTACTTTTCAACATCTGCATCAGATGCCCAGGTAGTCTGAGTCTTTAGCATAAACATTCCTAAAGTGTAGAGGTACTTGTAAATAAATAAATTTATGTAACAAATAAAAATGGCATATGAAAAGCTGATATTCTTTTTTTTGCATCCCATGGACTTGCAAAACCCACCATTGATTTTAGAAACTTTAGTACATACATACATTTCTTACAATGAGTGTTTTTAAGACAAACTTTTCAGGACATTATATAAATCCTTGAAGCCAGAGACTTATGATGAAAACACTGTCAGACTCATAATAAAAGCAGTGTGATTGCTGAAGCTGCAAGGAAAAAAAATTACCTACATGCACAGCCATGTCTCAGATGTGCCTGCTGGTACTTTGTCATTGCTGGAGCTTCCCTTAGCATAGTTTTTAGTGTCAAGTTGGTAAACATTGAATTTGTATTGCAGTTTCTTTACTGTCACCAATACCAACATACAAATTGTCTCCTGCAGTCTGTGTCCTTTTCTCCAGATTGTGGGAGATGAAGCTTGTCTCTTTACTGGAGAAGCTGTGAGAACTCTTTGGAGATGTTTACGCAAGGTAAAACAGGTTCCCTGTCCAGTTTGTCACTGGCATGGTTTCCTCTCCTCTCTGCTGGTATTTATTTCAGAAGCATTTCTCAGCTCACTACCAGATTTTGCAATCTGAGACAGCTGAAAAGGTCAATTAGAAGAAGATATCCTACTATCAGATTCCATGCCATAAAATCACTCATCACAAACACATGAAAAAAGATAATGATTGTTATAAATTGTGCATTCAGCTTGGTTTGTGGCTTTGCCAAAAGATTTGTGTAGGAAGAGCTGTAGAGATACCAGAAGGCAAAATAACAGGATAATTCATGCTTGGAGCGTGAATTCCTGCTTGCCCTTCCTGTTAGGCAGACAAGTGCTTGTTTGCTACAGCAAGCAGGTCCAAAAACCCCGTCAGAGGGAATTTCTGCTCTGCTGGAGCACTCAGTCCTGTATCACCCACCTCTGACTGCTGAGAGCAGTTGAGTCACTGCAATCCCAGTTTGAGGACATCTGAGCCTCTGGTAGTTTTGAGACAGGATATTTTTCCAGGCAGTGTAACCACCTTCTTGCAGATTCCATTTTAGACAGTTTCTTTCTTAAGCCCTTAGCAAAACCCAGCATCCAAAATTCTTCCAAAAGACTTTTGGGTGGGAACTAAAATCAAAACTTGCAATCCTTCAGACTTTTGTGTCTGGTAATTCTTGATAGCTAGTCTGAGTTCAGTTGTATTGTACTCACAAAATGAAACAGAAGCAGGATAGAGTGTAGCACAATTTGGAAAGGCATGGAGAGAGAAGAAAAGACAGCCATCAGAAAGAAACTTCAGAGCAAGTGAGAGACTGCCCAAGCCAGTACAGGGTGCAGAAGTCAAAGACCCCTACACTCAGAAAATCAGCTCTTTTAAAGTCAGAATGGCAACAAGCAGAGGCAATTTTTAAATTTTTTTTCCTAGACTGGTACTTAACTTCTGTGCCCAGGGAGAGTAAATGCATTCCAGAGATGCACAGCTTGAATCATCTGTAACTGAGCAGCCCAGGTCACACCCTGGTTATCTGTAAGAAAGGGGAGGGATCAGGTGCCAAGGGGAGCCTCATCCTGGGAAGTGGATCCTGCCTTTGTGGGAGCAGGTCTGAGCCCTGGTACATCCTCTAGGAAAGATCTCTTCTAGATCCAGGCCTCTCAGACAGAAGTTAAAATAGATTCTCTACATGAAAAATGGTCCCAGGTTACTCCAGCATTCATTTAATTGTCTTTCTTCCCAAGATCAATTGTTTGGGATATGAATTTTATTGATTAGGTTAATTAAAAGCCATATAATCAGAGAATAAGGTAATTTTGGCTGCATTGGCACTTTATAAATAGTTGGTAATTTGCTAAACTATGAAAACTGTTCAAAATGCTCTTAAATTTTATTACCTTTTTATTCTCCAAGAACCCAGTTACATATTGAAATTACAAAAATAATGGTACAGTTAAACCAAGATTTATTATACAGCCTTATGAAATACATCCAACAAGTTTTCAGAAGCAACTCACCCATACAGAAAGAAATCTTGCACACATACCTCCATCTTACCAGCTCCAATCCATGTCTACAGACGAGCTTCCATTGAAAAGAAACATGTGGGCAAGTGCTTACAGGGATGGAGAAGAAGTTTCATCAAGCAAAAAAACCCCTTTAAGCTACAGCTGGAATATATGCAATATATATCCTTACTCCAAAGCAAATTTAAGTCCAGCTAAAGGTTGGAGGCCGGAGAACTGTGACAGTGAGCCTTTGTTGTTTTGTAGATTCTATTATAGTCCTTTGTTTTTTGTAGATTGCATTATGGCCCAAATGCTAGCACAGAAGTACTAAGCAGTGTCTCCCCTCTACCTGGCCAAGTGCTGAAATAAAGGTGTCCAGAAAAATCATTTTGTCAGAAAAATCTCAGAAGAAATCAGAAATCTCTTTTCAGCCCATGTTTTCTGTGGTATCCCCATAGATG
The DNA here is from genome assembly GCA_037834095.1 of Argya squamiceps. Lineage (NCBI taxonomy): Eukaryota > Metazoa > Chordata > Aves > Passeriformes > Leiothrichidae > Argya > Argya squamiceps. Next base: position 22,866,669 of record JBBMKD010000013.1, on the reverse strand, counting down.
TTAAAGCTTAAAAATCTCAGAACCCTTTTTCTTTAAAAGCATTTTCACAGACCATTAAGGACTTTTGTGGCTTGAAAGACTTAGGGTGTATGTGACAGCTCTTCAGCTTAGCAACTGATGTTATTAGACTGTTCATAGAGAAAAAAAAATAAAGAGTGCTAATTTTTCTTTTGGCACAGCCAGAATTTATTGTATTGCAGTTCATCATTTATAGAGTTTGGAGGAAAATGAAGTATAATGTTCATTCAGGCAATATGAAGAGATAAAAACTGAACTTGCTGAATTACTAACAAGAACAGAATCAGAGTCAGCAGGAACAATTTTTCTTCCCCAAAGACTTCCTAACAGTGCAATTGAATAGCCATTCAGGTGTGAATTTTATAGTTGCTGGCTATTGACCTGCTTTCTTCCATGCATGCACACTTCAAGGAGCAGGAAAGAAATATTGCTGCAGCAAACTCCAGGGGCAAAAAGAAATGACTCCTTTAAAGAGCATATGGATGAAAGAATGCATGTGTGTACACACAAAGGGGAGGGAAAGAGGTGTGATATTTAAATGTTGGCTTCCTCACTGCAAAGCTGCAGGTTTTTATTTGTTTCTTTCTCTTCCCACAGAAGGGTAACAGTACAGAGAACACGCCCAGGACTATTCAGGTGCTCCACTTTTTTTCTGTGGAGGCTCCTGTGAGCTTTGAACAAACCACCTGAATTTTTAGCTTTGCACAGTGCTTGTAGGAGTAAAGAGTTTTCACCTCACTGGTGCAGTGCTCCAGTTTCAGGCCTAGTGCAGGTTGCTGCCTCCATCTCTCCCTCCAGATAATGATGTTTTTGTAGGTGAGCTCCCAAACCAGCTGCACAGCCTCTTCAGAAGAGAAACACTTGGTGGGTAAGACTTGATCTCTACCCCGTTGAGGGAGCAGTGAGTCCTCCCACAGCTCAGGCTCAGTTTTTGCTGAGCCTTGGGTTAACACATCACTCCATCCCCTGTACTGTAAAATACATTACTAACTACTACTACTACTACTTATATTACTAAAATAATGAACTTCTCTACTTACATACTAAAATAAGCATTCAGTGCAGCCCAACAGTCTTTAAGGAGTGAGTGGAATAGGTTACTCACAAGCAGCAATTTCCAACATGTTTATATGTGTTTAAATTAAATTAATAGAAAGAAGAGTAAAAAAAAGTAGAGTGCATCAGAATTCCCAGGTCACTGAAGTTTATCTTGGAGGAAGTGTACCAAAACTCAGCTTCCTAGAGTGGAAAAACTCCTTCAACAATATTTTTTCTCTGCTTCTCCTAAGTGTTTCCTTAAATATTTGTGGCTCTAGAAATTCTCCACCTCTTCAGAGGACACATCCATTCATCTTCCATACATTTCCCTCTCTGTTTGCAGGCCAGAATATTAAAACTATTCATGATTTTCAAATCAAAGGTCAAGCACAGCAGGAAACAAGAGAAAATTCAGTTGAAGGAGCATCATGTTCTGCCTCTTGTTCTGCAGCAGAAGTTCAGGCATGTCCCAGCACCCCTGAACAGCACAGCTCACCTCAGGAACTCCTGCTGATTCTGAGCCCACATCATGAATCACTGCTTAACCATGAACAAGCCTTTAGCTTCCAATTCCTTTAACTTCATTCCACATCCAATAAACACTGCAAACAATTTATTCTTTTTGTTGTTGTTGTTGTTCTTTAAACAACCTTATTCAAATTTCTGTTAGGCTACCCCTTAGTCTTTAAACATGACAAGTTCATTGGTTCTGTTCTCATAGATTGCATTTCCTCATTTAGATTTATGAATTATTCTCATTCACAAATCCAATTAACTCTCTACCAAGATCCTTTAAAAGCAGCCAGTAGTTCAGAAGTTCAAAACATTAGGAGGTCAAATAATTACCCTTAGTTCCAAAACACAAAGGGTTACTGGACAGCAAGATACACACTGAGCACATAACAGAAGCCTTTGGGACATCCAGACCACAAGCTGCACAGGAAAACTTCCCTGAGCTATCTTCCCTGAGCTTTGGCAATAAAAGTTTTGTCTTTCTGTATCAGACCTCTGTTGCTGCCCCAGGATTCAGACCTGCTCCCATCATTGTTATCTGCAGAAAACAGCCTCAGCCTACTCTGGTGCTCTGCTCTGGTACTGAGGTAGAAGCCATGCAGGTGAGTTTACTTTTGTATTCCCTGGAAATGGTAACCTGGAAATGATCAGCCAACTCTTCTGAGTGCCAGGAAAACAGCTTCAAGCAGAAAAATTGCCCAATTTACCCTGTCAAACTGAATTTGAAGCAGGCTGCCCTGCTGGTGCCTGTTTGGGAGCCTACATTGTCCACATGTTTTAGTTTGTGTGGCCTTCCCTTCCTATTTCTGCTCCTTCTGAGTCCACATGGAGAAAATCCTTTATATGGCCAGTGCTTAACAACCTCAGAGCAATTCATGAGGAAGGTGAACAGTTTTGTCTGTATTAACCCCACATTTCAATTTTTGGAAAAGCCATGATTGTGCCTATACACCTACACTTGGCTCTTTATAAAACTTTCCTCTAAAACACACTGAAAATCAAGTCCATGGATGAATAGGAAAAGATTTAATTTAATAAATTGGATGGTTAACTAGGAAATTAATGGAAAAACTGTTTTAAAAATATTCTCTGATCAGAGCAAACACAGATCTAATAAAAATCTCCAGTTACTCCAGCTTGTCTACATTAAAAAAACCCTGTTGTCATCCAACATTATGTAGTATATATAACTATTTTCTTTTCTTTAGTAGTGACTGAAATTAATGTTTGCACCAGCTCAACTTCTGTCCTGTCAAACAGGCAAATTTTTTGGGAACTTCCCCAGCTATACTGAAAGAGACAACCCAGGAAAAGGCTGAGGTGACAGCAGGAGTCTCTGCAAAACAAAGCCAGGGGGTTAAAAGCTGACACCTCCTGCCAAAGCAGGAGGCCAAGGTTGCCACATGGAAGATAAATAGTTGACATCAGCATCAATGGTTTTCCAGTGCCTTTTCCTGAACCTAGGGAGAGCAGTTCCTGCCTCAAGCAAGCACACAGTCACACCTTTCCTTTTGCTGTGACTGCATCTAACAACATCTAATAACAGCTCTGCTGCAGTCACTTGAGGGGAGAGCACTGCAATTTCAGCAGCATTAGCACTGGGCATTGGAAGGGACTGGTGCTCTGACACAATTCAGAGAATCTCTACAGCAGTGCCCATCAAAGGAAATCATCTCCAAGGGGATGAGCACTTAAGGGGAAAGGTGGTGTGATGAAAGGAAAGGTCCAGAGAAGGAGCAATCTATGGCTGCACAGTGTGAATGGAACTGTCACAGCTGTCATGCAGTGCACCATTCTTTGATGACTTTAAATTTTAAGCAAAACATGGACAAAACAGACAAAGGTTTAGGAGCTTTTGGGAAAAACATGTCCATAACCTTTCAGGCAGCTATTTTGGGTCTTGAAGACCTGAAGAGAGAAAAACTTCACAGCATTTACAGCATTAATACATGACATGAATAACATAACAACCATCAAATGTACACCAGAGAGATCTATGGCAAGGGAGTACTTAAAACATAGATGTTTGGCTGAGCAAATGCAACTATATTTGGAACAGAGGATTTTTAAAATAAAGTACATTCAATTAGCTATTTCAGGTGATCTACATACAACATTAATATCCAGCAAGGACTACAAGTGAATCCAGAGAATGTTGAACACGTTTTGCACTTCAGAAAGGTCACTCTGACATCTAATGCTACACATCCAGGGCAGTCAGGAAAATTCACCCTGCCAAAATTAAGTAAGAATCCAAGATCTAAAAGAAATGAGTGCACAGCTCCTAAAGCCTCCTGAGTAGGGAATTGTGTGGTTTCCACAGCAAATAAACCTCCTGCAGCAGTAGTTCAAACAAGCAAAGATTTAAGAAGAAAACTCTCATCTCACAATACTGGCATCCGTCTCCTCATTTTGCAATCTCTGAAACAGCCAGCACTAAGTTTTCTCCAGTATTTTATGTGCAATGCCTATGTCCAGCCTAGCTGCTGTGTGAAACTGCTGTACCTGTGGCATGACCTTGGGGGAAGACAGACCTAATGCTGTTTTCAGACTCCAAACCATGGATGTATCAGGGTTATGCTCAGATATGAGAATTCCCAGTGGCTATGCCAGGCAGCAGTGAAATAACAGCTCCCCAGGGTGGTCTAAAGGCACTGGAGACACAGAACAAGCTCATATTAGGAAATCAGTATTGTATCATTCTATTTTCCTCATTCTTGCTGGCTGAAAGACCCACATGTGACTTTTAGAAGTCTCTTACATAATTTCACCTATAATTCTCTGGACAATTTATTACCAGTGTCCTGAGGGTACAGCCTGGCAGATTGGTACAAAAGAAACCGCACTGAATCCACCCCATGCTGGCTGCCTTAGCCATCACTGTAAGCAGAGGGAAATTTGAAATCAGTTTGCTCTTCTAGATGGAAAAAGTAACTGCTTATTCCTATACTGCTTTTAATGCTGAAAATCCTCATCTGCTCTAATTGATGAAAGCAGAGAAATTGGCAATTTTAGGGCTTTGGCAGGCTTTCTCTGACAAATGCTTATATCAAAACTCATTAGTGTTAGCATATAATCTATATGAATGGTCTTTGTGGCAATGATTAATTAGTGCAGGTCCTTTGGAAAGATGGTGCTCTGCAAAGTACATTCAAAGTGTTCTCTGATGAATTTAAATATAGGTGCCCAGTAATCCAAAGTAGCAAGGCAAATCACATAAGGGAAGGAAATCACAGGAAACTATTTTTGAATAAATAAAGCAGGGCTCAGAAAGAGAAAGAAGTGCAGTGCACAAAGTCTCACCTCCCCTCCAGCTGTTCCCTGGGACTGAACCCTCTGGGGTGTGTTCTGCCCCTCTCTCAACTTCATTCCTCAGCTGAGAAGTGTGCTGGCCAAATTTCACACACTGACATTCAGAAATCTTCTTTGAGCAGAAGGAATAACTCCAAGCCCCCTTTAACTACATTGTTCCCAATACAAAACAGATCAAAACGAAAGAAACAAACAAAAGACCCAACCAAGAAGCCCTCCAGTGAGCAGCAGCAACCAGATGAGGTCCAAAATTAGGACCTACCCAAGTTAGTAAATTGTAATGCCACATACACCATCAAACCAGATTTTCCTTTCTGGTGTGTTATTCATTAGTGTGTAATCCTCCTGAGGAGCGGGATTGATTTTTGGAAATAGACCTAATAGGCCTCTTTTATTGGAAGTACATTTACTGAGCAGGATTGGGGCTGCTTTGGGATCAGTTCCTGGAAGTACACATATTATTGTAACAGCTTCTCAGTGCCTGGCTACTAATGGGCTGGATGTTCTCCTGGGAAAGCATGTTGAATAATTATCTTGGAAAAGACAATGCAATGGAAATGTCATTTCACCCTCCCCCACCCTCAGAGTGCACCAGGGAATGTGAATTTTCTGAAATGTTCCCACAGTGTGCCATTTGTGAATTTCCATCCATGCCCCAAATCCACGTGTGCTTTGGAATATACTTTTCTCTTTTTTTTAAGATGGCTGAAAAAACACCAATTTTAGGAAAATATGACAGACAGTGAAACTGTCTCCACTGCAAACAGCAATACAGCACTTCCCCATTATTTCAGTTTGTAGCTTGTTAGGTTGTTACTGTCTTCAGGGATACATTCCAATATAATGTTCCTAATCTCCCCAAACTGGCTAATTCTCCCCATGAAGAAGAGAACTCTTACAGCCATTACCCTGAGCAAATGAGGAGTAAAAGAGGTGACAGTAGGGAACAATTGAGCTCTATTCTTTTGCATTATTTTCTCTTCTGAATTATCTCCTGAAAACCAGCCCAGCTACCTGAACACTTTAAAACACACGGATGTCTTTAGATGCATGGAAAAACCACTGCTGAAGGTGTCCAGAGGTCGAGTTTCTGACCAAAGTGTGGTGCCACAGGTGCAGGAGGATGACAGGGGCTGTACCCTGTGTGACAGGGGCTCAAACACACACAGCTATTTTGATGGAGAGGGCACTGCCATCTGCCTGCTCTGAAAATTCAGAAAATACACCTGGTACCGTGGCTCAGATGGTGGCTTGGTGCTTGGTCACTATTCTGGCAGTCTTGTGTTGCACAGAACATCATGGGAAGGGTTAGAGACTTTATCTTCTGTTCAGCCTCTCCCTGAACCTCACAGCAAACTGCTTAATTACCTCTGTAATAGAAAAAAACCAAAAACAAAACCACAAACAAACAAACAACCCCAAACAAACAAACAAAAAAACCCCCAAAAATAGGACTTTAGAGCATGTTCCCACCTGCAAAGGGCTATGTTTTGTCAGAAGGAGATTGTATAAAAATAGTGCTGATGGGCTTTAATAGACAAATCCATAGCCAGAGGACAATGAACAATTCTGTAAAAATATTAACAAACAAATACAACAGTCAAAACTTGGTAATAGGATCAGCACAGAGCAGAACACAAAACCAAACTTAGTCAGCTGGGGGTGTGTGGGGAAGAGACAATTAGAAGAAATTCATCTATGCTTAAAAAGAAAGGAATAAACCCTTTCTTATAGGAATAGATTTCTATAGGAATTCTTATAGGAATAACGGAAAACCACTCATCAGCAGTGTCCCACTCAATAATGCCTCTGGGATATTAACTCAGCAGCTTTTCTTGGATAGGAGTTTCTTCATCTCTTCATCATCACGGAGTATCTTGGCTAAAGTCTTTTATTTAAGAGTATCAGCTGCAATAGTCAGAGCTGTGAGTGACCCAAGTTGTGCCAAAGACAGAAGTGTGGTCCATTACAATTGCAAAGGCCATGCTCAGTGGGAAGAACAGCTGGGATCTCCTGGACTCTGTCAGGGGTGGACCCTCTGTCCTGGCAGAAATGTGTAAGGGTTTCTCATGAAAACATTCACCAAGCCCCTCTGAGAGTGCTGAGCCTTTCAGTGAGCAGCAAAGAGCTCATTCTCCCAGAACAGGGAAGAAATAGAAAGAAAAACTTCTTCCCTCCTTTCCCACTGGAAAGGGTTGCCTCCTGCTGCTTCCAGAAACAATTCATTGCTGAGAAACGTGACAATTAAACACGGTGTGGGGACAAGCTGGCTCACACCTGCTGAAGCAATGTGACACAGGGTGTGGCACCAGCAGGGTTTTGTGTCATCACAGCTCAGCACTGAGGAGTTTCACAGAGACAAGGGAGGGACCTCTCACAGCTGAGATTCTCTCCCAAGTTAAATGCCCACTTTTAAATAATTGGGATAAAACAGCAGTAATTCTAAACTGTCACAATTTTTAACATGCCTAGATTTCAGTAAGATTTAATTGGGAGGATGATGACATCTGAGTTCTGTTGTGGCTGAGAGTAATTTGTTCTAAATTTCAGAGCCTGTTTTCAAATGATGCAGAAATTATTTGCTCAATGAAATCTTGATACTCTTGAGGAGCTCTTGATACCTTTATGGGTCAATACCTTCAAAACTAAAAGGAGGTTCTTTATTCTTGACATGGGAAAAAAGCCAAATTTCCCACAAATTACAAAGAGGGGTTTTTTTTCAGTGTTTCAAGCAACACTTCAGCATTTAGTAGTGTCATATAGGAGTGTCTATGGTCCCAGGGATGGGATCAATGGGGATGTTCAGAATATCCTTTCCTACTTCTTTAGAGGTTTCTTAGTTTTATTTCTCATTACCTTCCTGTGATTCGATTGGCAGTAAATTAATTTCCCCAAGCCAAGCCTGTTTTGCCCATGACAGGACTCAGTGAATGATCTCTGCCTGCCCCTGTCTCAACCCAGGAGCCTTTTGCTGTATTTTCTGGCCCCTGTCCAGCTGAGGAGTGGAGCAATAGAGCAGCTCAGGTGGGCATCCACCAGTCCTCTCCAAGGAGACCTGCAGGGGGTGGGATATTGCACCTCAAGGTGGGAATCAGAGCATCCAAATCATGGCAGTCCTGTCCTGACCGCCACAAGAATGTGTGACTCAAATGGACTTGATCCAGAACACAGCTCCTCATCATTTCTAAATCCCAGCTAATGAATAACTGATGCAGTATGAATCCTGCTGTGGTGTTTTGTGTTGTTTGTGTTGTCTGAAATATGGTAGGGTAGGATTACCTGACTGTTTCTTCCCTGAGTCTCTCACAAAAATGATGCTTCTCAACAGGCTCTTGCAAATAGTCATATTTCCAATAATTCACAAAGATGGTGAGGCTACAAGCTTTTTCTCTCAAGTGGTTTCAGCACATCCATGCTACTCCATTAGATATGAGTGCAAAGGATGTGTGAACAAATTCTGCTTGTGCTGATCCCCCTCCTCAGCTCACTACAGTCAGGAGAAAGCAGAGAAAGTGAAATTTGCCCCTTGTTGTAGTCTTCTCTCTGTCCTTCCCAGTGACACTGCTGCTTCCTCAGCAGCAGCCTCTTTCCTCCAGGTGTCCTGGCAGAAAGTTCTGGAAGATGCTCCCAGTTAAAGGGAACAAAGCAGGAACTGAAGCTTTGCAGAAAACCACAGGAATACTTGGCACTGTCCAGAGTCAGAAGGTGGGGAGGGAAAATGTGCAATGGGGTGGCAGCCAAACAAGAAACTACAATTAAAACTGAGGAAAAAAAAGATATTTCAAATGAAATGGCACCTGCTGCAGCATGTCCCCCTTGCCACAAGCATCCCCTCCCAGGACAGGCAGCACAGCCACAAAACAGACAAATGACAGTCCAGGCCCCAAAAGCTTTTGTCCATCTGGTGATGGCAAAATGACTTTAAAAGGCACATAGAAACACTCTGTGATTATCATGGAGAGTCTAATAACAATCACAGAACTGTGCTTCAATGCCTGGAAATGTCCTCACTAATGAGTAATTTCACTGTTTTCTCCAATATGGTTCAGGAAATGCTCAAACACAATGCAGCAAGACCCAAAGTGGTGGGCAGGTTTCAGTGGTGATTACAAACCAAATTCTCCCATCAGCTACAACCCTAAACTGCAGCTGCAAAATGTAAAGGGCTGTCTAGAACTGGTAAAGGTCTTTAATCTGTGACACAGATGATTAACGTTCATTACTATATATGCATAATTGTGATATAAATGTTTGAAAAGCTAAAGCAAGCAAATAAATACAAAAGTGGCCATAACAAAGGCACAAGGTGCATTTCTGTTTATTTGGATTTGGCACATTGCTGTACTGATTTTAGAATTGTGGAAACACACTGATGTTGCAGGATGTTTGCACAATCATCCCCTGCAGACTCTCCTGCCAATCTCTGAAATTAGTAACAAGCCACTACCACTAAATTTAGGAGCAAGGACTCATATTTCTGTGACATCTTTTGTCAAAAGCCCAGAGAAAAGATGAATTTATAGCCATGTATTTCAGGCAAGTTCATAATTTAAAACAAAACTGACAAAAAATGCAGACTAGCAATCAATAGTTTTGAGCAGGGGAGATAGAGACAGGTACAAACAAAACCATCCTTATTTAGGTGTCTGTAGCCACACTGTGTTTCACTCACAAGAATAACAGAATCAAAGTATTTTTCCTCAGAGCATTTTTAAAACATTACATTCAGGTCCTATTGCACGAGTTATCCAATCTGAGGCAGTTTGGAGACCTCCCAGAAGACAAGGACACACTATTAGTGACAGACTGACAGCACTGAACACAGGCACTCGTTAGTTATTCCCCCACAGAAGCTTTCCTGGAAAAGGGCATGACTTCCTCCCTCTCTGACCAGAGGGAAAAACCTGATACAGAATTGTGTGCTGCATTTGAAGGTTGGAGGAGAATATATTTTTACTTAGTCAGTCAAACTGTGTGCAGGGGAAATTAGGGAGAAGAGTTGCTGTGTGTAAACTCCTGTCTTCTATCAATAGCATTTAAATATGAAGATTACAGGAAGTACACACACCTCTTATTGTCAGAAGTCCAAACAATCTGATTCTAAACTCTAGTTGTGCATGGTAACAATTGATGCACAAGCAGCATTTGTATTTGGGATTCTTTTTTTCACAAAATGACACAGTGACAGAGGCTGCATTCTAGTTCTGTCTAATCTGGGAGTACATTAAAAACAATGAAACAATTCTTGGTTGCACTTCCGAAGTTTCTGTTACTTCTGGTAATAAATCTCATTGTCCTTGTGATTATTGCAACATCCAAACATGACAAATGAACCCAAATTTGTTCAGAGAGATTTGCCAGCCCTGAGTTTTCCCAGCTGCTCACCTCTCCCTAATTTGCTGCACATTTCATAACGAGCTGCTCTGGCTGGGTAGGGATGTAGGGGAGTCTTGGGTTGCAATGCAAGATGTATTCTATTCCCATCTGTTAAAACTGGTTGAAGAGGTTTTTTCTTTATCTCATAACTCCAGGGGCAGGGGGTGGGTGACTTCTGTTAAAGGGCAGCTGTTAAACCAGCTGGGGCAGGGTTCTTTATCTCCTCCACCACCCATCCTCCCTGCAGGGGATCTCTGCTGTCCAGGGGCCATCCAGGCTCACTGCAGG
>JBBMKD010000013.1:22836099-22856024 GCA_037834095.1 Argya squamiceps | reverse complement strand
TCCAACAGAACCACATCTGTCACTGCAGGAGGACTTGAGTGGACTGACACCAACACCCTGACCAACAGGGGGTCAGGCTGTGTTCTGACTCTGTCAGTGTTTTTTCTTTTTTTGTTTGTTTGCCTTCTTTTGAACTACTACATTTTTAATATTCCTACTAAAGAACTGTTCTTCCTATTCCCATATCTTTGCCTGAAAGCCCCTTAATTTCAAAATTATAACAATTCAGAGGGAGGGGTTTTACATTCTCCATTCCTAGGGAGGCTCCTGCCTTCCTTAGCAGACATCTGTCTTTGCAAACCAGGACAAGGGGAGAGCTGGCAGGCAGTACCTCTGACTGAGGGGGCAGTGAGCATTGGCAGTGGCAGTGAGCAGTGGCTCAGATGTTCTCCCCTCCAGGGCAGCACAGGCAGCTCTCCTGCCTCTCCAGGGAGAGGAGAGGTACTGCTCCAACATCCCTGTCACCTGTCCAGGGGTGAGCAGCCCCAGCAGGATAACCTACCTCAGCCATTATCTAAAATAATAATAGCAGGAGCTCAAACCAAAACAAAGTAAATGTAGCTAGTTAAGTTTTGTCCTGCTACAAGCCTGCTGCAGAAACACAAAGGATGCACCAAACCCAGGAACAGATACTCAGGGTCTGACTGTAGATTTATCTGACCCTGCAAACCTTACTCTTCAGTGGCTAATAGCAAATTTTTACCTCTCTTTCTTTAAGAAAAACTCCTTACAGAATGTTTATTTCCTTGCTACACACTCCAGGAATCAGCAGCTGAGGGATTTCTAGAAGCTGTGTCCAAACCCTCAGGCTTCTTGTCACTGGTGGAAGCTCTCATCCCTGAACCTGTCAGTTATTTTTCTAAATCCACTTCCAGTCTCCTCTACAGCCTCTGGCAACATTCCAGAGCTATTACAGTGCAATGCATGACAAAATACCTGCTCCTAGCTTGTTCCAAACATGTCCATAGCATTGCATCATTGGCACTTTCTGACTTCTGAAAGGTAAGAAACTGTGTAATTTCCCCATCCCCCTTCTCCACAGCACTTATGACAATGGAGATATCTGTCCTAACCCCATCCTCTCACTTCTTCAGCTGTCTGTCTGTATCCAGCCTCTCCTGAAACATGCCAGATCCCTCATTTCTGATGCACTTTTCTGAGCTGACTCCACTGTATCCAGCTTCTAATGCTCACACTGTAGAAGGAACCAAGAATTGCAGTTCTTGGGTTCAGACCAACACCTTGACTTCTCTGATCTCCCAAAATGAAACCACCCCTGACAGCTGAGAGGGGAGAGCCCACCCTCAGACTGACCAGCAGAGCAGCACTGGCACACATTTGGGGGCCCAATTTATTACCCTAAAGGGAGTGGAGGAGATCTGTTCCCTGCTTGGCATCAGAGGAGAGAAGGGAAAACCTCCTAGGATGGCTGTGCCACCTCACTGGAGAATGGTGGGATTTCAGAGGAGCTGGACCTCAATTCCACAGGCTCTCATCAGCAACTCAGGGTCTGTACAATTATAAAACATCCAAGACAAGATTAGATCAGTTTATTGCAGCCAACTGCAGAAGATCAACTCACCTAAAGTCATTATTCAGGTGACAGGCAGAAGAGCTGAGCTGTTGACCCCCATTAATGAAGTAAGATCACTTCCTCTTATAACAATAATTTCCTTGGAAATCCTGGATCTCTGCAGCTCTGTCTGCCAAAGGGAACTCACTTAGGAGCAGGGCCAGGTTCTGGTTATTGCTTAGGAAAAGGAAGAAACGTAGTTTTTAGAGACACCTTTCCTTCTAAGTTTGGCATGAGTCAGTGGCAGCTGTTTCAAAATTAACCTGTGTTTTTTTAACAGACTTCTTGAAAGAGCTGTACACTTCCCAGCAGTGGAGGTTTTTAAAAGCAGTTTGGAAATGGAGTCCCTACATTCAAGCCAAAACCTCAGCATCCCTGTCCCTATTCTCCCACTCTCAGGTAGAGCTCAGTCAGACACGGGCATCTGAGAGAAGAATGGAAAATATTCCAGCTTCATGATTCTACAGATGGAAATTGTAGGCAACTTCAGTGAGCAGGGAACTCACTGAATGCCTGAATGACAGTTTTGGAATTGCACTTAAAGAGCAGTGTTTGGATGGGAACATACTTCTTGAGTACTCAGTGTCTGACACATTGCAGGTGTAAAAAAATTAGGCACCAATAATATTCAGTCTAGTCTAGACTGCCAGAAAAACACTTGCTATTTGCAGAGTGAGTGAAAAGCCAGAATTTTCACTGCATCAGTGATTTCTGTGGGTTAAGCAAAACTATAGAAATAGAAAATGAAGTACATAATACAGTAGTACTGAAGTGGTAAAGTAGTGACTTAATAATAATGTAAAGCCATAAAAATGATTGTTCACATTTAATGGTAGAATTTTTTACATCACAATTCATTGCAGAAAAAGAACAAAAAGAAAAATTTCACTTGGCATCTTAGCTTGGGTTGCACCACTGATTTAAACAGAAGGCTGTCATGGCCAGCTACAATTTTATGGAAAACTGACCCAGAATTATTTCTTCAGGAGCAGGACCCTCAAAGGAAATAACCAATGGCATCATACTCAAGTGCAAGAGACATCATTTCTCCACACCAAAACCCACTCAAACAGAAGCAATAAGAGCTGGCTTAAATTTGAGATGCATCCATATTAAGAGCATGGTATGTGAATTCTGCTTACGTAAGTATACCAAAGACTGCATGGAATTTGAATTAATGAATATAATTTTACAAATACAGTCAAACATTAATATTTACCAGTGCAAATAGCTCAGCAAAAATTAGGTGCCTCTGCAAAGCAGCTATTTCAATGAAACAGTATTTGGAGTTTACAAGTTCTTCTCAAACAGAACTTGTCCATAACAAGCCTGAACAGAACCCACCTGGAGGTCAACTATTCTTGATAGCATAAAAAAGATAAACATTTAAATTAATGGTGTACAGGCTGACCGAATAGGGGACAGTAAGCTTTATGTTTCTAAAATATCACTTTATAATATCTAGGTTTGTTATTATGGTTACATCAGTTTGTGATTCTAGTCTCTTTTATTTGATTTTTGTCTCCAAAGTTATTGATTTATTGAGCAATAAGCAGCTTTCAGGATATTGCTCTGAATCAAGGAATCCTAAAATGTTTTCATCAAGGAGATTATAATCCCAGCTCTGGCCAAGACACTCTGGTTAAATGCTAGGACAGAAATGGCTTTATTTTGTAAAAACATTTTTCTTAAAACAGCAGCTCTGACTGCCCCCCTGCCCCGAAATTTCCCAGTACTATTATCTTTATCTCCCCCATTTTGCATAGGGAGAGACTTTAAAGCAGCAATTCCAATTTTCTCTGCACTGCAATGTACCACACACCACAGGATCAGCTGCTACATTTTTGGCACAAATATTTGGGAAAGCCAGTTCCAGCACAGGAGAGACTAGCTGCTGCATTAAAACCAGCTGATAAGAGCAGCACCAAAGAATTCTGTGAATGTGGAGCATATATCTGTTTGTAAATATGGATTTATTCTCCATTTCAGCTTTGCACTGCTAGGGGCACACTCGCATACACACATATATAAATAAACAAACTGGGGGAAATATAATGTATTGGAATTATTATGCATATATAATGCAGTATATATATATATTTTATACATATAAAATGTATAATATACTATATAAATATAAAATACAATATATAATACCAAATTATATATTTTGTGTATATATGTATATATATGTATATATGTGTATATATGTATATATACATATATACATATGCATATATGTGTATATATAGACATATATACATATATGCATATACTAATTAATATATATTATATATTACACATAGCATATATGTTATAATACAATATAATGTAAATAATATAATATAAAAATATAGAATATTTACAAATATATATTTATATAATATAGATATTATAAAGATAATATAATATAATAAATTATTATATGATGATATAAACATAACATATATTAAAATTTTAATATATATTTTAAATATAAATATATATTTATATAAATAAATATACAAATGATTATTTATATAGATATAAACTGAGGAAAATATTATATGTGTGCCTGCAATAGTACAAACATAAAAAAGTATGGCTAGATGAAGGTCACAGGAACACTGTAGAGCTGACATTCAGGCCACCCTGCACAATTTGAAGACCCTAAAAGCATCCTGGTCCCTAGATGGTGCTATTGACTGCACTAACAAGGCAAAAACAGCTCCTTACCCGAGCACCCAGGGACAAGAATTGTTTCTTGGTCCAAAATTCGTGAAGCTGGACACAGACAGGAGTAATGCTGTTCTGTATAATAGATATTTGCCTTGAACCCCAGGCTCAGGTAATTTCTGTGGGTTAAAGGAACAGTAATTCCATTAAAGCAGCACCAGTGAAACCAGGGTCAGGTACTGTCACTGCAGCATTTGCAATGTCCTGGATTGGCTTCCTCTCCCTGCAGCTGCCATCCAATATTCCCCATCCCTAACAGGAATTACACTGTGGGAAATATGAAAAGCAGAAAACTCTCAGAGTTGTGTAGATGTAGGCCTAGAGATAGAAAGATAAAGGAACAAGGACATGCAATAATAAAACTGTGTTTCTCTCCTGTGTAGAGGTAGGCTTTAGGAAGCAGAAAAATATGTCAAGCAAGATAATAGAAAAGTTTTACAATGGGGCTCTGTCCTTTGTTTATAGAAGAGTATAAAAAGTTTCTGAATAGCAAGAAATGTAAAACAAGCACTCATTGCTAGATAGAAGGTATATGTGTAATTTTAATGATTGGTTTATGCAGATGTCTGAAAGCTCTTAACAATTTGCTGTTGGTTAGAAAACTTTTAAAAGCCCTTGTAACACAGAGAATTCTGGCTGCTGTTGGCAGGATTCTGTGAGCTGTTGCCATCTTTCAGTTGTCTCACCCTGTACTGAGGCTGATGTTGCAATAAAAGCTCGAGGAGCATCTCCCAGCAGTCCCATCCTGTTGTTTGGAAAAACACTCAAAATTTGGATCCAACATTACACACTGGTTTTACCCTGTCCTGTGTCCCTGAGGGACATCTCCCAGGGCAGCTGGGTCAACACAATTTTACAAAGGCTTGAGGAAATGGCAGCAACAGAACTGAGGTGTGTTAGGAACTGGATTTGCTTCTGCTTCTTCCAAACTTCATCAGTGGTTTTGGGCAACCCACAAAATCTCCCAGGGTGGGATTCAAAGGCCATTGAAGTTAGAGGGAGCTCCTCTATTAGTTTGAATTAAGTTTTATAGGGGACATTTTGGCTCCTGTTCTTTCCCCATAAGGTGGGAATGTCCCTATGACAGCATAACAAAGAAAAAACCCCAATATTTTTAAGGCACAGACATATTGGATGAATAGATGTATTTTAAATATATATATATTTATTGTACTTTGCTCTGATTCCCTGCCTTTGCAAAAGGGTAGTTATATCTGGCTAATTGCTTAGGCACTTGACTTTCATAAATTTAGTATTTGAGCATCTCATAAACATCAACATTTCTCAGACTATGCAATTGGGGATTTTTTAGGGCTTCTGAAAGTGATTAGATTGACAGCATGGGCAAGTAACTGTCTTAGCATAGACAGATGAACTGCACATATCTCTTCCAATACACTTCACATCAGATGCTCCAGGCGTGAGCTTCTCAAACAGAAAACAGCAACTGTGATGATCTGTTGACAAAACTTGAGGTGATGTTGTGGTAAACAACTGCCCTCTGTGGCCCAACGGCCAAGCTGGCAATCTGAACTGGAACTATAACCATATACAAATTCTTTAACCCACTGAAGTTTCTAAAGATGTTTCACAGACCTCTGTTCTGGACTTTCCTAAGGCATGTCATTTGTCTTTACATATTGGTGTTTCCTAACAACCCACCCTGACTTTTTGAAAACCTGCTGAAGGTTTGTCATTGAAGACACGAGCCCCCACACTTCTTAAGCATGTTTGAAAACTTATTTTAAACTTGTCACAAAATATAAAACTCTTGATGAGAGCTGTTTCAAAGTTTCTGAAGTAAAGGGTGCCAAATGTTAAGTGCAGGAAAATACCAAAGAACTGAATTAGATGAGAAATAGAAGGAGTAGGTACTTGGAATAGAGACGTTAGCATTATCTTTGCAAGGTAGCAGGAGTGCTTCATGGGGATTACACAAATTTAGTGTGGAGGAAAGATCAGAAGACAGAGATGGTCATGCTCCTTGCAGCTCTCTGTTTGTAGAGAGATTTGGGGTGGAAGGACAGACAGAGGCTAACAAAAAAGCCATCACCCAGCTGGCACATCGGGCCACAATGATTAAAAAAAAATCCCCAAATGGACAGGCTTCATTTCAATTTCAGGAGGAAATCAAAAGGAACATCCCTGGCTCAGTGGTTAATCCCTAGCAGATTTCAATTTCCTGCCTTGGAGAGTCAGGGCATTAGGCTTCTTCAAAGGAGAATTTTAGCAGAAGTGAATTGTGCTGCCCCAGATCCATTCTTGAAAATGGCAAAATTTTCTGGCTCTGTGCTGCAGATGTCAGCCCCTCTCCCTCTCCACAGAAAAACCCACAAAAAACAAACATCCAACCCCCCAAACAACCAAGCAATTGCTCTTTAGAAAATGCCTTACCCTGAAAATGTCAGTCTCTTGATGTTCAAAGTAAGACCTTCTCTCAGGAAGTGTCTGGCACCCTCACTGGGCAATGTTGCCAAGTGTCCCTGATGCTCCAGGATGCATTTTACACATACAGATGCACACATGTAACTTACAGCAACTCTAAACTCTCCAAAAAATCAACAATAATAAGCTCTTTGCATGTTGAAGGTACTTATTAATATTGTGGCCATGATTAATAGACACTAATGAGGGAGCATTTTAAAATACCCAGGTCACTGAGAAGCCTAAATTTTAAATTGAATAAGGCTGCTTGAAAGTCCACTGCTACATCAATCAGTCATTTAGCAAGTGATACTGGCAAAGAAGATGAAAACAAAAAACTTCTCCTCATTAAAAGAAGCAACTGGAATCCTTTTCAGTTTTATCCTTGAGAATTAGCTTAGATGCCATTCTCCCTGCCTTTTACTGAAATCCCAGACTTTAAAGGAATGCTATGATAATTCATTGCTAAGTGACAATGGAATTCCTCCCTAATTGCACGTTACATGCATCCACATTGATATACAAGATATTTCATTAGGTCTGTTACTACAGTGAATACCAAATACAAAATGTGGGTCCAGAGTTCATTTTCCTAATCAGAAGTATCAGACCCCTGGAACTTTCAGAGAATAGGGCTATTAAAATGTAAATCGTTTCTTTGAAATTTAAATTACCATTTGCAAAAACAGATGTTCTTCTTGATCCTTCCCTGCATAGATTTCCAAAAATTCTACCCATGATGGCTAACTGAAAATCAGCTGGATATTAGCCTCAGAAACTCTTTCTACAACAGTTTCACTAGAATACACAGCTACATTTTATCAGCACCTCTGCTGAGGTGGTTTAAAATGAAGAAATCATAAATTTTATTATAATGTGTTCCCATTTCTCTCAACCAGCCTAAAACCACGTGTTGTGACAGAGCAGAAAAACATCTGGTATGACCTAAAGGCACTGGACAAACTGGACAGAAAACTGTGCGCCTGATAATTTATCACATCAACATTAATAAAACCACAGAGCTGAAAGTTGCACAATATTGACTTTATTCATCCCTTCAGTGAGATGGGAGAAGCCAGGAGGAAAACTTCCTATTGCCACAGGGGAGAGAGGGCTCAAGTTCAGATTTCTGGGGTCAGCAGTGGGTTCTAGCAGCAAAAGTGGCATCTGCACAAATGGCACACAGCTCACTCCTCCAAGCAGGAATTCTCCTGCTGAGGAGCTCGTGGCTGTGCCACAGGCTGTTACCAACAGCTGATGAAAAAACCCAAACTTTTTGGTTCAGCTTTCTTTTATCAAGTGCCCTAAGACTCTAAAATCTGGCACAATAATTCCACAGGTCATGCTAAGACATGATTCTGGCTCCCTGTTGCTTTCAGGCCATTATGTGTGTTATTTAATATCATCTGCTGAGCAATAGCTCTTTCAAGTTTTGCTTTTGTCGAGCACTGCTTTTCCTCAGACATCAGTAATTACAGCCTTCCAAAGCACTTCATCAACAGTGCCTTTTTATTGCTTAGCTTCCCCATCAGTGCAAGAGCTGAGCTCCCAGTGACCTCTGGTCTGATCCTTAACATTCCTGCTTCTTACAGCATGGGCACTTCTGCAAATTAGTCTTTAACTGTGCCTGTACGTAATATTTGCTCTAAAGGAGAAAGCTTTGATATGGGTCCACAGTTACCAGTTTTCTGTGCCTTAAAAACAACTTGAACCCCAGTCTCCATGGTAACAGATACCACCAGTGAGCCCTAGCAAATCTTGGTTATTTTTATGGAGAAGATGAACAGGGAAACCATAAGGTTTCTATGAAGTCTCTCAGTACTGCCAGAGTTTTACTTCTTTAAACCTCAGTTCATGGTGTGCACTAAAGGGCTCTATGCCTACACAGAGCCATGTCTAAATAATATTATCCTTCCTGGACTTTCATTATAATGCCAGATAGCTAACAACAATTCCCTCAAATCTGTTTTCCCATTAAAAACTGATCAAGACACACATCTGACTCTACTCTGTGTATCACAGAGGGACTTCACAATGTAGAATAAAAACCTCTGACTTGTTAGGCTTCATGGCAACTTGCTGTCCCATGAGCTGATATGTCATGAAAGTCATTCAGGAAACAAAAAATCTGTCATGTGACAAAGTTTCCACACATGTGTCAAAATGCCCATGAAAATGTCATCCAGATTCTTTTTTAAACTGATTCTGCCTCTCTCATGGTTGAACCATTGAAGCAGTTATGAGTATGGCCCCCAAATTTTCCTGGAAAGCCTTTCTACCACCACAGCTTTCCAGCTGAGGAGAACCAGCATCAGGGCACCGGTGTAGCCTCTCATCACTCTGAGGAGCTGCAGCACAAGGCCCAGTCTGCTCAGATTTCAGGTAGAGATAAAGCAGGTTTCTGAGCTGCAGTCCAAACCTTGTTTTTACTCAGCCACACAAAACTGTGTAGCAGAATGCACTACTGTTTCTTTCCTTTCTTTCATTTTCTTTAGAGCCTTTAAAAATGCAGAAACTCTCAGTGCCTCAGAAAACCCAGACTATAAATGAAAGTTTTAGTTAGAAGAACATATGTTCTCATTTGGTTTTAACTGTATATGCTATCAGTAACTGCAGGGTAAAATTTAATCAAGAATTATATTGCTGTGTCTAAAATCTCACAATCCAGCTCAGCCCCAGCCAAACAGGCTAAATGTTAAACAGCCCCTGCATGCCTTGAAGTCTTGTCCAGCTGAGTGGCACCTCAGCAACCTCTCCAGACTCACTAAATGCAGGGTGCAGCTCTCTGTTTGCCACTGCAGAATTTCCTGCTGTTTTTAAAGCACCTGTCTCTTCACAAGCAGCACGAGTGGCCCTCAGATATTCAGTTTTCTCTGCCAGGCAGGGATCCTTGCAGCAGCACTCTTCTTTCAAGGCTTCTCCCCACAGAACAGCCTGTGGGTACATTGCCAGAGGCAGCAGGAGACACAGGAGGAATCTGCCCATCTAATGTTTGCCCTCAGGAAGAAATACAATGATCCAAACTCTACAAAACCATTCATTCCCAATTTGAGATCTGCAGCACAAGTTTAATAAAGGCTCTCAGACTGTGCTACATAATTTATATGGTGTTCACACAGGCAGAATTCTCTGCGTAAAGTTCTTGTGGGCTTGAGAAGTACGGGAACTAATCCTGAGGAAATAAACTCTAAATTGAGAAACACTGGGACTAACTACTTGGGGGGTTTTTCCAGGCTGCCTGAGGCATTAAGAACTCAGAGATCTTTGAACAGTTATTTATTTAAGAAAGAAAAAAAAATAAAATAAAAAGGAAAAAAAAAGGAGAATGAAAAGAAGACAGAAATAAAGTGATTTACTTAAAACTTGACTCACTTTGCAAAGAGCAGCAGAAACAGACAGGAACTTAAAAAAAACATAAAAGGACCAACAAGATTTAGGCAGCCTTTCCAATAATTTGTCTGTTGCATTCATTTAGACTGAAAGTCCTCAAAGGTAAATCCCTTTCCTTACCACACATCTGTGCAGCTCTCAGCATTGCGTGGGCTCCATCCCACTGGCAGTCACCAGCCTTGGGTGGAACACAACTGAGCAATGGCAGTCTTCAGCTTGGACTAATGGATGGAAGCACAAGAAAGAGACATTATCTTTACATTCCCACTTTTGGCAAAAAAACTCCAGTTTTCTTCTTCTTCCATGTTAACAAATAGGTTCTATTATTTCTTACTTTCTTTTCAAAAGATTGAAACTCAGCCACCAAGGGTATGAAAGAAAGATGCACTGATGAATGTCTTCCAAATTGGCAGCCAGAGAAGAAAAGATACAAATTATATTGCTTAAACAAACACTTATTAAAAAAGCTTTCAGTCAGTAAACTGAAATGTTTGGGTGAGGGCTGTCATATCTGCCCCAAGTCCATTTCTATAATAAGCAACACTAGTCTTCCTGATTTGAATTCAGTTAATGATAATCCACAAGGTTTTTAATCTAAGTGCCTCATTCATCATTTCTAGGCTACCTGAAGGTGCAGTCAAAAGCAGAGAAGAGATGCATTAGAGCAGATGTGTTCTATATTGTCCTTTTAATGTACACTCAGCTCCTTAACTTTGATTGGAGTCCTAGTGTGGGTCAGCTTCAAAACTATTAACACTGCAACCCTTTTCCTTATGTGCACCAGACCCATCAGTTGTGTTATGCTACTTTTTCTAAAATAAAGATTTATGTCTTTGCATGTATTGCTTGTTTTTCAATCCCTTCCTTTCTATGCTCTTTTATTAAGCACACAGAAGGATCTGCCAAGTCTGGCACAGTAAATAGAGAGGATCCTCCTGTAGTGACCACAAGAAAGAACAAGCATTTCTTTCACCTGGTTTTAACAGGTAATTTTTTTCTTGGACTTTCCAGAAAAATCATGAGAGAGAAACTACACTGAGAAGTCACCAGCTTGCTTACTTACTGGATGAACTCTACTGATCTGCTTTCAATGGTCCCCCTACTTCTGATTCTAGAAATCCTCCCTCACAGAAATCCTCCCTCTAGAAGTCCTCAGTGTATTTGGACTATCCAGACCTTCAATTCTGCAGTCTTCTCACAACACTTTTCAAACCATTCCAATATAGCCCTTCATCTTTGCCCAGTTAAACATGATTCAATCTGTGCCTGCCTGTCAGGGGAGTATTTCCATGGAGTTTCTTTGTGATGGACATTAAACAAATGAAAAATGTAAATAAAGCCCAGTACAACAAAATCTTACTATTTTCTACTCACTGACTTGGACAACTTGTTTTTTGCTTTTGCTTTTCCTGTTGCCTTTGTGTTTCTGGTTTTTAGTTCTATGTATTTATCACCTGTAAAGCACAGACTTCCTTGCACTGTGTCTAAAGCCAATGCACAAATTTTCAGGAAAACACCAGAGCAACTTATCTGAAGAGCTCATATTTGTGCAGGGAACAAACAGAAATGTGAATGAATGAAAGCCAGAAGAAACATGGTCACCACTCCTTTGGATAATTAAGGGCCTTCTGTACTTTTAACTGCATATATTCTGAAGTGGTTGCACAGAGAGCAGTTTAAAGCCTGACATATGCACTGTGAGAGTTCCTGTTAAAAGTACTGAAAAACCTTCTGGGGGGCAGTCAAGGCCAGGCAGGGTTAACTAAGCCATGGAACGTGCAGAGGTCACCATGTGTGAGTGTTGGAGAGTTCCCTCTGCCCCACTGAAGTCACCCTGAAGATGAAGTGGCTATGCCTATTTCCAGGCATAGCACTTTTCCAAAGGCTGCAATTTGAACTGCTACAGCTGAAGTGGCTCAAAAATAAACCACCAATTTTTAACAACATTTTATTTCATGTTCTACCATGTAAAACAATCCCTTCTCTTGGCTTGAGCTGAGAATTAGGAACTCTAAAATCAAACATACCTAGTGGCCAATTCTCAGCTCATTCTAAGGTATCAATTTTTTCAACTCAAGTTTTTAAGAAACAGTTGGTCATTTAGAGACAGTACAGACTCAAGGGCACTTACAAGCAACGAACTCAGACACTTAAGAGAACTGAGCCCAGATAATTGCAAGTTCCAGAAAATTTGCAAGGGTGTAAGCAGATGGCCATGTCTCAGTCTCCCTCTGGCTACTCCAATTTTATTAATGTAAAGTTTTATCCCACAGTTAAAAACACATATATGAGGTCTTCCACTCACCAGGTATCCATTTAGGCAAGGACAAAGCAAGGTCAATAAGAACGAAGAGATTTTGAAAAGAGACAACATGGCAGTTTGAATGTCTGCTGTGAAATAAAGGGTGACAAAACCCTCCCAGATTTGTGGGTCTGAAAGGACACACACAATCCACATTCCTGCCACCTGCTTGTAAGAGCACACAGAGGAAACGGGGTCAGGAGCCAGCACACCTTGACCACACCAGCTTTCAATGCCTCAAAGGAGCAGGCTGTTCTTTGGCTACCCTTTTACAGCAACTGCTCTGCCAAAGACTGACTTCATAATTATCCTGCATTCATGGGCTTTTTCTCCTCTCTGACTACACACAGAAAACTGGCTGTTGATTAGAACTTCATTCAAGCGTCCCTTGGTATCCAGCTCATCTGAAGCATGAGAAGGTAATTTAATTTTCACTCTTCTAGTCCCACAAGCTACACTCTGGGGGACAATAGAAAAGGAAGCAGTCTGTGGGTCTCAGCTATTCTCCTTATTAGCTTTGTGACACAAAAAAAGAGATGAACTATCAATGAATGCTGCCTTTCCCGAGCCGATTCTCTGCAGTTTATGTTTTCTGTACACCCAGGAGACTGTAACTTCAATTGGTTAGGAGTTTCTCACATTGAATATGTCACCTTGTAGTGCAAAAGTAGCAGTAACGCAGCAGCACAGCTTGTCTATAAAATATCCCAGCCTTTCTTTATCCAGTGTTTGGTTAAAGGGGTCATAAACCCCTGTTTCCACCAAAAGAAATACAGCTCATTTAGTAGTGATATGGAGGGAAATGCCACGAAAACCAGACCTTATGAAATGCTAGATAAATCTCATTTTGTACAGAGGATTTGACACAAAAAGTCCCATATTCACAGAGAAAACAGACAGCAGATATCTCAGTTCACTAAACGACAGGACGTGATTGTGAAAGAGGGTAAGGGGCCCCAGCAATGAGGCTACAAAACTTCTGCTTTCATTTATGTTTGACAGTGAGTGAAGAACATTTTATCTGTCAAGTCATTCAGCAAATGCACTCCTTGTGGACGTAAAAAGGAGAACTGGCTTTGCTGCCAATGAAATAAAAAGTGGTGTTTGCTAAAAGAGAAGCTCAGAGTTGGGTAAGACATTCCCCATGTTCAACAATTCCAGTGTCCATATTTCCTGCTAAATCCTACAACATTCCAGTTCTGTACTTAAAACTGTTTTTTTTTCCATTCTCAGAAAGTTTGAAAGATGTTTGTTTCAAACCACCGAGCCACGCCTCTGAGACAAGCTGGGGTTTTTGAAATGTTCTTACAATCTGTGAAAAACTCTCTCAGACAGGTATCAGGTCACTGCTTGATTGATGCAATTTGTGTTAATCTCGCTCTGCAAAATTGCTGCAGCATCTTCAGAAGGTGCAGCATCATCAATGATTACAGAAACTCTGTTTTGGTGCCTTTTGGGTTTCAAGTACCCACTGACAAGACCATGCAGGTAAATATTAATCAGCAGAAAGCGACTGCTGCTGGAGTGCTCTTGACTTAAGATGTGGATAACAACTGAGGTGACAAACCTGATGTTTACTGAAAATTAGAATTGTGCGTGTTTATAAAAGTGTCAGAGACAACTTCATAATAACACTGCCCTGAAACGGAGCTTATATTTGTTTCAACTTTCAGAAGTCAGCTCAGGAACTTCAGGCAGCACATGAAGGGGAAGTATGAACAAAGACAATAAACTGAGACCTTCTAAAAATACCTGCAGGATGACCTCATATAACTGCACCATGATTTTTAAGCCACACCTTCAACTGAAAGTTGCCCATCACTAATGAAATCAATATTATTAAGTTTGGTTCACCTTACCTCAAAATTTTTCCCTGCTTTGCAAAGCAAACCATGACAAATTCACCGATCTGCCTAATAAGTGAATAATTACCTAATTAGCATGAAAGCAGATACCCAGTGATGTATACTGGTACGTTCATTAGCAGCAAGCATTTCCTGATACAAGTGACTGAAATAAATCTCAATTTGATAAACAAAATAAAAACAACTTTCTTTTCCCTTTCGAGTGACTGAACACAAACAGATTTCAGAAAAAAAAAAATCAGCAGTGATTAACCTAAAATAAAATGGCTGTTCAAAAAGACCAGCTGAAACACATGATGATGAAGAAGTTAATTTCCTGAAATTTATAGGTTCTTGTAAAACCTATAGATGCACATCATGAATTAGATTAACTTTATTTTAAAGTGATATTGTGCAGAACGAAGGAGCTGTGGTTCTTTAACATCTTTTGGGCTTGCTGCTTAGTATTAAACAGGTTTTATGGGCAGAAAAAAGAGCCCACTAATTTAATGTCTAGTCACTCAGCTTGTCTTTGGTGACTGTTTAATCTCAAGTGTATTAATAATATTATTGAAAACATCAAATGACAAAGAAGTGGACACTCCCATGTTTAAATTTCCTTTTCTAGCTGCAAATTATGGCAGCTACCATCTGGCTGGCTTCCCATAAGCTAAAATCTGTTTCTCATACCTGCTCCCCCAGGAAGTGTACTGCCTAAATTCCTGTTTTATCCACTCCCCATGAGGGTTGATGTTCGTAAAACATGCAAAGCACAACTTCCAAACCAGACAGTCCCACCTAGCCCAACCCTCACCCTCTGTTCTGCAGGGACCACTATTGCAAGAGCTGCAACACAGTTCTTTACAAATGTACATTTCAGACATATTTTGTTCTGGTTTTCTGTGCTGAATCTTTCCGTGTATCCAGCCTAATGCATTTATTGAGCATGAGATGCAAACCTTAGACTGAACACCTGTAAACCCTTAATGACACAGCTCAGAATATTGAAAGTTGGCAGCTTTTTTGGGTTATGTATCACTTATCCTCTTAACTGGCATGGATTCTGTAGAGGCATGACAGGCCAGAGAAGCAGCTCAGAGTCCAGGTGTCTGCAGTGACAGCCTGGACACCAGGGCCTGGCAATCCTGTGGATTGCACTGTGCATTCCTGATAAAATCAGCTGACACCTCTGCTGCTGATTTCAGTGAGATCAACATTTCACACTGCAGGTGGCTAATGTGATGCCAGCTCTGGGAAAGGTCTCAGCTCTCACGTGGCTCAGCAAGTTTCTTTGATATATGGTCACCACAGCAGTTCCTCAGCTGGAGCCAGATGGATTAAGATTCTCTTTTCCCTTGGGGCAATTTGGGGGACCTTTTTAACCATGCACTGCTGTTCCTCTGAGCATGGGACAGCCCAAGCAGAGCTAAGAAAGGCTGCAGCATAAAGCTCCTATCACACCTGCACATTCCCCAGTTTTGCTGTGCCCTGGAGGACTACATATTTTTGGAAAGGTGGAGCAGTGTAAGATTGATATAATAAATGGATTCCATTTCCCTGTCATTTGTGCAAAGTCCCCTAAAGTCTGTGCTGCAATTCCCACACTGGAATGTATTTTGTGCTTGCCACCTTTAAAGCCAAGCTTTGGGAATTTTTCAAGCTGGAAAGATGAGACAATGGGCAATCAAGAAGAGAGCCAGCAAGAGGTAATGGCATTTGTCAAGGTCACTGAATTCCTCAATGCAAATGTTGAAAGAAAACAGAAATTATATCAGGCCCACCTGAGACTGATCTTCAGGCTAGTCCAGAGCCATTCAATATTCCATTGAAGACATAATGCTGGGGAGACCACTCCTTCAATTTCTTAACTTCAGGAATTTAAGAAAGATTACCCTTTATATGCAAAATCCTGCAAGATAATTCTCCAAGGTTTAAAAAAAATCCTCTAAGAGGGAAAGTTGTAAAGATCTATCACAGCAGAAAACCTTGTCAGATTAATGAGATACCTCTGTCTGTAATACAGTCAGGGATTTCAGCTGGATCACACTAATTGCCATTAAATGAAATCATCAGCCTGCTCTCTACTCTAGACTGTGTGGCAAGCCTGACAATGAATATATTCCCATTGAGGAAAGCAAATGACAATATAAGGACAGAATGGAACAGAGTCATTTCCATTGCAAAAACTATTTCCCAGCCTATGAAATCACCAACTCTGTACCAAACAGAGATGATTACCAAGTGCAGTGTGTCCACATTTATATTGGCCTTGCAGGAATTTTCAGTTCATACAGATTTGTTACCAAGAGATTTATGTTATCTGAACAAGACAGCAGCACAAACCCATATTTGGGGTGATATTTGGGATGATATTTGGGTTAAGACCCATATTATTTTAGGATTATTTGTAATTTTGTATTTACTTAGATATAACAAATATTAAGTGGAATTTTATGGCGAAAAGATTCAACATTTGGACAGAATATGCAATATTTGACATCAGAGTAAACTGCATGTTAGAGATGCAAGTTTTGCAATAATATTGTTCACCTTTCCAGCCCACGTGCCTCTTTGCATTCTCATTCAGCATTTAGTGTGGCATTGAGGCTAACTGAAGGTACAGTGAACTGCTCAGCAAGGACAAATGAGGACAGTCTTGTAACTAGAGAGCAAATCTGGGTCCAAACTGGGCCCAAGTCAAATGAGGACTACGCAGATTTGTCTTAAGAACTTTCTTCACAGGTTTCAAATCAGATGTGACTTGTTTTTGCCACTGATTGACTTTGGCACATGGCAGCTGACAGCAAGCCACATCAATCCAGATTTTCAGAACCTGAGTATCCAGAAGGAAACTGAGGCAGAGACTTCTGTGCTCCATCTACAATTTCCAAAAGCACACATGAAGTCCAGGAAAAGTCTACTAGTAAAATACTTTGTACTCCAAATGCCAAATTGTACTTCTGTATCCTTTTAGATCTGATCAGATCCCACAGGCCAGATGTATCTCCATGCAATTTTTTAGAAACCCAGTGAACTTCTAACACAAATTAGATCAGCAGATTTGGCATAAATGCTGCAGCATACAAAATATTTTACTTTAGTGAAAAACAAGAAAAAAAAAAGATGTCTCAAACCTTTTTTATAAAATATGTGTCAGAGCAGTCAGAGACATTTCTTATGCTTCCAAAGGGCCAGATTGTGAATTGAGAACAACTGAGCCTGGAGTAAAATAAAGATTCTCTGGACAAAATGTACACCTGATTCTCCACCCTTACTGGACAATATAATTTTCTCACTTGAGAAACCTACAGTTTCCAGAGATAGAGAATGGACTGAGGCTTGGAGCAGTTGAACTGGCTAATGGAGACATCATCAGTTTATTATTCTTTGATTAGTTGTGCACATTTTTAGTATCCTGCCATTTGTACCTAGCACAAACAAGATCCAATCTGCCTGAAAAGGAGATGTTTAGCATGTCCAGCTATCTGAAGATACTCTGCACTTATCACATTGATAATCTAAATATTCTCTTAAAAGGAATACATACATATGATTCTCCAAAGCTCGTGAGGATGATGGAACCTGTTTCATCCATTGTGGGTTCTCTAAAGCACTCCCTTGCTCCAGACAATATTTCATTAGCTCCAGCAGGAGGGTCAGTAAGCCAGCTCACCTGGAGAGCTCAGCTAACAAGCAGTCTACCTCTACTAAGAGGCAACTTCACAATCATTTGTGTAGCAATCCTGTTATTCCAGAAAAAGCATACCTAGAGAAAACAGCACTGCAGTGATTTTAAATCTGTGGTCTTTGGTATGGTAAAAGCTTTAATGGCAGGCAGTGCTGAAAGATTTGAAGAAATTACAAAGGCTTTGGGTTGCAGTTTGCTGTTCCATATTTCAGATTTGACAGTCTGGAGAGATAAGAAAGCAGAAAAGAAGGTAAATGTGAACAGAAAGCTCAGAGAAAACTTAACTTCCATCTTTCTTTCAACCACACTAACACCCAATAAGAAGGAAAGTTAAATACCCTTTCCCAAAAGAAGGCTCTGTATCTTGCTGCAGGCAAATAGTCAGTGGGAATGGGATCATTTAGAAGATTAGGGATTGTTTGGCTTTAAGGCTTTCTGTGCCTTGTTAGTCTTCTCCTGTGTTGGTCTGCTCTCAACACAAACATCATTCTGAGCCCTAGTGACAGAGTTGTTTGTTTCTTATATCCTCTTTTCTGCCCATTGTTCACCAACAGTCTCAGCATCAGCAGCATACATAAATAATGTTACAGACTTGCCATTTCCCTTGAAATACATGAGCTGTAAGATTGCACACACTTTTTAGCTGGTGGCATTCAGTACAGCAGCTATATGTAAACACAAAGAAACATTCCAAATTACAATCAGAAACTACATTGTTAATGCAAAACAAATGTAAACATCTTTAAGGGCAATTTGCTATTCATAATGCTGAGGGGCACCCAAACAGTCAGAATATGCAAGTTACAAAATCATGAGCTCTTATTTTGAACTATTTGGACCGTGAAATTCATGATTTTAAATAAACAATTCCATGCTATCATGCTTCTAAAAAATTTAAAAATCAATGATGTGGATCAAATGCTTTTAACAAAAAGAAAAAATAAACCCCCTTCTGATATTTGGTAGCTCATCAGAAAATGTCAAATGTTCCATGCAAATTAAAAAAAATTATAAAGACAGCTTCTGCCAGTCCCTAAGCTATTAAAATATAAAGATAATGAAGCAGGGCAGGTTTTTGCCTTCCTTATTGATGTTCAATTTTGTTAAAACCCTTGTGTTGTCCTGGTTACTGCAACTGTGGGCTTCAATCTGGCTTCTTGCAGCTGTCCCCATTAAAATATTAAAAAAATAAAATCCTTCCTGTTTCGATTTATAGCTTGTTCTAAGCTTAGTGAACTAAACTCATCAAGTCTTGTATCAGCTGACAAATTCTAGAGGTCTCATTTTATATTGTCGTTAAGCCCAAGGTAGAAGCTTCATTTTTCTTCAGCAGTTGCATTTTCACCCAGAAAAATCCATGTACCTCCTTTGTTGTCAGTATAGCTCAGCCTGTTTGTCTTTACCACCCAAAGTCACCTCACTACACACACTAAAACCAGCAAAGGTTCTCTCACCACCACTGCACTTGACGTGAGCTTAGGAAGGATAAGTTTAAAAATAATGAATGAGACATGGGCCCAGACTGGCATGGAATCTGAATGGTTTATTCAAAGAAATGAGCTGGTTTTATACACTTTTCAAGGCACAGTATTTGCTTACATGGTAGTTCTCACTGTGTGACATATCCCATTGTCTTGGTTGGGAAAGACAGGTGTCTGCTAAGGAAGGCAGGAGCCTCCCATGAAGACGTAAACTCCCTCCCTCTGAATTATTATAATTTTGAAATTAAGGGACTCTCAGGCAAAGATATGGGAATAGGAATAACAGTTCTTTACTAGGAATTTTTTTTAAAAAAAGGTAGTAGTACAAAAAAAAAAAAAAAAGCAACAAAACAAAAAAGAAAACACTGACAGAGTCAGAACACAACCTGACACCCTGTTGGTCAGGGTGTTGGTGTCAGTCCAGTCAAGTTCTCCTGCAGTGACAGATGTGGTTCTGTTGGAGCAGAGATGATCCTGTAGAAGGTGCAGTTTTCTCTGAAGGTCCAGT
>JBBMKD010000013.1:22812574-22828918 GCA_037834095.1 Argya squamiceps | reverse complement strand
TCTCTGCTCCAACAGAACCACATCTGTCACTGCAGGAGGACTTGACTGGACTGACACCAACACCCTGACCAACAGGGGGTCAGGTTGTGTTCTGACTCTGCCAGTGTTTTATTTTCTTTTTTGTTTGTTTGCTTTTCTTGCACTACTACATTTTTATTTTTAATATTTCTAGTAAAGAAGTGTTATTCCTATTCCCATATCTTTGCCTGAGAGCCCCTTAACTTCAAAATTATAATAATTCAGAGGGAGGAGGTTTACAGTCTCCATTCCAAGGGAGGCTCCTGCCTTCCTTAGCAGACACCTGTCTTTCTAAACCAAGACACCATGGTTCAGCTGCTTCCAGTGCCAATGCCAGATCATTAAATTAGCTGTAAGAACCAGCAGGTTGAAGTGTTGAGATACCAATAGACTACACAGCTTCCTCTGCTTCCAGAATGGAAAAAGCAACTTTGCACAGTCACTCTTAGGACAGTGTACAGAGTTAATATGGAGTAAATTCACGTGCTGGTTCATAAACTTGTAAAAAGAGCCATGAGATGATCAGAGTTTGTATTTACCACCTACCTTGCATGGAAAATCAAGGCAGAGCCAACCATTGTATCCAATATATAAAACAGGGCTTTATTGCATCCTGACCCATAGCTGTGCTTAGCATCTTGTAACCCCACTGTCATGGGTTATAATCCTTCTGTGTCAGCCATTTCCTCATCACGTGTTTTTACAGCTTCTGTGACACCCAGCGTAGAAGAAAAGATGAAATACTAAAAACTGAGCTTGTCACAAATAATATTTCAAAAATACTCACCTGTGTTACCCCATGCAGTGCACAGATCTGTTGGGATGGTGAGGAATATCCATGTGTACCCGATATGTTTTCTTCCTGTGTGCAGTGTATGGGAAAATTTCATCAGAAGAAAAGTTAAAATAGCAAAGAAGCACCCAGTGCTGTGCACATGAATTCATTTCAGCCAGGGATATCCCCAGGCGACTTCCAGCAACCCAGACAAGCAAACCTCAGCTGCAAACCTCATTTATCACCATCACTTTGAAATCACACAGCTGCAGCTACTAGAAATCCACTGCACAAGTGTCCAAGGCTACTTTGGTGGAAACACAACGCCACAGGAAATGAAAACTTAAAATAAAAGATACAGCAGATTACACCATTAACTGGAAAATATTTTTTGTGGTAGCAGTCTAATTGGTAAAGCTGTAGACTAGGCATCAGTCTGGGTTTAATTTCCACTGCTAAAGCTAGCTCGTCTGTGTCTCTTAAAAAAAGGCACCTTAATGTGCAGCTACTGAAGTTTCACACACACATCCTGCCAAGCATGTAGGAACATATAAAAGGAATTAATCTGACCCAATGGATTTGTAGAAAAGATTTACTTGATAATCCACCAAACCAAGCATAAGAACCACAGTATTGATCATCGAAAGAATCATCAGTTACTGGAAGTCTTTTTCTGCACAACATTCAAAAATCTGGACCCCACAAGGATAAATCTGATCCCCAGTATGTTATAGGCTTTTTAACCTCTCATTTTTTTTCCCTCTGCCTTCTGTTTTGCTCACACAGAGCCCAAGGACAGAGCATTGGCTCCACTCATACTGCAATCAGCTGCCAGAGGAAAGCTCTTTAAAGCTCTGTTCCCCCTCATTCCTCTCACTTGCCTTGCCCATTGAGGCTGGAGACTTTTGAGGAAAGCACTTCTGTAAGATTTTATACTTTATATATGGATATATGGATTCATTTCCATATATAAATTTTATACTCTCTAACTGCAGCCTCAGGTACAAAATACATTCTTTAAACATAACTTATGAATATACTATATTAACCTTTCACTTTATACCTTGATTTAACCTCAAAGCATAGCATTGCAGTGTGTATATTTGTGTATATTAACTTTAGTTATCATTCACAACTTTCAACTTAGGATTTTCTATTTGCACAACCCAGTCAAAGACAGACATATTTTAGTGAGGGGTAAATTGATGAATGACACAAGTTGAAAGGGCTGCTCATTAGCAGGCCCAGAGAAAAAATCACCTCTCAGTGACCTTAAAGAAAAAAAATTAATCTATACTTGTGAATGATATACAGTTACTGCACTTGGAAAGCTTTTTTGGACAGCACTAGAGAGCTGAGGTGTACATGGCAGGAGACTGAACAAGAATGCCATGAAATTAAATACTGTGGCCACATGTTTGCCACACTCTGGCACTGTGGGCTGTCCCTTGGCTCTTTTGT
This sequence comes from Argya squamiceps, assembly GCA_037834095.1. Classification (NCBI taxonomy): domain Eukaryota; kingdom Metazoa; phylum Chordata; class Aves; order Passeriformes; family Leiothrichidae; genus Argya; species Argya squamiceps. The sequence goes on along the minus strand of JBBMKD010000013.1, from coordinate 22,826,664 downwards.
AGTAAGAGAAGAATGGGTGCTGAAAAGAAAACAAACAAAAAAGAAATCCCATATGTGTTGTACACCCAACATGTTGGAAGTTCTTATTTTAATATTCTGGACTGCAAAGCAGAGTTGGAAGGCAGAGCACACACAGTGGGGTGAAGTGTATCAAGTGTTTCACAATAAATGCATGGATCCAGTGCCCACTTCTCATTAATGGACTGCTCCAAAATCCATGTAAAGCAGTGATTTGGAAAGAAAGCTCATTTTCTCAGTACAATATTCTGGAGCTGAAGGTTTTGAGTTTAATTTTGGGAAGCTAGGTATAGGACTTGGGTATGAGCTTTCTCCATTTATATTACAAATCGATTTCTCACGTACTAAATTTACTACTTTGTTGAAAAGTTGCTGAAAGCAACTGAAGGTAATGAATTCTCCAAGTCACTGCTACCATTGTTATCTGTGATATAGAAGAGGATTTTAAGTAAGTTTAATTAAAAAGCAGATGTCAAGGCTCTGGGTGCACCTGTAACACGACTGAACTCGGAGTGAGGCAACCCTTGACCAGCAAGCTGTGAGAGTCAGACCCTGGAGTTTGTGACATTAAAGCCCCTTGCTCTTGCAAACCCAAAAAGATGAACCAAATGCAATTAATGTGATTTTTACATGCTTTACAGTGCTGTCAAATAGCAAACAGTGCTGCACAGGTCCCACTACAGCTCCAGGGCTACCAGGCACCAATGTGAGGATATCCCTCTCCAAAGACAGCGAGTGGTAAGAACTGAGTCCACTTCTGCACTTTGTTTCACATCAAGATCTGCCTCCAGGGAAATGTAATTCTAGTAAGTTTTATCAGTTTCAGAAATCCCACCTGGCTGATCCCACACAGGCATCAGTAAGCCCAAGGCAGATGAGTATGTCAGGAAAAGAGATAATGGCAGATGAGGATGGAGGCTCTTAATGCCTGAAGCTTTATCAGTGAAGATTCAAGGTGTTAGAGGAGAATTTTCAAGGACATTCAAAGTCACTGTAGCTTTGGGGAAAGGTCATGAACACGACACCAAGCAATGACTTCAGCAGAACTGGTGCTTTTACATGTCTGGCTTTCACTTTGAAAAGGGTATTTTTCCCAGTGACAGTGATAAACGGAGTGTCAGGTTTGATATTTCTTTCCCAGCAAGTATTTGAGTCTTTCAATGAATACAAGGGACTGGCAAAAGAGGTAAGTTTTTTAAATGATTTTTTCAAAATTCTTCTCTGCCTGGAAGCAATGAACACCCCCTGGCTACACACTGCACTGTACTTCTGAACCCTCAGCAAATAAAACCAGTGCCATGCTCCATGTTGACTGCAGAAATCCCACTTTTACTAGAGCCAGGCTTGCTTGTGCAAAGAGTAAGATCACAGAACAAAATCAGAAGCCTTCAAATAGCCTAGAAGGTGAGATTGAGAATATGAAACATATTATTCTACTGAAAAAAAAGGAAGAAGAGAGATTAGAGTAAGAAAATACTAAATTATAATGACACATTTATTTAATGATTTGTACTCTTACAATAAGAAAAGAAGGGAAGTGAAATAATAGTGTAGATACCTGGAGTCCAAAGTCCCCCTATTCCCCACAGCATCCCGGCAAGGCTACCACAGATAACGAGGTGCATGCTGATCAATAAGATGCTCTCAGCCTGCTCATTTATGCATTAATGAAATGTGTGCAGCAGTTCACTCAGCTGATAAAGGTTCCCACAGGGGACTATGTCCAGGGTAAAACAAATTATCAAAATGAGCGAAAGTGATTAGAGGCAGAAAAGAGCTGATGGAGAGCAGCTAGGGGAGCAGTCAGACTGACTGCTCCTTTCATCCCCAGTGCACCTCCTTCCTCTCCACCAGCTCACAGGGGAGAGCAAGGAAATATCCCAACACAGGATTTCTGTACACAGAAAAGCAGCCTGGATATCACCCAGTCTAACCTCTTTATTTTAACAGTGTTCTGCACATGGATACTTCTCTTTAACCCAACAGGAAACATTCCTACCAGCAGCTACTGAAGCAGTGCCAAAAACCTGGCTCTGGCTTTAAAAACCACATTTCCAGTGCACCTTTGGCATTAAAGGCCAGTTGGAAAGAAATCAGGCTAGGTCCAGTGGCTAATATCACATGGCCTCTGCTAACAGCATCAGGTCAAACTCCTGAAAGCAGAGAGTTGCTGTGCAGAGCTCTGTGCTCAGCCCAGAACCAGTGATGCCTTTTTGGGGTACCTAAAAACAGAGGCCAGACAGAACTAAGAGAATAAAAAGCAGTTCTATTTATTGAAGGGCCTTCGGGTACATTTAGGGCAGATGAAGCCACTCAGGGGCTACACCCTACAAATGGACAACAGGTCATGGTTTTTCACACTTTGATAAGTTTGGTCCATTTGCATATTTGGGTTAATGATACAATCCCAGCTTCAGGTAATGAAGTAATTTACCTCAACTTTGCTCCCCCAACTCACTTTTGTTTCCATCTCTCGGGGCCTGAGGCAGTGAGGTGTCCTTGATCCCCAGGCCTGGAGAGGAATTGTTGTGTCTGCCCAAAATGGGAAAGCAGCAGCTCACACTGTGTGCAGAGTTTAGAGTTCTACACTAAAGAATTGCAGGATTATAAATATATGAAAAATATAAAAGCTAAAATCCTAAGGCATCACCAGCACCACATCCCCAGAGCTCCATGTGCAGGGCTGCCCAGCTTCAGTTTGCTTTCTGTTCTCAGCTCCTCAAAGAAATCCAAACCCCAACCAAACATCTTACTGCCTCCTCCAGCTTCTGCAGAGAAAATGAGCCTTTGGATCACTCAGAGGAGCAGAGGATTTTTCAATTGGTAGTACATATCCTGAATTCATTATGGCACAAATACCTTTGTGCAGCGTGTGAGGGAATCACGTTGCTGCATATGTAGGATATGGGTTTTTAATACAGTGATTTGGTACTGAGGAAGCTACAATTTACCATTAGAGATGTCATGGCTTCTCACAAATGAGGTCAAGGTCAGTAATTCTGGTCACTCTGCATTCCAGCTAGATTTATGCTTGTTTCAATTCAGCCTATCATTGCCTGGGACAACAGGGTAGCTGTGCTTGAAATAACATCATTTTACCAAAAAAAAAACCCAACTGCTCCAGCACTGACAAGAATCATGATATATTAAAATAGTCTGTAAAAACTACATGGCAATGAGAATTTCTTTATAAGCAGATGATCTTATTGTAATAGAGCTTGAATATCAAGTTGCCCTAAACAGCAGTGTGAGGTAGGTATAAAAGCTGTGTAATGCAGAATCAGTTTCAGCTGAGATCAGAGATAACAAATCTGCATGTGTAGGCTGTCCAAAGCAGTACAATTCATTCCACAATAAAAAGGAGAGAAGAGTGATGCTCCCTGTCTCTTCCTGATGGAGCATTTTACAGCACTGTAGGTGTACATGTTACAGGTGGAATTGTGGGGCTTGTTCTCCCTGTTAGAGAGCTGTGCTTGGACAGAAAGGGTATCACATGTAGGCAGAGAGAACTCATTTCTGAGCTGCACCATGAATGACTTTGTGTGGCTTCCCAAAGGAGGGAAATGAATCTGAGGACAGTGGAAAGCAGAACAGCTGAAGTTACAAGGAAGGCACTACTGGGACCAGCAAAAGGGGAATTTGCCTGCAGTTTCCCATCACTGAGTCTTTCCCAATTGACTGAAAGCGAAGGCAGCAGCTCCATTAGTGTTTTATAGAGCTCACAAATCAATGTGAAATTCCATATGCTTTGCTGAGACACCAGCCCAAACGTGTTTAGGAGTATTTATTCACATCTACAGTGTGTATGTAAGTACACAGAGAGATAGAGACCCCTCCCCTGCCTTCCATTTGCATGAAGTCAAACAAAATTGATGTGGTATTTGGCAGGGGATGTAGGAGGATTCGCAGAGCCATGCCACTGAACTTGTCAGCTAGAGTATTTCATTCTGTTATTGGAAATCATTATTCTCACTCTCTAGAAATCTTCCTGTATTTTGAGTGGTTTGTGAAGCAAATGGAAGTGCACCAGCAAAGCCATTCAGAATAGAAAGTGTCATAGCAGAAATGCAATGTATCTTGAGAATTAAACATTGGTATTGAGCTCCTTGCCAGGTTAATCACTCTTCTGCCAGCAGTTGTATTTCATCTTTCCAAATTCTGTTAACACAGATACCTTCAATAATCAAACATGGAGAACACAATCTGTTCCAGCTGGAGGAAACTCATGAATTCCAGTACTCAGAAGTAACTTGTAGTGACCCCAGAAAGGGAAATTCCCTTTGTTTCACTCCCCCTGTGCTGATCCCAGTAGTGCCTGCCTGGTCATTTCAGCCGTTCTGGCTTCTCACCCTCTGCTAAAAACTTTAGTGTTTTTTTTTTTTTTTAAATACTGCATTAGGATCAAGGAGGTACATGGGAGCAGCAAAGATGGGAAGTGAAATTTAGCCAAGCAAGCACACAAAATTGCTGTGTATCTTCATGTACTAAATAGAGACACAAGATGAAAACAAACCTACAGGTTATTACAGGGGATGCTCACTCAGATTTTTCCCAACATCTTTTCAGTCCATTCCCATATAAATTCAGAAGATGGGTTCATCTCCTGGAACACTTCTGAGGTAGCATTTCCACAAGCAACACACTGATCTTGTGGGGCTGTGCTGCTCCTGGGAAGGGGCTGGATAGCCACACAAAGGTGGAACACTCCTTTGTCCTTTGTCACAGGCAGCATCCTGGGTCAAGCTGCTGCCTCAGAAGCTTTCACCATCTTACCCTGATGAAAGGCACCTTCATTAATTTAATCACTACTGCAAGCAGCATCTAAAAATAAGTCCCTTGAACATGGAGAAATTTTCCAAATTCTGTATTTCTATTTCTTTTTAATAATGCTCAAGCTTGCTAACAATATGCTGCAGCACAATGGAAAATTGTCATTTATAAAATAATGTAAAATCTAGCTGGTCTGTTGGAATAAGATAAGGGCTGTTTATCAACAGGAATAAAATGAGTGAACTTGGAAATAAGATGGTGGATATCCTTCATTTGCAGGCTGCACAGATGCAATTAGCAACACAAAGAAGGTATTCACCATTTCAAAAATCTTAGTGCACTGATGCATCTTACTAAAACTATCTGCAATGAAAGGTTCTGCCTCAGAATACTATTTATTTTAAATGCAGAAAATTTAAAATTCATCTCAAGTGATGTATTCTAAACAAAGATGATCTGTTTAAATGATGTATATATTCTTGATACTTGCACACAAATATATATGCTTGTACTTCCCTGTGATAAGATTTCAGTCATTTTTATTTTCTATTAAATATCTATGTAATTGACACCAATATTTTTTATTTCATTCAGCATGCACAGCCATTTGTAGTTCTATACAAATACCATCTGAAGTGAGAATACAAAATAAAGCCTTTTCTCTTAATGTGAAAATTTAAAAACTCTTTCTATAATTTATTTTCTCATTTCTTTTCTACCAGATTGTACTTGCATTTAGTATCACTTCAGCTGAAGTACAAAGTAAATTTCTCACCCAGAGACTCCATCTTCAGGAGAAATGTCTGTTTCCAAGCTTTGTATAGCCTATTTAACATTTTTCACATTAAATCTCTCCTAGATGAATCCAGTATATTGCTCAGCAGTTATTGAAATTTATGAAGATGTTTAAGCTTTTTCATACTGCTGTTAACCATTATGATTGCCTCCTTTAAATCTTTCATTTCATAGCTATCACTTCAGCAGACTGTGTTGGTGACATTCATGAATTTCTCAGATCACAGCCGTGCCCGTACTTCACATTTTGGGGGAGAGTTTTGCTTCCAAAGACATTCCTACGCTGTCTACTTAAACTCTGGTCTAAAATCCCAAACTACTGCAAGAGTTATGTGAGGAAAGGTAAGTCTGATATCAGGACACTTGCACTCACTTTGCAGAAACCTGCATTGCTTTCCTGCATTCCAAATTTGTGAATTCTTGACACACACCCCTCACCAAACACGTTTGTATGTGCACACAGAAACAGATAGCAGAGGAAAAATCAGAGAGGACTTGCCAGCCAGGGGAAAATGTCTCCCTTTCTCTCCACATTGTAGGTTTTTTACACCTGGAGCAAGTCACTTCAAATTGCAACAAAAAAGAGAAATTCAGGTTAAAACAGCTCTGTAATCAAGTATGCAGTTTCAGGCTTGCCCAAATATCAGGGCTGGAAGAAGAAGGCTGACCTTTCCAAAACACAAAATCCTAATTCTCATCTCACTCATGCAGCCAAGTCCAAAATTTATGAAGACACAAACTTTACACTGAACATAAATGTTTCTCTTCTCCCCATCTCCCCCAGTCTTTTGAGCCGGGCAGCAACCACCTCAGCACACAAATATATTCTCATAGCCGATCCTGCAGAGCAAACCCCTAGTCAGCATCTCTCTCTTTTTACAGTGCAGGCACACTCAGAGTTCCCAGCAAGAAAACACTGAATTTCTATGCAAAAACTATAGAGAATCCAGTAGTGATTATTAGTGAATTTTATTTGTTCTAAATGCCTGAGCTGTTTTACACCAGGGATATGCCCTGTTAATTCCTTCCCTTGATTCAGACCTCAGGACTGGAATAGTTCAGAGCCCAAGAGGGCTCCTTACTTGTGGAGTAAAACACAGTTCTGCTAGAAATGCTAACAACTCTGAACACACGGGGTTTAGGCATGATTTATAATTCTTCCCAGCCTCACTAGCCCTTACATTAATGCTTAATTTTTCCTGGTTATAAACAGTGGTGAATCAGCATTGAAAGAAAAATTAAGTCTCAAATTTATTTTTAAAAGTTAAATTACATGCTAACAGGCCTGTCCCATTAATTGCTAATGATATTAAAACTGCACTATTTTTCATGAGAACATTTTCCATTTTTTTCTTGTTATGTCACACGTACCTGGTAAAAATATTTGGTAGACCTTGATGTTTAATTAAAACAAGTTTTAATAAGGTAATTTTTTTCCCCTGGATTGCTTGCAAGAGTGATTATAACTTGCTCCAGCTCATTTAACCATAGCTCAGTGGGAAGAGGAAGCAAAGACCCTGCAGTGAAAGGACAGAGTGCAGCTGCTCTGTTCTGCCCAGACTTGGAAGGAAGCTCATTGTGTTACATTTTAAAAGCATAAAGCTTTAGAGGCAAATAAAACTGGCAGAAATATTTGCTGAATTAGGAAGTACTGACATTTTTAACAGTTTGTTTTCCTAGATGTGGCCATTTCCTGAGTGGCCCTTTCACAAAAGTAAATAATTTACTTTCATGTTAGAAGGTGCACCTTTTTGAGGAATCTTTACTGATCAGGCACTTCTCTTAGGCCTTAAAAATGAAATAAAAAGGTCAGAGAGACTAGGCAAGTGACATGATAATTTTACAAAGTGAACACCTTGCTTCAATTTCCAGCAACAGTCACATTGAAAAAACAAACTTCTTACTATAGCATTTGTATGGGATATGTTAAAGCAGTATTAATTGCAAAGTGAAGATCACTGTTTTGAGAAGTCCACTTGGGGCTGTTTCCCATGGAAACTGAGGACTCAAAAATAAACATGGGGAAAAATTGCCTCTTGGTAACCACTTAAAAAGTTTTCTAATTTTTACTTAGTTATTAAAGATTGCTAAATACAGTATGCAGACAGGCACTTGGGGCCCAAATCTACTTTAAATACATATTTAAATTGAAGTTTGGCTTACATAAATTGGTAGATCAATGGCTATGGGCTGAATACACTTATTAGAGTAGTCAAAATTCTGAATAGAAAACTCCTTATAGGAAACCTCTAACCTTGCTGTCAGCTAGATGGGAGCTATAAACAACATTTGTGATCCTGCTTCAGAAGAATGTGATGTTTTGCAAGACCCTGGCCACCTCCACTTCCTAATCACCCATTCCTCATACCCAGCAGGAGACCATTGATTGCCAGGTAGAGTCTTTCACAACTTCACACTGCTGATTCAACAGCCATGGGATGAACCAAGTGACTGTGTGAGAATTCTCACATGGTAAACAATAAAAATGGGGTTTTATTTATAATAATAATAGAAGCACAAAACTCTATTGAGCCTTTCCAGTTTAATATAGCTTGTTTTACTCAACATCAGGAAAGGAAGGGGTCTTACTTTACCATGTCAATCACAAACCATAATTTATTACATGCCTGTTTGATTTTCCAAGTTAGTATAATTACATGCTGTTGCTTCTAAATACAATTTAAGGAAAGGCAGGTATCAAAAAATACCCACACATTCTGATTCATTGGTATGCTATGCAGCCAAAAACTTGTAGAAGCTGTTAATGATACATGAATTATGTATGCTACAGCTCAATATAACATTTGGTGTGATTTAAACAGCATGAACTTTTAGTGAAAGTCATTTTGATTCTGTGATGTATTACACTTCCAAAACCCTTAGCAGGAGGTGGGAATTGAATGATGTTCTCTGAAAGCTTTTATTTGTTAAGCATACACAATGCAGCTGCAACTGGATCCTAAATAATGCCAAGGAGCAAAAAGGAAGACCTGACATAAAATTAGGTTGCTGCACAACTTGATTCTGAGGGTGTCACTGTGGGAATGGGAAGCAGGAAAGGGGAAGAAAAGAGACAGGAATCACCATTCCTCTTTTTCTCTGGAGCAGCTGCAGTGCCAGCTACCCTAGCAATACTTTTCATTTCATCAGTGATCAGCTGAACATTTCCCTCTGCACCACCAAGCAGCTGGCTCTCAGTCCCGTGGTCAGGCTGCCAGCTCAATAACAGAGCCAGCAATCACCAAATGAAAAAGCCATCCAGGGGCTTACAAGGATTGAAAAAGGGATTTGCCTAAGTACATCACTCATTTTGAAAAAGTTAGATGCAAGAAATAAAAAAGATTAACACACAGACAATCTTTATTTTTATTTTCTCTTTAAGATGTCCAAGATTGTCTGGAAATAATTGAAATACATCTGGGCATGATAACACCCATTTCTGATGCCCAAGGAAAGCTTTAAGCAACAACCCATTTCTCACATCAGTATCTTCAGCAATCCTTCAGAGGAAACTATTATTGAGATTTACAAAATGTGTCCATGGACAAAGAAGCTTCTTTACAAGCTCTATTACTGCCAAGTGTGGGTTTATTACTGTGGTATTATAAAACAGCCTTTTCAGCACAAATCCCAAAACAGGGACCCATTTTATTAAACTTTGAATGTTTCAAAGTACAGGAGTTTCTCTCCTTACTAATACTTTGTAATTTCTTTTCAACAGCATTTAGCATTGGCCAATCTTCTGTTATGTATTAAAGAGAAACTTGTCACTGACATGGTAGTAGGTACAGGAACAGCCCAAACCACACCCTGAAAACCTTGTCTTGGAACCAGCAGGAAAGGACAAAACCAAGCTCTGCCCCTGTTTTATGAGGGGAAATACAAGCAGTCTCCCTCAACATCATTTTAAAAACCTGTAATTTAGCAGAGAAATAAGTGAGATCTGACATGCCACTCACTAGCTTTGACAAATAATCTACCTCATTGTACAAAAGCTTAAATTTACTCATAAAATAGGATCATTGTTTTAGAGTTGAGTTTGAACATGCAGAGGGGTTTTCTGACTGAATTAATCCTTCCTTCTGGAGACAGAAGCATAAATGTTATGATTTTCTTGGCAGATATTTATAAACTGCCTCAAAGCACGATGCCAAACAGTATCAGTTCCCTCTCACACCAGCCCCTAACAAAGACAGCTTCTTTTAATCCTGAAAACAAGCTGAAGTCAGGAAACTACTGTGGTTTTTGTGTGAGGGATAACATCGCTTCAGCAGAACCTCCTAGGAGTTGACCACTGAGTACAACCTGATGCAAACAGCGCCTACAATTATCTGTCTACTAGAAAACGATCATAGTCCTCAAAGACAGAATAAGTTTTCATCGACTAAGGCACAGAACCTTACTCAGTAAAATGAAGTGAAAAAATAATTCAGGTCTAAGCTCCCCAGGCCTAGAAGTGTTTGGTTATGTTCTGTAGAAAGGACACTTCTCTAATGCCTTAGGTACACACTTCAGAAAATCTTCCAAGATTTTTTCCAGATACACAGAGCATCAATTGAAGGATTAAAATGTGCATACAATTACTTGCTCTACACACAGAAAGAATTACAGGGAAGGTTTATAAAATCAAATCAATATGAGCACAAGTAGATGTCAAAGAGAATCAGAGTAGTTGGTTGTACTGTTCAAAGAAATTAGAAATTCATCTGAGTGTGCTTATTCTCAGCACACTCGGTAAAGGTTTCAGGCTCCATTTTGTGCAAATGCTCGAGGCATATTTGCAAGGAGTGTTATATTCAGCAAAGGCATAAGAGCACCTGGTCTGGAGACACAATTATTTCCAAAAGCAGAGTTTCTGTTTTGCCACAATCTAATCATCAGAAGATACAGCTTCTCAGGTACAAAGCTCTTGCCTGCTTCTAGAAAGCAAGAAAAATGACTACTCCTGGAATAATTTTCAAGATTTCAAAAGTTTTCTTGTGCTGTATCCCCTGTTTATGGACTCTGAATTGACTCCTTCTGTTTCAATGATGAGTCACTTTCTAAAGTGAACTCACCCAAAGAGAATCAAAATTCTCATTGCTAATATTTTGGTCCTCTCCAAGAGAAAAACAATTGAACAATAATCCTCAATCCATTACAGACTGGTACACTCTACCTGCTATTCTGAAAAAACATGCCAATTAGGGTCTTGGCTTGTTAAATTAATACATTTTTATTCTGACCATGGAGAAATGGGAAGAACTAAAAGATTCATAGGACACAAAGATGACAGTAACACAATTGATTAGCAACTGCAGTGTTTGCCAGGGTGATTCACACAGTAGATGCACCACATAAGTAACTTGAAGCTTCTTTTATTAAAACTCAATCTTGTTCACATTGGCCAGACTTCTTCAAATATTCACTCAAGTTTTTCACATTGGCCAGACTTCTTCAAATATTCACTCAAGTTTGTATTAAAAATCCTGAATTTAAACAAATCTGTATCTCTAGATATATACTGTAGTCATAGTATATAGTCATAGGTACTCATAGATACATATATAGTCATGTATAGTCATAGATACAGAGTATATAGTCATACATACATACATAGTCATTAGTATACATAATGACTACAACTTTTTCAGGTTAGCTCATTAAAAATTAGCATATTGAGTTAGAGACTCATTATCCTGAATAACATTAGCCTTACACTTAATTTTAGAGTTCCTGTAATAAAAAGTACATTAAGTGTGTGATTTTTGAAAGGTGTCCTTATACAGAAAGCATTTTTTTCTTTCCTGAAGGCAGTGGAACAGAGGGCAAAGGCAGCTGGACAGAGCAAGAGAAGATGGTGATAAGAGATGTGATCCATTTGCAAGATGCAAATCCCAAACCTGTGTTTACAAAAGCAAAAATCCAACACTGTCACCCTAAAAACAGGAAGAAAATGTTCTTTACCCCTGAACTGCATGGCTGGATGTACAAATTTCTGTGAATGTAGTTGCCAATACACAAGAAAGCTCCAAACTCATTGGTTGCAAATTATTACCATGCAATTTGTCCAGACAGCTGCAGTGTCAGTTATTCCTGCCCAGTATGAGACTGAACTCAGATTTTTTTTTGTCCAAGTGTTGATCCTGTCAGTTCACTCCAGACTAGGATGGTGTCTGTCAAGGTATCCAACACAGAGAACAATTCACAAAAAAAGAGAATAGTACTGACTATGGCAGCATTCCCCACTAGGCCTCATGAAAGGATGGATTTCTTCTTTGTTTTGCTAAGTCACAGCATTCTAAACATAATAAGCTCAGTAACAGGACTTGAGATGCAGTAGAGGAAGGGGCCAAAATCATTAAAAACATAGACATCTCATCTGCAGCAGCATACAAATATAATTACTGCCATGATAGGTTGTTAATGTGACAGCAGTCACGACGAGGCAAAAAAAAGAAAATTATTTTATTGATTTTCCTTTCTCCTAATACAAACTTTTTTTTGCAAAACCACTCACTTCAGAAAAAGACACTTTCACTTGCTTTTGAAAAAGGAAGAATTGGAGTTTTGACAATTTTTCTCCTGCATTTTCTTCTTCTTTGTCTTAGTGCAATAAAAATTCTGCAGGAGCTGTGTTTTCTTCCCATTCTCCTCCCTGTTCTCCTCCTTCTGTCTCAGCTTTTCCATTTTCAAAGCTTTGCCAGCTTCAATAAGTTAGTGGCAGAATGCAGAATTTCGTTTCTCTTTTGTCCCTAACTTTTCCAAAGCTGGAGAAGTTTTGCAATGTGTGTAGGAGCACAGGGAAGGAAAAAAAGCTCGTCTGAATCCTTTGGTTTGTGTTTTGAAATTCTGTTTCTCTCTTATTTATCTAAAACTGAAGTTGAAAAAGATCTGTTAACTCAAAAATGCATGTGTTGAGCTTTGGGCAGAGGAGAAACATGATGGAATTGGCAGAGCATTTGCTACAGTACAAAGCCAGGGAGAAATCTCATGCAAAGATCAGGAAAAGGCATTTCTTCTTAATCCTGTCACCAGAAGTACAAATAAATGTCCCCAGTGTTGTTTCTGAGGGGTGTTTGATGCATTGACAACAACCTGGAAGAGTTACCAGATGTGAGACAAGTATCTGAAATTAGAAAATATAGAAATTCCTGTAAGACAGCCAAAGCTCTTCCTTCTACGGTCAGTGGGGAAAGACAAGTTTTGTTATAAGGGTGATCTCTACTAACTCAGACATCTGTTTATCTCTTTTAGGAGAGGATAAATCAGATTTTGAAGATGCCCCTTCTCTCAGTGGAAATCAAAGCTAAAGACCTACGCTGAGATTGTTGAAGTTACCCAGGGTAAATCCTACCCCGAGTGGCAAAATGAAGGCAACACAACATAGCAGATGTCTTCCTGCCACTGACAGAGAAGTATTCCCTCCTGGAGAAAACAGCAAAGGGAATTGAGTTTGCCTATAGCTCTGTTCTGCATTTCACTGCTGCCTGTTAATGGGAGGACAGTGCTTTCAGACAGCACTTCCACTGGGAGATCCTCTCAGGGGAAAGGATGGGGGACGTGCTTCTGCCTAGGCTTCAGAAAAAATGACTTCTAAGAAAAGAACCTTATTGGATGTATGGGAAATATAAAGACAGTTGGAAAAGTCTACTAAAAGCTTTGCTCTCCCTCTTTTCTCTTAACATTCCTTCCACATCCTCCTTCCCTACTTCATCATTATAGCAGGCCAAAAACTGAAATAAACCCTGTAAGCACTTAAATACATCTGCTTTTCTTAATTTTTTTTTTTTTTGAAAAAGAAGAGTTATTGGAATTAAATCCATGATTTTCAATGCTGTGTAAAAAAAATCCATTTCACTCGTTCTGTTGCTCTGTTCTCACCCAAACCTGGGGCACAACCTGCATTTCACAGCTGGGGGTGTGGGCTGGCAGCAGCTCAGCAGCCTGGGAGCAACAGGAAAACAAACACCCAAAGAGGCATTCACACAGGAGCACTTGTGCTGTCCAGGTGACTGGGACTGCCCTTAGACTGTTGACCCAAAGCTGCCAAACAGAACAGCAAGTTACAGGAAAAGGTAAGCATTGAAAGCTGGAGAAGCAAAGCTAGTGAGTCTACAGGTGAAAACTGCTCTCATGCAGTGCCTGGGGCTGAATTATATACAGAAAAAAGGCTACAAAGTGCCTGGAAAGGGAGAAAAAGCTCCTCATCCAATTCTAATGTGCTGTGTCTGTGCAACAAGAACTCAAATCTTCTTACATAAAGTGCTCTCCAGAAGAAACAGAACAATCCCAAAGCCCCACATGCTGTAATGCTGCAGTTAATCTGATGAAACCTAAAAACACTGCACCAAATAAAGGTCAATGTATTCACGAATGGATTATGAGGAGGACCCAAGCAGGTGTCTCTCTTGACAGAGGTTCCCCCAAAGCCAGGGTGGGGTGAGCACCTGTCTTGGGTTGTAGAATAAGATATACACAAAGTATTCTATCACCCTCTTCATCAACTGTTGAAACCAATTGTTGAA
>JBBMKD010000013.1:22750019-22807332 GCA_037834095.1 Argya squamiceps | reverse complement strand
GGAGCACATGGTGGGGCTGTGAGGAGAGGAGCCATGGTGGGGCTGTGAGGAGAGGTGCCATGGTGGGGCTGTGAGGAGAGGAGCCCAGGGTGGGGCTGTGAGGAGCTGGGCCATGGTGGGGCTGTGAGGAGGGGTGCCATGGTGGGGCTGTGAGGAGCAGTGCCATGGTGGGGCTGTGAGGAGCTGGGCCATGGTGGGGCTGTGAGGAGCTGGGCCATGGTGGGGCTGTGAGGAGCTGGGCCATGGTGGGGCTGTGGATGGTCATCACAGCTCAGGTGGGAAGCTCTGGATTGAGGCAGCAGGAAGTGGCAGAAAGGAGAGACCTAAGACAAATCTCACCACCACTGGACCTTCAGAGGAAAATTACACCCTTCTACAGGATCATTGCTTCAACAGAACCACATGTCAATGCAGGAGGACTTAATTGGACTGCTACCAACACCCTGAACAATAGGGCGTCAGGTTGTGTTCTGACTCTGTCAGTGTTTTCTTTTTTTGTTTGCTTGCTTTTTTTCTACTACTATTTTTTATTTCTAATATTCCTAGTAAAGAATTGTTATTCATATTCTTATCATTGCCTGAGCCCCTTAATTTCAAAATTATAACAATTCGGAGGTAGAGGATTTACATTCTCCATTCCAAGGGAAGCTCCAGCTTTCCCTGGCAGACACCTGTCTTTCCAAACCAAGACAGCACCTTTGGTAATGTTCACATGCAGATGTGACATTTCCTACAAGTCTCGTAAAGCAGATGGCTGAACTGACAGCAGCCATGGCTCAGCCCAGGCAGGACCTCACTGAATTGCAGCAGCCCTCCTGGGTTCTGTCAGGGCTTCACTGCTGATGCCAAAGGCTACAGAGAGCAAAACCGTGTAAGAGCAGCTGGCAAAGGCTTAGTTTAGAAGTAAGAAAAGGATGTGGTCGGTGAGAGGGGGCATCACAGTACTTCAGTACTTCTGTAGTAGCAGGAGCAGCCTCCAGGGACACCTGCTCTGGAACCAGGGTTTGCTTTGCAACCAGAGAAAGCGGAGGAATGACAGACTGGGAAGCCACACAAGACTGATGCCATGGATTTGGGGCCTATGACAGCACTAACATTTCACTGATGCTCTCCCTGCTGAATGCAAAGCAGAACCACGGGTGCCAAGTGGAAGTTCAAGCCTGATGAAAGATATTTCCATTGAGAATTTGTTTTCAGTCCACAAGCACACTCAGAGATGACTTGATCTACTTGTGCTGTGCTGGCAATAACTGCATTTTCAGAAGATTTATATGCTTCTAACACTGGCTTCATTGGAGAGCATTGGCCAGGAGTTGCAAGTTGATGTCCAGGCTCCCAGAACCCATTCGTTTTGGGAGTCAGGGTCAGAACATTATTCCAAGTCCACAATTATGAATAGACACAGTTCAGCCAGAGAGTATTGTGGCAGTAGTAACTTCTTTCTGCAGATGCATGCACTTCTCCACGAGAAATGCTGAGGGTCTACAGGCTTTTTTTTTTTTTCTGATAATCTTAGAAAAGAAACAGACATGTAGGAATGGAGCAACAGAGACACTCCCAGTTACCTCACAGTACAAGAATTCCCTTGTTACTGCTCCTGGTTTCCATTCAGGCTCAAAAGCTGCATTTCACATTTGCTCAAAACCAGAACAGTTGGCTAAAGCCAGGTCACATGGTAATCATGTTAAACAAGCCTTGATTTGTTGTACCTTTGGGCTTAGTCTCTTCTGCATCCAAAGCCCAAAAATTTACCCTCCTCACACCCATGTGTCTTGTGTTAGCTTGAGTGTATGTAAAAATCCATATGGAATTCACTAATTAAAAGCATATGCTACGTGGGCATGCACAAAACTAATTATGACACAGAACACATTTCAAAGCATGAAGCTTGAGAACAGCCATCATGGGGCTTGCTTTGAGAGTTTGTTACCTTTAAAAAAGCAAAGTAGGTTTTGAGTATTTCTGGTGCAGAACAGGATTTCTGGTGCAGGACAGGCTTGCAAAAGCCATTCTGCTTGAGACTAAGTGCAATTTGCAGTGCCAACAAACACTACAAAGGCAGGGGTCACTAACATGGTATTTCTTACTACACAGCAGGGACCAAACTCTTCTTCCACTCATGAAAATATAAAGGTTTGTGCATCCCAGGCAAACCCTACTGCAGCTGAAAAGTGTGTTCACAGTCAGAGCTCAACCCCTACCACACAGAGTATTGTATTTTATCTGCTTCCCAGGCTCCCGGTGTGTGTCTGGGCATTTCACAGGAACTCTCTCACAGGAGAAACAGAAACAGCTTCCCATGAGTTCCAGGTAAAGAGGGAAGACAGTTACATCTGCAGAAGATGAAGTTCTTATTTTGTTGGAATCAGCTGTTGGACATTTCAGAGGTCTGTGTGACTTTGAGGCTATGTTCTTCCACTACAGTAAAATACACCACTGCTCTGCACAAAACTAGCAGTCTCCAAGTGGTCCAAGGAGCAGCCAACTTCTCAACCAACCCTTAGGAACACTCTGTCTCTTCAAAAGATGAATGGCTGCACAGCTGGTTCTTACACAAGCTGGTATTATCTTCACAGATACTGATTTATGAAGAACAAAATAATTACATTTTGATTTAAACTCTGGAGTGCTTCAGGTACTGCAATTCAAGGAAAACGTTTTGGGATGCCACAGAGCTTGCACCATAGTATAGATTTGTGTGTGTTTGGGAATCAATTACCATTAGTAGAACAACAAGTGCCAAGTGCTGTTCAAGTGTATTTAACTTGAAAGTTCTATTGGGGATATTACAAAGGAACTGATCTTCAGAAAACAAACCCTGTAACTCCTGAGTTACTTTCCAGTATTTCCAGTATATTATATTTTCTTATATAATACAATATCTTAAATTATACTTTACAGTATAATTTACTGGCTTTCTGTTGTTGTGAGTTTGTGTGTCATTTTTGGTTTGTTTATTAGTTTGTTTTTAACAGGGAAAAAACACGGAGCCTTGCCAATAGAAAAAAGAAAATAAAAAACAGAAATAAAAGGATGACAATATAAAATGTTAGAAAATCAAATCTAATAATCTATTATTTTCAAAGAACCTTCATGAAATGTGATGATGGTTTTTCATCATTAAAAGGGTGAATTTCTAGCCCTTGAAACATTCTAAAATTCTCTGATCTGTGGTTATGTGCTGTTCTGACACCTACTAAGGCAAAGCCTGATTCTGGAAGGGCACATTCTGGCAAAGGGTGTTTGTTGGTTGAACACTACACCAAAGCTTGTGGGACCTTGATTCACCTCTCCAGTTTGCTAAAAATACTGTAGGATAAGTTTTTGAATTCCATTTTAGACTACACACTCAAGGAAAAGAAAACAGTACGTTTCTGCTGAAGTGATCTCATGTGAGATGCAGTGTCAGCAAAAATGCAGTCAGAGCTCTGGTGGTTTCCTGGTCAGCCTGTGTCTGCAGCTTCAGCTCAGGTTTCCCAATCTCACAACTAACAAGCCATGTTTTATAAAACTAAGGCTCCACTTAACATTGGAAAATCAAGCCAGATTTGTTTTGATGCCTGGATAAACAATTCTGACCAAGTCACATCAGGATCAAATCCAGAGCCATCTGTGGATTGGGACAGCAATGAGACCAGTCTATACCAGAACCCAAGTTCTTCTGATACAATTCAATTATTTTGTGCTGCTTTGATAACTTAAAATTAGTCCAAAATAAAGCAGGTCTGGCCAAAATTAAAAGGAGCACTTCTGAGACCTAGATACCAACTTAACTCTGTTTTCTCTAGAAGAAATTCTGTGTGTCACCAGTTAGAGGTTCACAAAGGCAGTGCAGCATGCAAAAGTCATTCTGCTTGAGGCTAAGTGAAATTTGCAGCGCCAACAAACACTACAAAGGCAGGGGTCACTAACGTGGTATTTCTTACTACACAGCAGGGACCAAACTCTTCTTCCACTCATGAAAATATAAATCCAAGGAGTGCTAGTTCTGGGATTTGTTTGTATTGCAATACTCAGAGAAAAGTGCAGGGTAGCTGGAGCAATGACATTCTCTGGTTTTCTCTTGTCTACAACAACCACATTTTTATGCATCCTGACAACGACAGCATCTGAAGAGGGGGCCAGGTCCTGCTACTTGCTGTTTCATTGTCATCTTAGGAGATCAGAGTGGCATCAGGAAGTCAGACTTAATCAGTTAACCTGATCATCGCCCCATTTTAAATTTAAATTTAAAGTATTTCCTCAGACACCCTGCATCTTTGTTTTAACCAAAAATGTATATTCTTGTCTTGGTGTTAACCTGTCCTGGTTTTGGCTGGCATGAGTGTTAATTTTCTTCCGAGTAGTGACTGGTACCATGCTGTATTTTGGATTTATTGTGAAAATAATGTTGAAAAGACACTGATGTTTTTGGTTGTTGCTAAGTTGATCTTACCCTGAGTTAAGGATTTCTCCGTTTTCTGTGATCTCCCAGGGAGAAAGTGCAGAAGGAGGGAGGGAGCATGACCAGGACACCTGACCTGATCTGGCCAAAGGGAGATTCCATCCACATGCCCAGTGTATAAACTGGGAGGAGCTGGCCAGGAAGCACTGCTCACTGCCTGGGGACAGGCTGGGCACTGCCCAGCAGGTGGTGAATGCATCATTTTCCTTAGGTATTACTCCTCTCTCTCTTTTTTTTTGTCTCCCTTTTCATTACCATTATTATTATTACACTATTTTATTTCAATTATTAAACTGTTCATATCTCAACCCTTGGTGTTTCCAGTTTTTTTTTTTTTTCAGATTCTCTTCCCCATCCCACTGTAAACCACATCATAACCCTTATTTCTGCTCATGTTAGCCCTGCAGGAGAGAAAGCAAGTGAACATCTGTGAAAATACCTTCTTGCTGTTGCTGCAATTGGTGCCAATTCCTCCCTTCTTACCACTCCACTAAGTGCCCAGCTGGCTCTCCTTCTCAGAGAGCAGTTCACAAGCTGTTTGACAGGGAGGTCATAACGTGCAAGTCTGAATTTATGCAGTTCCTGTCCTGAAGGAAATTAAGGATTCCAAACTGAGAGAAATGCTGCTTATCTGAAGGTGCTGCTCTGACAGCATAAAAACCATGCCCTAGCTGATATCCTCTGCTTCAAATTGCCTCTGAAAGTTATAGGCATCTAAAAATAGCCAACTACCTAATCCTTGTGATGTTAACAATCCCCCTCAGAAAACAGTTCCTGAGCAATAGCTGTGCTCTAATGGTTTTTTCCTGACTCCCACCTCTATTCTGCCTGACACAGGAGTGAGCCAGCTCTCCCCTTCATCTTGCCATGAACACAAGTATTGAAATTAATGCTCAGCTGTCCTGTGTGCTTACAGGTAATAATGGGTTACTAAATAGGCTACTCCCTTTGTCACTTCTGCCAAATGAGGAGGCAATCACTCTCTGGGCTTCTTAAATGCCTTCTGTCCTACATGTCAAAACAACTGTCCTAAAGCAGAGAACAACCCTGTAGATGTAACTAAGAACACCTTTCATAATCAGTAACAGTTCTATACTGCAGTTTGACTCAGAGCTCCAAGAGGCAGCTGTTAAGCCTTTATTTTTCCAGTGTCTTGGTGGAAAAGAAGAGATACTCACATGAAAAATTTAGAAATTCAAAATTATTTCAGCATCGAGTCAGCCTTCCCCAGAAAGGACCTGCTGTAGGACATGAGAATACAGAATGTGGGAGAATAAGTTTATGGCACTCCAACACAAACTATTCCACCATTTAATGCCCAGGTAGTGTTTGACTGGAGCAACCTTCAGGTTTATTCTCTGCCTGGAATCACCTGCCCTGCAGCAAGCATCAATTACAAGTGCTGAGAATATCTTATGCTGTAAGATGAAGTGCTCTATTCTGCTTGTATTGTGCCTTCTCTTTTCTGCACTATATCTCATTGGAAATTCCCTGAAAATCTATTCCAGTGTGAGATTCTTAGGGCCCTTTATGGCACTACAATGTGAGCTGCAAATGAAGCCATTCTTTTCTTCTCCTCCCCATCCCCAGCCACTCCAGTCCCAGGAGGAACAGTCTTCACACTGCTTGTCTGTGAGTTTCAACAAAAAATAATTCACTGTATGAATTATAATTCCTTGAAGCTTGGAGTGAATCCTAAGGGCAAAGTCTATCACCAATAAATGACACATCTGAAAACCTGTCCCAAAAGGATTAAAAACTATCCTGCGATTTTAATCACACCTATGTATAAAAGTTACTTTTTAATTTCCTTTTTCTGCCTAACTGAGCTTTGCATTTTTATATTCATTGCTAAGGAAGCTTCCAGTGTTTCATTTGCAAAGCTGACAACCCCTGCATGTCAAATTGAGAGCTGGCTGCTTTTTAGAATTCACATGATTATACTTGTATTCCAGGATTTTCTTACTCTTTTATTGGCCCCCTCTAATAATATTCTCTCCATACCTGTTCTTGCACCTTCCATACCAACTAAGCATAGCTCCTGAATTATTGATGAATCACTTTTTATTATGAACATATATGAAACAGTTGTCTAGAAATTATCACAATACTGTAAATTAGTATTTTTTACCAAATAGCCAAGATGTCTTGAGAGCAAAGTTATGCATTAGTCAATTAACACTTGTGAGAGAGCTTAACACAAAAATCCACTGTATACAACCTACCACAGCAACACCTTTGTGACACACAATTTGTACTTTATGTCTTTAATACAATATCTAGACTTTGTGTAGAAGCTTTCAGTTATGTTTACAGGGCAGCTTCAGCATTTTCCCTCTCCTCAGCACCAGAAAAATATGTTCCAGGAGAAGAGATAAGTTTAATATTTCTGTCAAAATAGGGGTCATATTCAGTTTCTGCAAAATCTGCGCTGTAATTGTGAGAATAAGACACCAGAGGAAGCAATATCATCCACCACCAATGTAGATTAATGTTTGATATTACACTTCCTTTGCCCTTCTGGGCACTGAAGAAAATGTGCATATTTCTCTGCTCTATAAAATTGCTGAGAGACTAATTGAGCAAGTTTGCCTAAAAGCAAAAGGCCACCTTATGATAAATTTGAAAGTAGCAGCCCACTCTTAGAGTATGTACTTTTACTTTAGTGCAAAAAATACACAGGTATAATGGATCACTGACATGCAAAAATTTCCTAATCATTAATGAGACATTGGACTACTTAAAAAAAAGAAAAAGTAGCCTAAACTGTTCGATACATGGAGTTTCTTCTCTGAATTCTTTCACAGATGAAATCCAGTCAATCAGATACCCTGGACTGAAATTTTAAAAACTCCCAGAGAAACAGAATATGATCACTGCATTCTCCCTCCACAAAAAATCCTTCACCTCACCACAATTAAACAAATAGAGAACTGCCAAAGGCACGTACAGGGGAAACTGAGTGTAAAGCTAAAAGATGACAGAATCAGGTAAATTCTAATAGTATTGGGAAATTATTCCCTCTCCAGAGGGTATCTTCACACATCTACCTAACCTCCACAGAGCACAGGCTAAGAACAGCAACTAAGCACAAGCTATTGGTACAAAAATTTTGTTCACAAGAGCTTCCTTAAAATGAAATTCTCCCTTCTAAATGAAATGAGCAACAATAGCACAACAGTCAAAAGTACTTCTAACAGAAGAATGAACCAGCATTGGAACCTTAGGATGAACTTTTCATAAGCAGACCTAGACCCTGATTTGATTGTGCAGCTCTCAGGACTGACCTGTGAACGTGATACCTGAACCATGGTGGGGTAAAAGAAAACCCTCTTTAGCCATCAAACTATCTTGACTCATTTGTTTCTGCAGACAGGATAGAAGGAAGAGTCTTTAAAAGAGTCATCTGGAAACAACTGGTGGTTTCTTGCATCTCTATTAAACTTAAAAAAAGAAAAAGAAAGTAAAGAAATGTAAGACTAAGAGAGACAGCCAGTAAATCTAAAGGGAATCCAGTCTGAAGAAAGGGTCAGTGGTGCTGTAAGGAAGGGTCTGCAGTCTGACTGGAAACATGATCTTGTTGGCATAGAATTTGCACTGCCCCACTGGAGGTAAGTGACAGAGAAGTTTCCATATTCACAAAACCTTTAGTGTGATTACAGCTCAAGCAAGACTGAGCTGAGCTTTACAGAAAATGGGCAGATGAAGGTGCTTTTTAAGATGCCAAAAATGAATGGACATCACAATTTGGAATAATAGTCAATACATGAATCAATTTTTATCTGACACAGTTTTAAAAGTGCAAGGAGAAAAACAGTGATTTTCTACTGAGCCTCTCCAGAAAAATTAAAAAAAAAAAATCCCAAAACAAACTGCCATTGAATTGGTTCATAATGGTCCCAGCAGCAATTGTAACCAAGCCTCTGGCAGCAGGGAATCCTGGCAGCTCTCAGGGCAGCTGTTTCACATTCTGGTACAGGATGTGGAGTGTAAGGTCAGGCTGACACACAGAGAGCATCAGAGATCCAAATCTGCAATTTGTACTTTCAAAATAACACTTGTATACACATAATTTCTATGTGCAAGTGCAGAGTTGCCACACACAGCTGCATCTAAACATTTTGCTTTTAGTCTGAGGGTTTTTTCAGAAATAAGGATGAGTAATGCCCAAGATGAGATGCTGGCATTTCAACAAAATATTGATTACCTATCACAGTGTTATTTCCAACTAATGAGAAGGTCAATTCTGCTGCAGGAAAGAAGATTTGGAAGCTTGTTTTGCCTCTGAATAATACACGGTGCATGATGACAGACCAACAGAGTTGTGGTATTAGTAATCACAGAAGGGCAAATGTCAAAGTTAAAAATGAGTATATTTGGTCTTGGTTTTGAATATAGGAATGTTAGAAAATCTAATGTCTACCCTAATGTCTTGTGAAAAGAAGACTATTCCCAGTATTAATGTTTATTAGTAATTTTCCTAAAATTAGTGTTTATTTCTCACCATCCTGGTTACATTAACCTCTCAAGTCCCTTAGTAGTCTCAAAGATAATTTTTACAAATAAAATCAATCAGCAATATTTATTTCTTAGGATAAGTAATGCCCTGCTCACACAGCATTCATTTGAGACATAAACCCTCAGTGCATGATTAAAAAATCCCAGTTCATCCAAATCACTGAGTGCTCCCAGCAGCTACAGGTAATGGAGGGAATATCTGCAATTATCCACCAGCACACAGCCTCAACAGACTTCTGGACAAACATGAACAAAATCCACTCAGGCTTTTTTCCAGCTGGAAACCACCAATATTGAAGTCAAGCCTTTTAATTAGCTCAGAGTCATCTTTGATTCACCAGACACAGACCCCAATTTGAGGTTAATTTCCTGATGATTCACAGGACAAGCAGTTTTTCATCCAGCTAGAAAAAACAGAAGTTAATAGCATTTATATCTTTAACAATTCCAATTCAAGTGTTTCTGGTTCATGGGATGGAAAACTGGTACGGACCCTGTGCAGTTCCATTTCAGAGAAGCTCAGTAAATGAAAAATCAGAGGGCATTTCTAGTCAGAAGTCTGGTAGCTCAAGTGCCCACCCACAGCTTCCACTCTGTGCTGATTTTCAGAACAGGAGAAGAAACAGAGAGTCACAGAGGAGCAGCTTTACTACAGCCTGTAAAACCAGATGGGAATAGCCCAATTTCCCTGCTGTGGACAGCACTGGAAGAGACCAGACCTGCAAGGCAGCTTCCAGAACCTCTGTTCTATCACCACTTACAAACAGAAGAAAGCAATAGGAATTACTTTAATTTATAAGGGTGCTGTTATCAGCAGAATTTTGATAGAAACAGTACCTGTAAAATATTCTGTGGATACGTCTACTTACAGGTACATGTATTTGCACACATCCCTTCTGCACTCTTGAGACACTCAACCTGGCCTTTCTGTAATTACCAAGGATTTTGGCTAATTGTAGAACAGTTCTGCAATATGAAGTACTATCTCTACAATTCTTCTTGGCTAAATTTTCTCCCATCATATTGCACATGGATAATGAAGCCATCCTGACTGCCAGGGTAGATCCAGTCACATGTGTATCCAACTACACCCACAGATGGGAGCTCTATTGCTTTGTACATGTCTGTTTTCTCATACACTGCACTTATGACAGGCATAAAAACTGCAGGATAAAGTTTAGATGCTGAGAAGTTGAAGAAAAGCCAGGAATAAAAGCCTTTTGAGAGACTGAAGCTCTCCTGCATTGCAATAGCTCAGGGGCCAAACAGGAGCTGGGTTTTACACCCAAGCCCTTGGTAGCATTTCAAAATCATGCTTTTACAACTGAGCACTCTGGGTGGACATTCACATAAATGCTACTTTGCTCCCTAGCTAACTGGCAGTCAGGTAACAGGAGGAAAGGTTTTTGTCTGGCCAAACCCTAAGGCACAATAATGTCCTAATGTACAAAGAGCACAGAGTTATCCCAATGGGAAACAGTTTTACTACTTGAAATATTTCGAGAGTCAATCTCGATCAGTCAGCTGCAAAGTTGACAATTACCAGAGAATAACCAAGTATATGACACCTTCATTTCAGGGTCTTCCTTACCATTTCATCCTAAAAAATGCAAACTGAATAAAATATTCTTTAAAAAATCCTATGAAACCTGTGAGATTTTTGATTTTTGTGCAAACTGGGATTGTCATATGCACAAATGCAGGATAAATCTCTACAAGCATTTGCGGGTAATTGAACACAGAGAACGGAGCTAAGCCCAACCACAGGGATGATGACAGGATTCACATCCCAGTGTGATGGATTTTCAAAAGCAGCACTGACCAGAGGGGTAAAGCAGGTGTCCACATTCACTGGGTTTGGCTCACCTGGACCCCAGCACTGCAGAACTGGAGGGACACGATGTCACAGCTTGCATCCCTCCAGAGGAACGACACACTGAAATAAATCTGTGCACACTTTTTTAACTGCATGACTACCTTCCTATTGGGATATTATCAGGACCACTGGGAGACTTCTTAAAACGTGATTTATTGCCTCAGTCTCGTGAAGGCTGAGAATGTCTTTGCTCTGTATGCCAGGAGTTTGTGGTCACAAGACCACAGGTTACAGGGGGTTTGAAAGGTTTATTAGCCAATAATCTACTCCAGCAGCTGCCTCTCCCCTGTTGCCTCCCATAAAAACCTTATATGGAACAACTTCATTAACATGCAAACTCTCATGAGCTTTTGCTACTCCCCACAACTACAAAAGGGTTTCCAAGGAAGGCAGGGAGGTGTGGATAGCCCTGTTGGAGTTTGCCCAAGCTGAAGCAACTCTAAACCTCAGCCTGTGGGAAACCCCTACCCTAAGTATTGTCATGTTTTCCTCAGTTCTGGCTCTTTGCTTGGTTACCCCCACGGAGTTTCGGTACTGTGCACGGTTTTGGGGCACTGTCCTTGTTTTATTTTATCCCTTATTAAAGTGTTGCCACACATTTTTTTTTACTTTCACACCAATAGCTAATTAAACTGTATCCCACGTCCTGCAGCAATGAGGGCTTTTTTCATCCAGTCCTATAGTGACACACGAACTTACTTGCTACACCTTAAAACTTTTTACTCTTTCTGTAACTACTTCTATATCTACACTTTAAAGTTTTTGAACTTTCCACTACCTATCTTAATATATTTCTATCTATATTACAAACCCACATTCTTGCTTGTGGTCTCTAAAGCAGGTAGCCTTTTCCTACCTCAAGGTCTCAAGTTGAACCTTGTATTTATTTTTATATTTGGGCCTGCATGCCCAAGATTTTGAGGATTTTCTGTGTCTGGAATTCCCACACCTTTCTACATAGTGCTTCCTCTGCATATTTTTATGACAAATCAAGGAGTTTTTTCTTTGCATTTTGCATTACTATTTAATGGATTTAATCTGCTGTTCTGTTGCTCTAAGAGGTAACATCCTGATTATTTTTTTTCAAAGTCTCCAGGCCACCAAAACAGACACAGAACAGATTTATTCTGCTTGGGAAGCAAAGGTTAAGAGACTCCCCATTGATCAGAAAGTTCCTTTTATTAATCACTAAAGGATCACCTGATTCAGCACAGCTCTTTTAGTGGCAACACTCTGAGCACCTTTCCAAAGACTAGAAAGGCTTGGAAAATTAGCCAATGCTGATGAGCTCTCGTAAAGAAAAGAAACCTTATGAATAGCTGCTACACAGCTGTGGCACCCCTACTTGAGAATAATTATGTGGAAAATCATTGCCTTTCTACTAACTCCTCATGACAATCCAATGTATTGAATGATTTTGAGCCCACTTGAAAACACCTTACAGGGTCTCAGGTGGGTAAATGGCTCAACACAGAACATTACATTTTCTAATAATAAAGTATCACTCCTCATTTAAAGATCATCTGGATAAATTATTTTCTTTTGTCACACTCAAAACTCAAGGCCTAATTCTGGAAAATCTAAGGATATATTAAATAGTACGGAATGCTGACATTGTGCAATAAATTCTCTGATAACTTTTAGAAATAAACTTTCCCCAAGAAGGGTTTTTTTGTTACTTTTTTTTTTAAACCAGTTGCTTTTAAAAATCCCCAGCACGGGTTTTGTCAAATGATAAATGAACACCTCTGAAGAGAGGAAAGACTGACAGCCAAAACAAGCTGTGCTTTAGGGAAATTACCTGACTGGATACTTGTTTTGATCAGCCCCATCAGTAAAGCCCTCTGAATACTTAGAAACATGCCTTAAAAAGGATTAAAATCTGAATTTCTTGTAAAAGACAGTCCTGCAACTGTGTGTAAGTGATAGACACACAAACATGTTCTCCATCAGGAATTCCAGAGCTTGGGGCTCTTGGGTATAGAAAGAGAACACAAAATGTACACTTGTCATCAAAGTTTTAAGATACCTTAATAAAAGAAGACTTGAATAACTCTGCTATGAGATTAGAAGGAAGTCTTTTTCTATTTTCTGGTAGAAAATCCTCTACTTTTGAAGGCATTCTGGAAAATGACTACAACCTGACAGTAGAAACCTTCCTGTGAAGCTGCATGCTCCTTCCCATGGATGTAAAATTTCTACAGCTCTTCACACAATTTTACCTAGGAAAGAATGGTGTGATCTTTCCATGCAAATGAATATTTGAATTTACTTCACTTAAGCCTTTCCAGAGGCACACACAGGTTGCATTTGTCCAGTTCTGTACTTAAAACATCAGACATTTTCACTAGTCAAAATGTGTTTGAAACAACTTCAAAACCTAGGAGGTGTTGGCTCATTTTAATTTAGCCTCTAAGCTAAAACTGAAGACAGAAGAAAAAATATCCTAGAAGGTATTTAGCTTCCAAATGCCAGCGATTTAAAATTGATTTATCCTGTCTTCCAAAACTATCATTTAAACGGCAATATTGTACTTCTAAATGCTAGTCAAATTTTAAAACTATTCATTCCAAAGATAAACAACTCCTTCCATCCCTTTGGTTTGGAAAGGGGTGTACAGAGCTGGGCACTTTAGCTACAGAACTCACAGGATTTTGGGCTCTATCTCCCCCTGTTTGTCTGATGTTCCAGGCTAGGTGGAACCATGGAGTTGCAGTGCAGGAGAGAGGCTTCACCCACGGCTCCTGTCAGCAGAACAGCTCCAGGGTGCCCACTCATGTCCTGTCACTGATGCCTTAGGATTTTAGCTTGTATATTTTTCATCTATTTGTACTCCTGCAATTCTTTAGTGTAGAACTCTAAACTCCACACACAGTGTGAGCTGCTGCTTTCCCATTTTGGTCAGACACAACAATTCCTCTCCAGGCCTGGGAATCAAGGACACCTCACTGCCTCAGGCCTGAGAGATGTGAACAAAAGTGAGTTTTGTGGGGAGCAAATTTGGGGTCAATGACTTCATTACCTGAAGCTGTAATTGGAAGATTAACCCCAATATGCAAATGGACCAAACTGATAAATATATGAAAACCCGTGACCTGACATCCATTTTTTGGGTGCAGCCTCTGGGTGGGCTTTGTCTGCCCTAAATGTACCTGAAGGCCCTTCAATAAACAGAACTGCTTTTTATTCCCTTAATTTTGTCTGGCCTCTGTTTTTAGGTAGTCCCAAAAAAGTATCACACTGCCATGTAGATAACAACTCCTTCCTTTGCCTTTTCCCCCAAACCCCAAATGCCCATCACACACCAGAACTTGTGTCCCAGTCCCATCCCCCTTTCTCTCCCTTTGGCCTGTGCATTTTTGGACTCGTGGGGCTGCAGTGATGCTCTGGATGTCATAGTGACAGAATCCCACACGGACAAAGCACTAACACTAACGAGTTGTGTCACTAAGCCTTGTCCCTTGGAGGGATTTGCAGCCATGAATCAACATTATTGCAACTGATCTGGACTTAGGGAAGACCTGAGACGTGAAAATTATGTGGATACCTACAGGCATCCATCGGGATTTGGGAATCAATAATGTTGGGCTCGGTACAATAAAATATATCCACAAATATATTCAGAAACACCAATTCAGCACAGCCAGCACTTGGCTCCACCTACACACAATATTCTAGTTAATATTTTTGAATACAACAGCAAATATTTAAAAATAGATGTAAAGAAATTTAACTGACTCAGTATGCAGTGGGCTGGTATTTTCAAAGCATCTGGAAAACCAAACTGTGCTCCTCACAGAGGCTGAGAAGTTCTGAGAAAAATCTGCCCCACTTTTAATACCACATTCACAGCAAGCTCCCTACATTTTGAAATGAATGATTTCCAAAGCTCCTTGAGGGTCAGCATATTAGCTGTGAGGTTTAGTTTATTAACTGTGAGATCCTGGGATGAAAAGCATATGAAGCAAGTTTATTGTAAGTGGCCTGTCACATTTTTGAAGTATGTTTAGACCACCGCTCCTTGCAACTGAAAAATGAAATTATTAAAATATATATGTAATTTTAATAGTTGTCAATTCACTTACAATATCAAGCACATTTTCAAATCTGTTAATGAATATTTAGTTGGCATGAATAATTGTCATTAAGCACAGAGAATTGCAAAACAAGGATAAATGTTGTTTACCAAAACTGATTTCCATGACATCATCTGTATTGCTTGACAGTGAAGAAAAACCATCAATTTATCCCCATGACCAATTCTTTGCCATTCTTAAACAATTGCAGACAACATTTGGCCTTTATCTTTTAGTTCAAGTCAAAGTATTTCATGGTTATTTTGAAGGGCACATGATGACTCACCTGATATTTGAGATAAAAAACCTCATTATTTCTGAGTATCTCAGCTGCATTCCAGCATCTCTGAGGAACAGCAGCGATCCACAGTAAGGAGGAACATCAGGAAATGCTCATTTCTGGCCTCTCCCCATCCCATTCACAGTCCATAACCACATTCCCTTCCTGATGTGCTCCAGGCCATAGTGAACCTCTCCAGAATGGCACCTAAAAATCCCATTTCAGAGAATTACAGTTCATATAAGGACTAAACCTACAGGCAGGGCACTCTAAACCTACTGACAGGGTTTTGTAAAAAAGTCTGAAAGCAATGGACACAACTGAGCTGGAGGTTTTAGTTATTTTTGCACAAAACTGCTTTTCCCTGTAACTGGGCTAAAGGAAGAGCACACACAGGGAAGGTGTCTCTGCTACAGGGAGCTTCTGAAGCCTAAATCAAATGAGATGGAAGCTGGGATCCCTTACATAAGTAGTTACACATTTTTACTTGGATTTTTAATGGTAACTTTTAGATTTTTAATAGTCACTTTATGTCAAGAATGGCCAGTGATTTTAGTAGCCTCTAAGCCCTGATACCCATGACAAAACATGAACCACATCTCTGCAGGAATGAGGGGAGCCAGGGCACACAAAACTGACAAAGAGATGCTTTCAGCAGCTTTTTATGATGAATCAGAAAGGCAACTTGGCAAAAAGTGCACATACCACACAGCACAAGTACCTGTTTAGGATGTTTAAAATACCATCTGCCTTCAAGTAAAGTGGATTTAAGTAAAGCTGGGCAGCACAGGATGTCTGTTCCAGGAAAAACTTATTTTAAAGCAGCATTTGCCACACCATATGAGATCAAAGGTCAGCTGTGCTTCTGTATGATCCAGAACCAAAGGCAGCTTTCAAAAGGCAGAGACTGGGGTGGGTCAATCCAGCAACACAGCAGGATATCAAGACAAAATTCTGGGATATTATTTTCTTTCTCCCAAGTGATGCAACAGACCATGTGGTTAATTCAATGATACTCAAGATTCTCAAGTCTGAATGTTCAGTTTATCTGAGAGCATAGCTGTAACTGGAGCTTTATCAATTTACATCAGGAAAAAGATGCTTCTTTCTCTAATGAACCTGGGAAAACATAGCTACAGCCTCTTTAATTGCCAGAACAAACTCTTTGGGACTCTGCTATTAAGAAATGATCACTTTCAATACATGACTAATCACTTCCATTCCAACACAACTTTTTGCAGCACTGCACTTCACCATCCTGTAGTCAGGAAGAAGCCTGGGTGGCACCTGACCAGGCAATTGAGACTGAAAAGTTAAGCTGCAAAGTCACAAAGACATAATCAGCTGAAGTGGGTGACCCCAAACTGCTCTGCTCTGCTTCCCCCTATGAGAAGCCCTCTGTAAGCTCACAATTTGTTAAACTTCTTAAATCATTCCCCTCATGGTTTTTTTAATCAGTTCTTCTTCACATTTGTAAACGTTGCCCACAATTCCTCACAAGTGAAGAATACACCCTTGCATATAATTAAGACCTAATCACTCAAAGACATAAACCAGGAATTAATTTCACTGGCACATGCATTTCAACAGCAACAAAGAGCTCCAAGTAACCTTTGGGATCCCCTGTACTGATCTGTATGCAAACATGGTCACAAAGCCTTGGCATCCAGGAAAGCAGAACAGATGGGAACCACATCCAGATTAAGTGATTTCAGAGAATGCTGGCACAGAGCTAAGAACTAAGCACAGATCCTGCAATCCCAAGTGCACGTCTTTTCCACAAGATCATTTATTCTCTGTCAACAGAAACTTCTGTGTGAAACAAACACAAAAAATAGAAGACAGATATCAGCCTGCAACTCAGGTCCTGGGCAACAAATAAAAGTTGTGATTTTATTTCTTAAGATAAAATATTCATTACACAGGTTATTTAAAGCTAAACCATACTCTTAAAAAGAACTTGAGAAGCAATTACTGGGTTATAAAAATAGCCCATTAAGTAAATGTACTGCAAAAACTGTGGTTGAACCACACCCACACAATTCCTCTCTGGAACCTTTTCTACTCCAAGCTGATGTTTCACCAAAAATTCCTGAAGTTTTGGAAAGTTTAGTAGATCAGCTGAAATTCAAGCTTCCACAGGATCCTTCTTATAAAATTGACATCTCTCTGTGTTTGCTTCCAGATTACAGGTAGTCTTATCCAGTAAAGTCAGGCCACCTAGATCTGCCCTCTGATTCTGTGGTAAAAAACATCAAGGTGCTACAGGTCAGCCCATTGCTGCTCTTCCCTCCCACTCATCTCCTGCATAAGGTGAGATGAGCAGATATATGTTGATTTAAAGAATTTGATCTTGAGACTATTTAACAGGTGTTTTTCATTTCTAACATCTTGTCCATTTACTGCAGAGCCTGGTTCTGCCACTCCTACTGATTTTTTTTTCTATAGAACAGTCCCACCTATTTCAATGAGATTGTTTGCAGAATAAAATACAACTCAGTGAGAAAAAGTCCAGAACATATCCGAGCACACAAAGGTTCTTGTATCTGTCAAAACATTTTTCAACAATTCCTTCCTGTAAGTTTGGGAGCAATGTTCACCCAAGGCATGTTAACCACCAGGTAACAAATAATTCCCTGCTATTCACCTACTCCAGCAACAGAAACACTGTGCAACAGAACACTGGGCCATTAGAGAATAAGGCCAGCTCTTTAAACATTTCAAATTTGACTAATTCTTCCACTGAGGTCTCTCTTAAAGACTCCTTTTCTATTAATGTGTTTTAACTATCAAAAAAAAAGAGGAACTAATAAAAGGAAAAATCCATGGATTAATGTTAAGCCCTTTTTTTTTCTGTTATTATGATTAAATCTTCCTTTTCCTCCCATATTTTGCAGGCAGTCTTGCAATGTTTTTTTCCTGTGCTGTCCTGTTTGAGAGCTTCTTTAATTCTCCTTGTGGCACAGAGCAGCACACAGGGCACAGAGCCAGGGCAGTGAGTGCACACTGGGGGGAAACAACTGTCCCCTGCATGCACACAGTGATGTGTGTCTGTACACATTTTATTGATGTCAGCAGTGTTCTGTGCACTCACTCACTGCCTGTGCAAAGGTGGAATAGGAAAAGCAGCAAGACACATGCAGTTTAGGAGATGAATTACGCATGTGCAGTAGCTTAAGTGCTCCCCTCCCTTAAGATACTCACTTTCAGCTTGGAGTGATAGGAATATGTTGAACAATTGGTGTGGTTTCCTAGCAGAGCTCAAATGATTTTACATTGTGCATCTATGGCCCCATAAAGTCTTCCTGAAGTTTTTACAGTGTTTAGATGAATATTTAACATTCAGCAATGGAACACTGTTTTACAACTTTCCTCCTTGACTTAGTGCTTGCTGTTTTATTTTGGCTACTATATTGCTGGTAGTTTTTATTTGCATAAAGTTGCTTCACTAAAGAAATAAAGATGTATTTCAACTGAAACAACCTGGAGTAGGAATCATTTTTCCCTTTCTGCTGCCTTGTTTCCTTAAAAAAAAAAAATCTTGAATTGCTTGAAAACAGGAGCAAAGAAAGGTTCCTGGTAAGAAACAAGCTTTGTAAGAAGCACTTTAGGTAAATATACTTCAGGGCGACTTTTCATACTGGAAGTTAAAGTAATTATCATGTACTGGATACATGCAATATAATTAATTATTAGGTACCTAAACTGTTTCTTAAATTTTAGTGACAGTCTTCTACAACTAGGTAGCTAATCGTTATCTGTGTAACACTTTATCAGCTGCATCTGGATATCTCTTTACTACCCTCAAGGAAAAGGCAGTTATCAGACTTGCACCTTCCTGAGGGGGCAGGATGTGGACACAACTGATTTATTAAGCTCCAATACTTATGAGCTGGACTGAAGTAAGTCCTTTATCAATAATAGAAATCAAATCCTTCATAAGTTTAAGACTCTAATTGTTTGTAATTTGTTTTTGTTGGTTTTTTGTTTTTACTTCTCCACATTTATCTATTTTACTGCTCTCACCTAGACCTACTATTTTTAACAGCATGGAAATCAAGCTTAAACTCACAGTGGCACATACTGCATAACCCCAACATGGAATATTTTACATTTCCAGATAAAAAGAAATCCCCGAATCTACAGGCTGTCATCCACAAATGGTTCTGGTAACAACTACACACAAGGGCAAATATGCTCTGTCAAGAAGGGTCTAAAGTATTATCCCTCTGGCATTGTTGCAAGCAGGAATAACATTAAATGATAACATTAAATGTCACCTCTAGGCAGCACCCATGGCTTGGGCACACCAGAAAAAGCAGGTTAAGAAGGAGGACACCTCCATCTTCCTCCCCTCCCCCCTGCTCTCAGGACATCTATCTCAGGATTGATAATTTCTCTGTAGTCAAACTGACCTAAATATGTAAACAGTTTACACGAATACTCTTCTTGCAGAGGGTTCTCCTAAGTCTACAAATGTTCATTGAAACACAAGCTGGGAAGAGCCACCCCCTTGATTCATTCGTGCATTTCATTACAAGCTTTGGACCAAATCCTGTCCTTTTCCCTCAGGTGACTGAACTTTCCCCTGTGTCACTTGTGTCATGGTGTCCCTTTCAGAGGCTGGTCTCACCTTTTGAGAGAATTTCTTTTCCATGACCAGTGCTGAGTTTCTGGAGGGGCTGGCAGATAATAAATACCATCTTCTCTATACTGCCTTTGCTTGCCACTAATTTGAAACATCTGACTCTTCCCAATATCAGACATGAAGCATATGAAGATCTGCTTCATATGCTTCAGATATGAAACACCCCAGAAACAAGCATAAGGCAGAAACATGGGAAGTATAAAATTACTATGCAATAATACTATGAAGAATGCGTTTAAACCCACACATGACTGTGTCTTGCTGGTATAACACAAACTCACTTTTTCTCCTGTTATTTCATTTTCCTCAGATTAGAGAGGATCTTCCTGGGGGAAGCAATGAGGTGTTCCCAGAGTGCAGCTCTCCAGTTCACCTTGCTTCAATGTCACCAGGTACAAAACCCCCAAGAAAGCTGAATATGTAGAGAAGATGGAAAGGGAGAGCTCAGCTTAGCTGCATTACTCCTTTATACTTTGGGAATGATTAATGGATTTGCTGGAACTGTTTACAGAAATGCTTAACTGTAAGCAAGAATTAAAGGATCTTAAGAAAGTTCTAAATTCGAACTGATCAGAAATCCAAATATTAATCCTGTGGTAAGGACAGAAACAGTGCTATGGAATTCAGTGGGTTTAATTTTAACCCTGTGATTTTGAAAGCATGAAAGACACTGCCAGGCAAGAGGGTATAGCACATCACTGTCCTAAACCAGGGACATTTTTAATTAGCTGTAGCCAGGGATAGAGAGAGGAAATGAACTTGACCAATGCACCAAGTGATGGAGAACCCACCTTCCAGGAGTGTTCAGAATATCACATGCTGAACTGTCCCAAATAGCAGCTAAAGACCATCCAGAGCTTTTTGAAGGCAAAATACGAGCAAAATACAGGTCATTCTGGTAACTGCTGCCTGCATTAGGCCATTGGGTAGATAATACTGCTGACAAACCTTCCTCCTCCTGCTCATAAATGACAAGATACCTGAAACAAAAGAGGTTTGACTGTCTTGGAACATCAATTACACATGAAAAATATATCCTTGCAACTGCTTTTCCTTATGAAATGCATTATTAACACTGCTGGCAAGTTCACTGTAAAATGGTGGAGAAATAATTTAATAAGACTGATTGAGGCAAGGAAAAAAAAGTCTGTCTTACAAGCAGAAGTTAAAGGTTGCCACTCTGATTTGCTGCTTAAAATGTTTTAGAGGATGTCAAATGAGTTCTAGTTTTTGCACATAAATGCTATTTCTGTGAAGAACCCAGATATTGATATAAATTTAGCTTCAGGCACTGGTACTTAAAGGTACAGTAGGAGATTGTGATCATCACATAATAGGAAATAAAGCTAAATTAAAAGGTGGCCCAATGCATTTTTATATTGATATGTAATAATAAAGCACCCATGGGATTTACCAAAGAGGTCTGTAGGGAAAGTCCTGGAAGAAATCTGTGCAGTGTTTATGAATTGATCACTCAAAAACTGATCACCAATGGGTACTACAGGTATGCTAAAGCCAACAAGAACCTGCTGCCCTCCTGCACTACAGGAACTCTGTCATGCACTAGAGCTCACACTGACAGGGACAAAAAGCAGTAACTTGACCAGCTGATGGTAAAAAGGTGGCAGAGCCAACTCAGAAGGGTTTCCAGCAGTGAAACACAGCACTCTGCACCAGCCTGCAGTGGGGGCACTCCCAGCTGCTGGGGTTCTACACAAAGACCTCCAGTTTGGGTGCTGGTAGAGGAGCAGGATGGGGTGCACAAGGTCAGCAGGAGGCACCAAGCCAACCCTGACTGTAGCAATGTATTTGAACAGCTCAGGCCACAGTGTGCTCCAGCCAAACCACCTTCAGTCATTCTTATCAGAGCCCTCTGAAATTCATCAAAGTTACTAAGACATAAACCGTTCTACAATAAGAAAGAAGAGGCTGAGAAACAGAACACCAAGACTGCAAGAACTAAATAAAGGAAAGCCATGAAGCAATGGACTGTAACCAATCATATTTCCTGAAAAGTGCATGTTGAAGGTGTGGACAAGACAGAGGCACCAATCAAGTAAGGCACGATAGCATGAACAGTAGTTTTGAAATGTATAAATATATTAATGTAAATAATAAATAGCTTCTGCTTAGTCATATTAGTTAGTTGTCCAGAAGTCCTGAGCTCCCACACCTGACTGGTGTGGGTTGATTCAGCACTCCCCCCACAGGAGCACCACTCTGCCATTTCCAGGTGTCTTTCCTCACCTAGAGGACAAACATCAGTGGGCATTCTTTGTTCTCCTACAGAACTCACTGGCCTCGTTTCCCTTCTCTGAACAGCCCAGCATTTTAGAGATGTCTGCCATGCTCTCCTGGCTTGGCCTTTCCATGAAGCAAAGGGACCTTGGCTGTGAGAAATGGATTTGTAGAGGGTTCTCAAAGCCTGACTGAAAGCTCACATAGTCTTGTGCATCTTTATGCAAACTCTGAGATAAAATATGCTGATTTAGAAAGGTCATGGAATAGGACATTGCTGAGAGAGAAATTGAACTGGAAACAAGTTTCAAACGATGGCCTTGCAAACAGACCAGATATTTTAGAGAATTAGAACTGTGAAAGATGCACTGTAGCAAGACTACGTGGGGTAAAATAATAGGTGATTGGTGTTAGAAGGATTAGCAGCATTGTGTGGCAAAAACTGATAGGCTGAAAAGCATTTATAAGGTATTGTAACAACGAAATAGCTTGGCTTCTGATAGAATGGTGTTGAGTTTTACATCTCTTGTGTCTCACCCTTCTAGAAGATTGATAATGGAATAAAATCTTTTAAAAACACCTCTCAGTTGCCCCATCTCTGTAGAGCTGGGGTTTTTTCCAGTACTTGGCATTTCCCCTCTCCTCCACACAGGCTGGTGAACAGTGCTGAGCTCCCCTTTGCACCTTCCCAGCTCTAACAAACCACAGGAGGAATTCTGTGCCCTCCTGTGTTCCCTTCAAGTTGTGCATTCCAGGAGTGACATATTGCCTTCTCTGGTCTTCTCACAAGTAACTCCTAACCTTCTGATATTCTCTGGCATGATACCCAACCTCTGAGCTGACTTTTTAAGAATTACCCCAAATTATTCAAAAATCTCTTTCACAAGCAACAATGGCTGATGTAAGACCCATCAACACATACAGCTAGTCAGGACAGTTTTCCTCCAGTTTTGAGTTTCATCTGGCATTGTCCTGTTCCTTCATGGTATTTTCTACAACTCTCAACGCTCACAGCATCAGTGTAATTTCAACACTCTGGAATAACTCAGATTGTTTCTTCCCTACTTCAGTAAATTTTCCAGGTCAGTTATGAGCATAGTGAATGCTGTAACTCATAGCTCCACTAGTAATGAAATCTGGTCAGTAATAATTGTAACTCTCTGGGAGGGGGTTAACATGTTTATTTACAATGGATATCTAGATGACATATAAATGCTCATTCTGTAACAGCCTGGATGCTTTAGAAGCCTTCAGTGAAAAGACTTTTTTCAAGCTTTTAGAAATACAAACACCACATCAAGCAGATAATTTTTCTCAATCTGCCCCTTCAAAGAGCTCTAACAGAACGACAATACTTCATCTTTCTTTGCAAAAAGGTAATGATTTTTTTCTACTGATATTATATTCATTCATAACCGAGAAATGTTATCATTTTCCCTATTCATAAAAATATGTATTGTCCTAATAGAAATTGCCAAAGGTGGCACCTCTGAAAAAGGATACAATCTCTTCTATCACTGGAATATTGTGATGAAAGCTCTATGGGAAGCAGAGAATGACTATTTGCATAATCTAATAAACAGGGATTGTTCCTTGAAATAAAGGGAAACTTCTTAGAAAAGAGAAAGTGTAATGAAGAAGGCTCTTGATACAGGACATCCAGATTTTGCAATGCAATGAATGAAGTTCTTAGTTCTGCAGTGTAGCCCATGGCTTGCTAAAGTGATGAGGCACTGTCCAAGGTGCAGGTCATAGTCCCAGATTTTGCAGTGTCCCATCAAGCTTGCTTTGGGCTGGTCCCAAATATTCCCGCTACAAGCTTTCATCTGCTGGATTTACACAGCTCCAGCTTTGTCAGATCAAATGCACCTAAATCACAGCCTCATTGTGCAGTAAAATAGTACTCAGCTCCCAGTCACTCAGCATGTTACTCCAGACCTAGGTACCAGATAAACCGGGCCAACAAGTGCCACAGGAGCACCTCCGAGGTCACCATCAAGGTTCTCAGCATTTTGCCACAAGTAAAATACATCATTTTTGGTGTTACCATTTATCACAGAAACAATGTGGTCTGCCCTCCTTCAAAGAGCTGCTGCACTGCTTCTCTGATTGCCATTTATGCCTAATATCAGGAAGTAGGACGCTATAACCTGCAGGAAATGCACAGTTTAGTGCCTGCACTGGTGTTTCAGACTAGGCTCCTTTAATCAATGGTTAAAGGAACAGAAGTGTTCCTACTGATTATTACACACATGCTTTTAAAGGGCTCACAATACTCTTTAAAAAAAAAGAAAAAGTTCCTGCCATTTGTTCTGACTCATTTCCAAGAGCAGTGCTAAAATAGGATCTCAGTACACTTAATTGTGTTCAGGACACTAGCAGGAGGAATGACAATAGTGTGAAAAAATTAACACACAGATTAGATCAATCATTACTCAATTTTCTGGAGAGCTGGTGCTCTCCATGTGCCGTGTGCTGAGTAACAACCGACTTCATTAAGCTAAAATGGATCTTTAGTAAAGTAACTATTTACAGAGCAGCTGCAGCCTCCTGTTCTGACACATGCAGGGGGGGTGATTTTCAGACAACCTTTCCATTCTCCAGCTTCTGTTCCCTCCCAGATTTACCATATCCAAAACCAACAAAGTGCTAAAAAGGATTCTGCAGGGTCACCCTATTTCTACCTTGAAAAATAAACCTAAATCCTTTTTTCATCAACTTTTCATGATAGTTAATTCTGACCTTAGAGAAAGGATATGCAATACCCTCACTCAACCAGTAATTAGAGACCCTATTTACAGTATTAATATTTCTTACCCTATTTGCAGCTGCTTGGTTTGTTTTTGTTTTTTTTTTTTTTTTTACCGGGGGCTGAAATACAGAACATCAGCTCAAGGGCAATGTAATTTATGTTTTTCTTTCTGTTAAACCGAACTTCAATCCGATGCTTCTTGAAAAGCCTTAAAACCACAGCAGCTCTGCTTCTGTTTTTGATCTCGCTGCAAGAGAGTGACCACTACCAGATTCATTAAACACAGCTTGATGATTGCCCCCTGCTCAGGCTTTTTCAGCACTCTGCAGCCACAGTGAGCTCACGTTGATCCTGCCATTGCTCCCACTGTGCAAACAGCTCTGTCTGCTGGGAATGTGCTAATCAGCCTCCATAGGGCCCATGACACACCATAAACACGTCACAACAGCAGGCTGAATTTACCAATTTGCCTTCCATTCCTGCTGTTCTCTTCCTCTTCTGACTTCCAGCTCCTGTTTCCATTTGAAACAAAACAGTTTTTCTAGCAAGAACAGGTATACCTTAGGAAAAAAAAATACCCCTAACACTCAAAACCAAAAACAATTGATTCTTTCCTAAGCATTCCCGTGTTTTAGAAACACCTGGTTTTGAAGCTAGTCCCAGCCCAAAAGCACCAGTGTCATGTTCCTCCTCTCTATTGAAACACCAACATTTACAATACTTTCCAAACCTCAGCAGCAGTGCTTGGCCTCTAGGCCTTTAGTTTCCTAGCTCTGATGATTTTTAGTTAGCACTGGCACACTCAGCTTCTTCACACACCCCAGCCATCCTCCTCATGCATCTGCTGAGCACAGACTCAACCTCTGAAGTCACCACAAAACCCTCAGTCGACCCAAATCACTCAAGTTTTTGTCAATATTCACACTGGATGCAGCACATTCACTCTCTTTGATAATCACTGGGGAAAAAAGAAAGTTAAAAGTTTACTTCAAAGCCAAACAAAATCTTTAAAGGACAGGATGCTATTCTCTCATAAGAGATGAAAAAAGCTGCAGGCTTCAAGTTATGCTTCCCCAAGCACAGGAAACCCTGATCCTGCAAGCTCATTAGCAACTACAAATTGTTGAGGAAATGCAAGCACACCTGTATGGAATGGTACTGGGTCAGGCATGCCCAAGGTTCACCACCAGAAGGAATTCTCTCTTCAAAGTGAAATGCATTAATGGAGGCAGGGGGCAGCTGGTTTTAACTTGGAAAACTGCCACATATGACTTCACTGGTGATCTACAGAGCAATACTTGCTTATTGTTAACAAGCATATGCATGGCTTACTGAGGATTCCTCTATTCCAGCCCACAGATCAGAATTTTCCCTCCCAAAGCAGGAGCTGTTAATGCAAAAAAAGAACACCCTG
Source organism: Argya squamiceps (assembly GCA_037834095.1). Taxonomy (NCBI): domain Eukaryota; kingdom Metazoa; phylum Chordata; class Aves; order Passeriformes; family Leiothrichidae; genus Argya; species Argya squamiceps. The sequence goes on along the minus strand of JBBMKD010000013.1, from coordinate 22,781,086 downwards.
TATTTTCGATCCTTTTTATAACATCCACAACCATTTGGCCATCTTCTGCTTTTTCTGTATTGCACTTACCTGAATGCTTTCCTCAGACACACAAGTGGAAAACAGCCCCAGCAATGTAGTTCCTTAAAACCATAACTGGATTTGTGTAGCTTTAAATATTCCATATTCCCACCAAAGAACACAGGCCATCCATGTTTAAAGAAACTCACTAAGCACAGAGCATGATCAAATTTCTACGGTTTACAAGGATATGCTGATAGTTCTCCTACAGTTTGCCAAAAAAGTGTTGAGACTGGTAGGGGAGGATTGACAGCATCATCTACAACAGCTACATCCACTGCCAGCATTTCAGAGTCAGTTTAGTAAGCACTTGAAAAGATACAACTTGGTTGCACAAATAAATGAGTGACACATTTTCTGGGTAAAAGCTGAGGAAAGAAATGTCAAGACAGAAACACAAATATCTGAGTTTTCAAAGACTGTATGTTTTTCAGCAAACTAAACCAAGGATGAATTACCCATTTTGCAGAGAAATATAATGACAGAGATGTTAGCAAGACATTTCAATTATTACAAAGAAGTGAAAGCATGTTTAAGTTTCTTCCAGCCAGAAGTTGCAAACCTCAACGAGCATTTTGTTAAGAACTTTGTTGATTTTTCTGCCACTGCTTAAATGAAAAAGCACATAAAGACAGAGTTTTCTAGCAACCATGCTCATAAAACTTCATACAGCCGTCCTTTATCAACTTCAAATGTACGCAGGTAGGTGTTACATGCATAAAATGGAACAGATACATATTTGTTGCAATAAATAGCATTACTTAGGGATGCCCACCTAGAAAAAGGCCCAGAGGGAGGATCCAGGCCACTACAGGCCTGTCTGTCTGGTCTCAGTGCTGGGAAAGATCTTTTCAAATCTAAACAATTCTATGATTCTGAACACTCATAAATGCTAAATTCTAATTCTAAAACCAAGGAAACTGGTTTTGTCAGAAAAATTTAATAGTGACTTAAGCAATTCAATGAAGGTGGAAGCCCTACTACAGGAATTATATAACCAAATAATAGCGAGTAAATTGTGACTCTTTGGAATCCAAGATTGTTTACTACACCTTGCAAACCTCAAATATATCTTTGAGATACATTGGGACAGATTTAGAATGCATTTAATTCTCTAACTGCCAGTTCTTGAGAACTGAGGATAATAGTGATTCCAATAATTTATTTAAATGAAGGTTTAGTCAGTCCAGGCAAAGCCCACTGATGTGTCAAGGAAGCAATTTTCTCTCTACACTACTCTGAAAAGGAAGCAATTCTGTGACCCAGGGTATGACTTTACTACTGATGTATACTTTGAGACTCACCCACTTTTGCTGACTTTTCCTTCTGGGCACTTCTGAGTAGTATGTGCAAGTGGGTTATGAGCAACTGTAAAAACCACCTTCACACAACAGAACCAGGTACTGGAAAGATGAACAATGTCTTTCTCACCACCCATTGTAACAGGCACCAGGCTCTGACCTCTCAGCCAGAGCCTTGATCTAACAGCAGAGCTCTCACGCTGTTTCCTTAAATTCAGAAAGCTGAGCAAGTATCACAATGTAGTATATTAATAGCAAAACCCTGCAAGCACAGCTGTGCCACAGTTAAGAGTGCAGAAGCTTCCTTAAATACAACACTCAATATGCTGTACTATAATTAATGGCCTCATCTGCTTACAAATGTGCCACAACTATTTTTGCAGCTAATCTCTCAAATCCAAGGAAAATAGATGTTCTGTGCACAGAAATACTCTCACTAACACTCAAGCATTTTCAGTGCAGTTTCAAGTTCTAGATCTCCATGTTAACCTGTACAATTTCTCTGCTGCAAATTTCCTTACCAGGTGCTGCATATGTACTGGGATATAGATAAGGCCAAATTTAACAATAAGGGTCTTTATTAAAGACACCAACTAAGAATCTCTCCAAGGAGGCTGCCCTAGAGCTCAGGACTGTCTTGCCTGCAGCAGGGAAAGATGGACCAAAAATAAGACAGAATCTCTTGAGAACAGAACCTGTGCCTGGGGTCTCCACATGTGTGATGAGGCCACAGCATCATAAGGAGCTTGCACAGGGAAAAATCAGGTTTGACTAAGAGAGATACTTGCTTTAGTTTGTTCTGATCCCCACAGGAAAAAGCCTGAAGACATGATGGCAAGTAGTTCAGAGAACAGAGTAAGAATTTGCTGGCATGTCCTTGTTTCAGCTTCTCTCAGGGGCAGCAGTCACTGGCAGAGTGCTCAGGGCACAGGGCAGTGTGAACACCAGGGCTCCACACATCTGTGTGTGGCCTCAGCAGGTCACTTGTCCCCTAGTGCAGACACTTGCAGAGAATTTTTTTCAGCCAAGCAACACCTGTTCTCCAATGATTCACACCTGATTCTGCTCCTGATAATCCCACTGTGCTGTCAGGTCCTTTTTTTTCTTTCTTGCAAGGCATATTATCCTGTATCCGTGCTGCACTTATGTCTGGAGTGTACTTTCCTTTGAGAAGGTGTTATGGGTGTAAATGTACCTTAGCAAATAAGGCTTTGAGACACATATCTTAAGAGAATATTGGAGTTCAGAGCAACACTAAGACAGACCTAGAATATTCCTAATTCAAGCTCTCCAATTGCTCTGTGGTCTTCAAAATATCTAAGCTACAATCTATTTCAAGCTTGGCCAAGAAGCCTAAAATCCTTACTGTATGGATATTCCATCAGCAAGAGACATAGGAAGAGAATGGGAATCTTTCCTTGATAATTCCATGCATTTTTTCTACAGGAGTAACTTTGTTTCAGTAACTCCTCAGTTCAACTGCCTCGAGGAAATATTTATTTTTAGCACTTTGAATCAAGGCCATTTGTCTAGCATTCTACATTACTGAACAAGAACAAGTTGAAAAATGGTGAATACCTCAAATTTTGCTCATCTGAGTTGCTGCTTTAGCAAAAAAAAAGGACAAAACCAGGATAGCATACATCCTCAAAAATTACCACGGACACACTTGAATTCCTGGCCATACTGTGAGCTACATATGTGCTGCACACATGTTCTTTTGTAAAGACAAGTAGAAGTCATGGCTCTGTTGCAAGTGTCCTATCACCCACAGCAGCTCTGCAGGCTCCAGCCCCTGCCCGTGGTGTTACAATATGTTGGCAACAGGATAGTGCAAACCCCTTACCCACCATGTGTTAAAGGTGCTCTCCCCTCTGAGCTTAATTTCTGTGTGCTTCACATTGGACAGATCTTCCCTCATACTCCTGATGCCTTGGGATTTTAGCTTTTATATTTTTCAAATCCTGTACTGCATTAGTGTGTAACTCCAAACTCCATATAGAGTGTTAGCTACTGTCTTCACATTTTGGTCAGACACAACAATCCCTCTGGGCCAGGAACTCAAGGACACCTCACTGCCTCAGGCCCCAAAAAGTATAAACAAAAATGAATTGGGGGAAGCAGACTGGGGGTAAATGACTTCATTACCTGAAGCTGTAATTGGAGCATTCACCCCTGATATGTAAATGGACCAAACTTAGAATTGTCTGAAAAACTCGTGACCATTGTCCACCTTGGGTGTAGCCTCTGGGAGTAGCCTTGGGACTGCCCAAGGTGTATCTGTTGAAGGCCTTTAATAAATCCCCACTTTATTCTCCCAATCTTGTCTAGTCCCTGTTCTAGGAAGCCACTCCAAGGCATCACTGCCAAACTGGAAAAGATAATTTTTGCTCTAGTGAGTAAGATATCTCTGACAAAGGAAGGTAGCACTTGGTATTATTAGGTGTGCACATATGCAAACATGCAGTCAGGCCTGAGTAAGAACACTCATGGCAAAGCATCCCAGAGAAGGCAGATGAGCTGTTCAGGGGGGAGACATTCAATCCTTAGGGATGGAGAAATCATCTGCAAAAACATCTCCTGATGATCTCACTCTTTGATTGCTCCCTGGGGAGAGCAAGTCAGGAGTTAAAATTCCATATGCTATTTTCAGTATCTGTACAGCTAAATCAAGAGTTGCTTTTGTTCTATATCCAATTTCTGTGCATTCCTAGGTCTTCACAGAGACTTTGAGAAACTAACATTCACCTACAGAGAGAACTTAAGGCCAAACTTCCCAGCACAGGGGCTGGAATTCAGGCTAGTCATGAAATGAGATTCCCTTCCTTACCAAGTACCTACCTTACACTTCTCTCCTTACCCAGTACTCTTGTGTTATTTTCACCACTGGAAGTTAATAAACACATTTTATATTTGTGTGAAATGCAATATGTGACTGTATGCACACAAGAGAACAATGAATCCTACACAAAACCCCAAATCAAACCAAAATCCTCACAGCAAGCACACAGCATTCCTTCACTGATCCACGGTGCTGGGTTAGTGATGCCCAGATTTTTCAGCCTTCTGATTGTTTTTCATTTCTACTGGAGCTTTCTCACGTTTGTGACAAAAACAAAGACTGATATTTTGTAAGGGGATTTGTAAGTGATTCTTTTCCAAGGGGAAAGACAAATTGATGGACTTCTGAGTTGACCACTGGGGTCAGAGGGGTGTTCCTCTCATCCCCCATTCCTTGACAAAATCCCAAAAACTATATAAATTGAGATTCCCAAATACACTGCTCTTTTCTTTTTCATCTTACATCCTGATGGGTGAGTGTGGTTCTTTTCGTGTCCTCTTGCAACAAGTTAGATCCAGATTATTGTGCGCTTTGCACATTAGGTTTAAAAATACCTTGCAAAGAAACAAAACCCATACAGAATGTATCCTAGAGGGAGGAAGGAAAGGAAAACAAAGCAACACAACAAGATGAGATTTTACTCCTTCTGGCAAGGGATTCCAGCACTGCTATGACTGTACCAACTTCCTAACCCAGAGGAGCAGTGGAGAGGGGAGCACAGCGCCCAGGAAAAGAGCCAGAGGCAGGGAGGTGTGTGTGTGTCACAGTTTAACTGCATGGTTATTCTTTTCTGCAGTGGTTAGGTCTATGCTGACAATTTGGCTCTCAAGATTTCACTTACAATAACAAAATTCCTTGCCTTTACTTGGAAGTTGGGGTTTCTCTGTGCCCCAAAACAAGATTTTGAGCATTAGATAAAAACAGTGGAAGTCTTTGATAGGAACAAAGCAAAAGAACAAACCAAATCAATCCCTCTTTGCAACTGTTGTGCAACTTCCTCTATGAAGCCAAAGCTGCCCATAGCATTTTCTTCTTTTCAGAAGTGTGTCTGAAAGCATCTGTGATATCCTCTCTTGCCTCTTGCCTCACATTATCCTAACCTGATGTAGACAAAACCTTTCCTAAATTCCTTTCAAATAGCTAAGAGATTAGAGAAATTTTCTTAGAAAACAGGATGAATATATACAGCTTTGTCAAATGACAAGATGGGAAAATATCAGTGAAGCATATAAACAACAATAAAGAAATGGGCTAGCCTAAAGGTACAATAGGAGGGAAAAAGGAGGATGGATAGCAAGCAAGGCTTTTCAATAAATGGAAAGCATTTGGCACTCTCTAGAATGCTGCTGTGATCTCTGTTCCTTGAGAGTTTTGAAATTAGACTCATTAAAAGAGAACCCTCTTGTGCTGCCAAAGAAACAAATTACCTGGTCTATCCTCTCTATTCCTGATTTCTCCTCCCCTGAAGTATTGCACTGACACATCGAACTAATATAGTGTGTGTTCACTGAAGGCTGGAAATTTCCTGCTTTGCTGCTGCTCTGCTTGCAACTTCAACATAAATTCTACCTCTGCTGTACTCACAGGCAGGAGAACTGGGACCTGCTCCATATTAGCATGAGAAAATACTGCACCATTCTGGCTCCTACACAAAGTGCTGTGCTGTCACCACTTGACTGGTCAGAGTTCAACAGTCACGAGCTGTAAATTTACAGCTGAAGTTTAGACTTCAAACATCTGCTTTAGTTCACCTGTGTAAAATCTAAGCTGTTTGCCACAGATTCAAAGTGCCAGCAGGACTCTCCTGCTCAGCAGAGACAGCAGAAACTATTCCATTGACCAAAGGTCCCAGGAAAAACTTTATTGCTCAGTTTTAACAAGTGGTGTGTACAAATAAACTTACATTTTTTATGCAGCAGAAAGCCTCACCAACATGATCAAGTGGTTTAAAGCACATAAATATGTCCAGGACCTTTTGGCAGAGCTGAGGTGTGAAACAGTGGTTTAGAGGGCCAGCTTTATTCCATCTAGCCAGCACAACTGGCCCAGTGGGCAGAGTGCAGCAGGAATTCTCACACCAGCACCCACCTGGGTAAGAGTCACCTGTCAAAGGCTGCAGTGCAAACCCCACAGCTGCCAACAGAAGGTTCCTCTGCCAGCCCTGCACACATTTAGCACAAGGCCATGCCAAGGTTCTGCAGCCACATGCCCATTACTGCTCTTTATTGTGCCAGCAGATTCAGCACTCCCAGCAAACCTGCTGGAATTACAGAGCTGGCTTCACTTTGATGCACTGGCATATTTTAACATCCTTTCTTGTGTGTTCCTCACCCTCACTGCCTGAGCCTGTGTGATAACAGATTTCCAGGGAAGTGTAATAGTCAATGCCAGCTAAAATTAACCCTATTGTTTCATTATACAGCAGCTGTAGCAGTTCCTCAGACAAGAAAGTGTAATTTAAGCTTTCTCTACAGAAATCTTATCTCACAAACCATACATTGGCATGGAAGATCTATCGTTAAAGTAATCAAAAAAAGAAGGTTCAAATTAAAATAAAATCATGAGTTACATTCTCTGCTTAAATGATCATTAACTAAGTCATCATCTGCTAATTCATGCAGCTAATTCAGACCTCTCTGCTAAACATGTAAAATGGCCCCTTTGGTGGAGAAGGATAAAGGAGCATTGGCATGGCAAAGAACTTCAGAACTGGAAACAATTTAAAACTCCTGGAGCATCTCTTAACTCTAGTTTCTTCCTTTAATAGCTACAGGATCAGGTTTATGTTTAAGAACAAAAGCAAGCATTTCTTGAGGAAATTTGAGATAGCAGCTGAGAAACATCAGGCCAAATTTAATAATCTATAACAATTAAATACTTTTATTCATTTAATAATATTCCATTTTAATAAAATTAGATGTCTTTATAATAAGCATGATTTAAATCTTCATATTTGATATGCATGGAAAAAAATTGTAAAAATTGTGGCAGATGAATCAACCCAAAAGGTTAACACTAATGAATCTATTGAAAAAGCAGTTTAGCACCATTTACTGCCACCATGACAAATATGACAGGTCTGCAAATGAACACATTGGATATGTAATGTTAACATCCATGTTCTGTCAGGTCCTCCTGTGACTGATTGAAATGTAGCTTTGATTGCTGTGACTAATAAATAATCCAGGCTCATAAAATTGCTGTATCCTGCAATCATGACAGTGTGGACACTATCTTAATTATAACTGTTCCAGAGCCTCATCCATCAGTCAGTGGCGAGCACTTCTAAAGGTTCACAAGAGGAATTGACCCAGTGCCCAGACAAAAACTTGCAGAGATGAGCAGCAAAGCTCAGAAATGCTCCCCTTTGCTTCACAGCAAAAAACCCCCCCATGGTCATGAACCAATACCACATTTTTGAGTGCAAAATGTGCTCAGACTTGTCTTCCAGTTGTCCATAGTGTGAACTACCATGCCACACTTGTTGGGGTGAACACAGCAACCTTCCATGGTATTTGGAAAGATAGAAAACATTTACTGGGATACACAACTGGTATTCCAGTTTGAGACTTTCAGCACTGGAAATGCAACTGCAAGGCTGTGCATTATCCTGCTTGCAGAGATATTGCACCCTGTGGTGTCACTGACCCAGGAACAGACCTGACACCTCAGCACCCACAAGCTTAATCATGTGTTCCCACATGTGAAAGGGTCAGCCCTGGACCTGCTCTATTAGCCACAGAAATTAAGTGAAAACTACAGTATTCAGGCTTTGGAAGGTTTCTCTGAAAACAGAATGAAAGGTACAATCACCTCCTCCAGTTTCCATCCAAAATAAATGTTCTCGTGGCACCTTGCTAGAGTTTCTCAGTTTGAGCTGATACTGGAAAAATCTCACAACATATTAAGAAGTTAACTGTGAGGTCGAGTTTTACATGTAATTGTTCTGAAACCCCAGGCTTACCTGCAGTCTTTTCCACCAATTCTAATACTCTTGGAATTCAGTGAAACTTTTATGTTCATGCAATGGTAGTTACAGGGAAATAAACTGTCCCTTCTCAGCGTGGGATATAACAACTAAACAGCAGCTTTTGTCTTTTGTTTCTGTGCCAAGCCCATTCCTTAAGTTACGCTTTTTAATAGTGCAAATGCAGCAGCAGCAGCAGAGTTCAGGCACTGTTTACTTGCAGTAAGAGCTGGGGTGAAGAAAAGGTCTCTCCCTCCTTTCCTGCCATTCACAGGTGACTGGGTGTTGATCAGACCTGTGCCACCATTGGACTTAACTCTTTTTTTTTTTTTTTTTTGTATAAAACTGTTGGTTTTGAAAGTATTGCTGTTCCAGTGCTAATATCATGTACTCCTCGAGAGGACTGGACAACTTTGTTTCAAATAACAAAGTGATGAAAAGGGAGTCTCTACTTCTGCAATAAAGCACAGACTGCAGGAACTGTCAACATATTAAGTTCTAAAACCCCGAGCAGCATTACCATGCACACCCAATACACAGCACAAGCTCCTGAGCGTGAGGGCAATACAAAAAACTGCAAAACTACTTCATTACCTGCTCGTCAAAGCCAGAAGCCAAGACAAAAAATGGAGATTTGAAGACACAGGCACAGGGACACTGACCTCAGCAGGAGACTGAATGGCAGGAAGGCACCAAGACTGCAGAGAGCTAAGGCTGGACAGGCAAACTGCTTCACTCTCATTATCATCCAAGGAGGAAAAGCAGAAAAAAATACAGATAAAAATGTGTAGTGCACCCCAGCAGGGTAGTGAAGGTCAAACTCAGCAAGAGACAATGCATTCTAATGAATATTTTTCTCAACTCTTGGAAGATTAGATTCAGCACATCTTTAAATCCCACCAATATATTAAACTGCTCCAAGAAAGAATTTATCAGACATACAAACTATGGAAATACCTTATTTTGTCCTGGCAGAGCTTCTCAAGTGCAAATAGCAAAAGAATTCTTAGGGCAGGAAGCTATAACCAGAAAAAAGTAGTTATGTCATGGAAAAGGAACTCTCACTGCAAAGAAACAGAGTTAAAAGTCAATACTATTCCTATAAGAAAAAAAAAAAAATTCTAATTTGTGTTGACGCACCAGTACAAAACCTTCTGCTAATGACCAGACCTGCTCATTTAAAAGCTAACATATCTAAAAGGATGGAAGAGACCCCTGAGCCAGTGGATCAGAAGGCCCTCTGAATCTCAGATGAATGAGGGGTTGCAGACATTTATTCACTCCATGTCCATGGGTTTAGACCAGTACAGCTGGTCAAGTGCTCACGTTGTCAACTGTCCAAGGGCAGTGCAAGCCCAGAGCAAATCCAGAGAGGTAGAGTCACATAAAATGAACAGCAAAGAGCTAAAAACATTGTTAAACAAGCATGCAATACAGAAAAAGCCAAACCAAAAAAGCCCCAGAGGCACAGAAATGAATTCCCATGTTTTCACTCTTATTGCCTTTGCTCCGTCACACATGGGGCAGAGGTGGAGTGGAGGGCAGGGAATTCTGTACAGGCAGGAACTCTGATAGAGTCTCTGTCTTTGCACTGGGACAGGATCCCTGACACACCTGCAGCTGCAAAACTGCTGCAGCAGACACAAAACACTTCACAATGGGAGGGTAAAGAACGGAGTCTCAGGTCACTGAGACTGCCCCTTTTCCAAGTGATCCTGGGAAATATGTACAGGCTGAACCTTTCTCAGGCCTTGGGACACTGCAGAAGACAAGGGCAGAAACTCAGTTTGTGAAATCACATTATTAAGTCAATTAACATTCAAATAGCTCCTTTTTATTACACTAGAACAGGCAGAGATCTGGTGCAGGAAAATTCTCCTGTTTTTTCAGCTGCCAGTTTTTCCTCCTTTAATGCACCAAGGCATATTTTACCTTCAGATATCACAGTTAACAACACAGTGTAACAAAAGAAGAGAATTTCAAGAACTTGTGAAACCAACATTTCTACTTCTTACACAAAACCTGAGAATTTTCCAGTATCCTCCAGTAAAATTGATGCCTTCTAAGGAAAAGCCTGCAGAAGAGGACATAAAAATGATCAGTGGATGGGAACACACTGTGAGCATCCAAGAGCAGATAATGCCACTTTCCAACAAAAAAACCCCAACTTTGGGTTGCACGCACTACACAGAGTATTCCCAGCTGTTAATCCATCTATAAAATGTGCTGTTGGTCTTCCAAGCCTCAGACTGTGAAGATGGACAGAAAAAAAAAGGAAGAAAAGTATGAGGTAAGAGTGCAGATGACCACACTTTATAATTTATTTTATTTCTCTGTGACTATGCCTGAAAAACTTAAACCTGGAGTGGCTTGTGTAGAGAAAACACCATTCTGAAGTTCCCAGGCACACAACTATCTACTTACCCCACACTAAGCATATTCTGCCATTTCAGCATTTAGTTATTTTCATCTTCTCATGGTACTTTCAGCCTTTACCACAATCTGCCTTCAGGGTGGGACCATGCTCAGAGCAGCTGTGAAACAAACAATTATTTTCATATTGAACTGTTTTAATCTCTTTCAGTTTTTCTTCCTTCACTACAGCACAGGTCTTCAGCTCTTAGTTCTTGGTTTAAAAGCAGGGAGCCATGTCAGATAATTAGAAAAAGGTCTACCTGAGGGCTTTCCTGGGTAATTTACAGCTTGACTGACCTATAAAAATTATAGGGAAATAAGTCTGTGGTACCTAAAAGTAATGGCTGTTTGTTCAGTTCAGCACTACTTAATTACTCTTCCTTTAGTTCAAAGCAAAAAGGAAATAATTTATTCTTCAAAACATTTCATGAGCTAATATAAAATAATTGACTTTGAAAGAAACTGTGAGGACAAAAAATGTGAAATTCTTAGTATATTAAAAAGCAATACTAACAAAAAAAAACCCCTCATCCCTCTTCTGTTTTATACACATAGGATATTTCCCCTCTAACTAGGGTACAGGAGTCTAGTAAGTACGTGAGGTGAATGAAACAAAAATAAATGGCATTGTAGCTTAAAGGACTGATAGGTTTGTACTCAATGTGGCTATTTGGGACAGCCATCCTCATTGGAACCCATTATGTAGTTCCTGACAGCCATAAAGGAAGCCTCAAACTGACTCAGGATATCACAAACTTCTACAAACATGTTTTTGAATGAATTTCAAACCTCAAAGAGTCTAGAAACCTAAAACTATTTTAAATCTAAAGAGCATCTTTCCCCATTTCTACCACAATTAGCAAATAAAGTAAATACATAATTACATTTGACCTGTGTGCATTAAAAATCCATCCTTCTGTAGTGCAGCTCCGTGTACTTTAAGAGACCACATGGGGGAGAGGGTTTGCAGTGAGATATTTGGCACTGTCCAGTTCCTGGTGTTCTTTTCTTCTTTTATTGTTGGCCAAGAGATACTGTTTGAAAAGCACAGAATAAAACTGCAGCTGCACTGGAAACAGGTGCATGTATACATGTATACATATATACATATATATATACACATATATATACATATATATATATATATAAAATTAGATATGATATATTATATATGATATATATTTTATATGTATTATATAATATATATTATATACAATCTATATTTTATATGTATTATATTATATATATATTATATATATGATGTGTGTACATATATATATACACATCAGTCCAGTGAGCTCAAAATGTACATTGTAAATGTAAATTCGACAATAAGAGATTGGAATACAGGATTCTTTAGTCTGTATTGTGATAATTTTATTGCAAAGAAATGAATTCGATAAAGGCATTTGATATAATTCCAGAGTGCTGCAAATGCTACATCTAAGCCCATAATGGCCATTCTACTTAGCAACTCTTAGCTCAGACTGAGCAGAGAAAGAAGGAGAGTAATAAAATATATAGTAAATGTAAATAGATGCCTACCAGGGACAAGATCTAGTCTTTAATTTGCAAGCTGTACTAACTCCACAGCCACTCTAGTTTTGAAACATATTTTATGTCCCCAAAAGCAAAGCACTCATCGTGTATACTAGGGAAACAAAAATACTCTGGTATTCAAGCTGAATTTTTGAACTGAGATACCATCTGGACAGAGATGTTCTGTCCAGACTTGATTTCCTAACAAATTAATTTTGCCCATTTAGTCAACATACTTCTCCCTTTTCCTCAGATTTTAATAACCTACTTTTCTCCAGAAACATTTTTGAGAATGAATTTCCAAGTGAAAATAATCTGTGCAGAGAATATTGGTGTGCTTTTCCAAAAGAGGCAGAAAGAATCTTCATAGCACAACTTTTGGATTCCCCACTACAGTACAGAATGCAGAGCTTGCCAGCAGCCTACAGAAAGTTATTTGCTGAATACATCAAAGAGAGGGCAAAGGGAAATACAGAGCTCATTGTAATTCCTCAGAAAGAAAGAGCATTAATTTATTTAATAGATTGCCAGGTTACCAATTTACGCCTGATGCCTAAGTGCTTCCTCTTTCCTTCACCAGCTCTTGTCCAGCTGAAATATTCCTGGTTTTACCTCTTACCCTTACTGCAATTTGGTCTTTTGCTGGTGGGTTCTTCTACAGTTCTTCTGTAGAAGTGATTTTTGCCTTCTCGATGCAAATTCTGCAGTTCAGAAGAAGTTACAGGCTGTGGAGGAGTGTTTGGAAGGGGACAACAGCCAGCTTCACACTGTGGATCAGATCTTTACAGCTGTTTTTTGGCTTTGGCTTTCTGTTTAAAGAAACTTATGCAAAGACTGTGCCCCCTCTCCCTCTCGACTCTACCCTCTAGTTTTTCCATACTTTTTTTGAATAGCACCAGAGGAATCAAAGATAACTTGGTTCCTGTGAGTTTTATCCAGACTGAAAGGCAGAGAAAAAAAAAAAGCCTGTAAGCGTTCAGCCTGGAAAAAACTTCCCAATGCAGCCTTCCATGAAACACCCAGAAAGAACACTTGAGCTGTGGAGGAAGCCTCATAAAAGGCATCACAACCAGTAGCTGTCAACCCCATGACACATCTTTAAGAAAAATGGTTTTCAGGTATTTCTGTAAGCACAAGAACATATTTTTTCCTCTCTTATTATAGCTCTTCCCAACTGCACATCAATTCAAAGGGATCTGTAACACTCACTTGCACATCTGAGCTATTTCCATTGAAGAATGGCATCTAAATTGATGATTTCACACACATCTTGAACACAGGAACAGTGTGCAAGCACAGCAGAGTCACAAGCACCCTGCAGATATTCCTTAACCTTCTGCTCAAAAAACAACTATAATTAGCAGAGATTTGTGAAAACAAGGGCACAGAACTGAAAAGGTTGAAGACAAGGCTGAAGCCAGTCCCTCCCTCTACACTGGTGAAGACTGAAGCTGCCAGCATACATGGAGAATAAAACTGTTCAAATCCAGGCATCAGGAGCAATATTAAGAATAAATATTGGATCAAATTGACATGCTAATTTTAGGTTTCATCTCAAGACAAGCCTGAGGAACACAACAGGTTGTGATGGCAGATCATATTAATTTTGGAACAGGTTTGGCCATCTTCCTACTCCTGCCTCTGGCACCAAGGGAAGCAAGGCTCTCAGTTAAATGCTGGAAGCTCAGTCTGACCCCAACCCTGAACTCCTGCCACTCCACAGCCTGTCAAGGCCTTTGGGAATTAAACTGCTTCCTCGACAGACGGAAAACCTGACAAGTAGGGAGCTCATGCAAGTAAATTTATCTTCCCCTCCTACTCAGTAAACATGTTCCTGGGTGATCAGAGAGGGAGTACATAAGTGCTTACACACAGCATTAGTTCCTGGAATGCTCTGAGGCATTCTTAGGTTTTATCAAGTTCTTGGATGTAAAACCATGGGTACATTTAGTCCAGTGTTTGAGCAATCGAGAATTCCATTCATTACTGCTCTGATTCAATGACCTTACACACATAATCAATGGCTAAACTGATAAATGGGAAGAATTCTTAAAAATCTATTTCTTGAGTGCTGAAACTAAATGTTTTGTTCTCGACAGCTGTAATATATAATTTAGTGACAAGAACATTTGTTCCGGCTGTTCAGACCTATTTCACACAGGAAAGAAGGGAGCACACTGCATTTCCAAAGCCAGACACCACATTTGGGTTGGGAGCTGCTTGATTTATTTATCAAGTTATTACCGAACTCCAAACAATCAGAAAGCATTTTTAGTGTTCATAATTAGAACACTTGTCTTGGGAGTTACGAGGCTGGAGTTCTTAAAACCTTCAGAAATAATAAAGTGCCAGAAAAAAGTAAAACAAACTAGTAGCTTTTAATGTCAGGCATAATTTTTTCACATGGCTAAGTAATTTCCTCCATTTAATTGGGATGATTCATGCCATGTATGCTTTATACAAATGTCTCAGCATTCAGTTCACATGTTATTGTATCTGATCTTTCTGGGTCTAGTAACATTTCTAATGTTTCTTATTTTCATTTCCTCTTAAAGCTAGAAGGGAGTACCTGTCTAGGTATCCCAGCAGTTGTAGAGATCAGGCACACAGCAGCACACTAATCTTCTGCATTCAGTAATCCCAAGCCAGCTAAAGAATAAGAACCTTTTTTACCTGTGAGAAATCAGTATGAGGGATTGGACAGAGACGTTTGGCCTAAAACCTTCAGTTTGTGTTGAAAGACTCCAAATCAACAGCAAGGTAGTTGTTCCTGATTGAGGGAAGCTACTGTCATGTTCTGAGGAGTCTGCAGGATATTGTAATGGCTGCTGGGGCATTTCTCATTTACATTCTCTGATCCCTCCTACTGTGCATGTGGAGGAGAGGGTGCACTCACTGCATCACTGAGCATCTCTGCTCCCCGGGGCTGTGAGATGTTTCACATTCTGTCCTGGGAAACCAGTTTGCTGCATTTGAATGTGGATGCCTAGAGGCCGTGAGAACCAACACTAAATATTTCAAATTGATTCAGTTGATAAAGCTGTCAGGGTTAATGCCTGGTCAGTGGTGCAGCATGTGTGGCCACGGTTTGACCCGAGTGGTCAAGTGCCCATGTCCTGGTGGTGAGCAATTCCATTGGTTTCCCACTGATATGGAACCCACACAACTACTTGGTGCTGCAACTGCCCTTGTGGAAATCTTAAATTCCACATGACATTACATCCCTCAGTGTAACTTTGTAAGGTGTAAGGAGTCCTGTGTCCTAATCAGAGACTCCATAATCCACCTTACCTGAGAATCTTTAAGTAAAGGGAACACCAATAAGATATTGAAGGATATCAAGATGGAAGTCCAATACTACAGCCATGTATCCTAAAAGCAAATTTACTCATATCTGCAGTAAGTAAGCGGTAAGAGCCAAGCACTCAGAAGTGGAAAACTTGTCAAGTTTTTCAGTACAAATAAAACTTACTGATTCTACAAAACATTCTCCCTTAAATCACTCTTTGTAAGACTGAGATTCCCATCATGACTGCCTTCAGATTAACACACCATTCCTACCAACTTCCATGTGTGGACATGCACTCTCAACTACTCCTTTAACCTCTTTAGTCTCTATCCATACCATGCTCTTACCTTTCATGTCTGAAAGTAATGTGAAAAGACTCTTGAAAGGAAAATTTCAATACTTTCTGAGATTTCTCTTCCCCTCTACGTTTGCATATAAAGGGTCAGCATGTTCTTTGTAATTTAGTCTTTTGTTGCTTGGAATGCAAAAGCACAGCCTTTATCAAGAGGCTGGCCATGACCCAGCTCTAGCTGAGTTGTTTTAATATTGTAAAAGCATATGGGACACTCTCACTTTTATCTTTTGGTTTCTGTAGTCTTTTAGAATTACTCACAACGTTTTGATTTTCACAATGCTGTTGGAACTAAAACACAATCACTGCAAACCCAAACACGCAGTTCCCATTTCAGTGCCTGGGGCTACAATTCCCTGTCTCTGTGTTGCTGCTCCCCAGTGAGAGCCAGGCTGGATCCCTGCCTTGAGGGCTGGTCCAGCCCCTCACAGGTGCCTGTGGAGATCCTGTTCAGACCTTCCTCACTGTCCCACACACATGGAGTGGCTCTGAACTAATGACAAAACAAACCTACTGCAGGAGTCTTAAAAATGAGCTGCTTGGTGAGGATAAGCAGCTGTCAGCTCAGCTGCCTGGTGTCTGACTCCGAATTAGCTCTGGAGAGGATGAACAGAGATCCTGTTGGGATGGGAGGCCATGCTGAGGTTTTCTCCTGCAACAAGGCCAGCTCTGCTGTAAACAGTTCCAGCACTGGTTTCCCAAATTACCTCAAGCCAAGCATGAGACAGCCACAGAGGAGACAGAAGAGCCCACACAGCCCACTGTGCTGCCTCTGGCAGTGGCCAAAACAGCAACTAGGAAGGCACAGAAGAACAGGTCACACAAATAGCAACACTTACCCTGAACCTGATGGCTTAATTTCATGTCCCCCAGGTTTTGGTCTGAATTAGAGACATCAAACTCTACCTGCTCTCTCCATGCCACACGATTTCATAGCCCTTGTTACACCTTTCTCAAGAGTCTCTTTTGCATGCTGAAGGGCCTTAGCCTCACTGCTCATTTCTTTTTCAGAACCCGTTCCAAGATTTCCAAGAGCCTTGCTGTCTTCTCACTGCTTCATCCAGTTTTGGTGTATTTGGGACTGGATGGGAAGCAAAGGAGCCACAGCTACACACAGCATTCAGGAGGCAGAAGTTCTATGCATTGACATCAGCACATAAAGCAATTAATGCCTCCTCAAGCTGCACTCTCTTACTGTCCTAACAGCTCTAATATTTGAGATACCTGTTGGATCAGTCCTGAGCACTGAGATGGCATTTCTCTCACAGCTCAAGTTGTTGTCCAAGAAACAGCTCAGGGCACATCCAGTTCTTCCCCACTCTGATTCCCTACTCCCCATATACAAAGTGATGTATCACTCTGCTTATCTACACAGTCAGTCTGTATTTCACTGCCCACTCACTCAGGTTCACTGTGTCCTTAGAAAATTTTTCCACCATCATCAATAATTCAAAGCTATTCAGGACAACAATGAACAACAATCAATTCAATTCTTCCCAAATCATTTATGCATCTGCTGAGTACCATGGGTCCCGGAACAGATGCATTTGTTATTTCATTAGAAAAGCTCTGACATTTTGCACAGACTGACTACTCATTACAAAAACCAGGCTGACTCTTGTCTCTGCAGCCTGTAATTCCATTCTCAATACACCACTGTACAGCAATTTCTGCTTCTGCATATGCCAAGCCCATCAGCCTGTGGTTTCCTTTATGACATTTCTAGAAAGCTACATCCCATTTGCCATCATTCAGTCCTCAAATACCAGAGTACTTCTGTGGAGCACCACAGCTAGTCTTGCTATCTTATTCTTGAATTCCTACAGAAAGCTTGGGTTAATAAATTACTTGGCAACTTCTATTTGATTCATAAATTCCTCTACCAATTTGTCAATTTGAAAGAGACTTCCTTATGAATTCCTCTTTAAGAAGTGTACCAGCACAGGGAACTGCCATTTCTTCACAATGAGCAACAGATGCAAAGAATTTATTTGTCATTTCTGAGCATCTACCAGCCTTAGAGATTTTTCTGTCAGGCTCCCTGATTCTGATGTTTT
The DNA here is from genome assembly GCA_037834095.1 of Argya squamiceps. Taxonomy (NCBI): domain Eukaryota; kingdom Metazoa; phylum Chordata; class Aves; order Passeriformes; family Leiothrichidae; genus Argya; species Argya squamiceps. The sequence continues at coordinate 22,763,264 of JBBMKD010000013.1, read as the reverse complement.
TGAAGATTTATTTTTCACTAGTTTTGATGTCTTTTCCAAATGCTCCTGTAACTCTTTTTTTTTTCAGTCTGCCTTGTTGCACTTCTACATTTAAGCTGTCATTTTTTTAAAACCTGTGTATTTTGCTCATTTAGATAAAGCTTTAGTCTTTTAGAGGACCCTCTCTTGCTTTCAACAGCAACCATCATGCTGCTATTAAGTGATGACTCTTCCTTTCTGAAGTGTTTCTCACTAGGTGGGAAACATTTGTTCTCTGCCCCATTATCACATCCGTGCAATCTGTAACTCCCAGCCTCCTTTCCAACAAGCTGGCATGAGCTATTTCCCCATCTCCACATACCTCCTGAAGTGGAGCATGGCTGCAACAGATAATTTGGCTTCTGTTTCTCCTCCACGGATCCTGGAACAAATTAAAATATTTCTGCTTTTGGACTGATGCTCTGAGCCAGGTTTGTGTACTATCCAGCACTAAGAGGTACCATGTTTGGTTAGAAAAGTAGAACTTAGGGCATTATGATGGGGCCAAAAGTGAGAAGAGTTTTCACATTGCAATAGGGCAGCTCCAAGTGTTGATACCACAGACAGTGGCTCCATAAACCCTACAGAGCAGAGTGTCCATCCTGACTCCTGTGACCATGGCAGCCTCAGCCCTGCACAAGCATCTGACCCATAATCACCCCTCAGGGAGGGTGATTATATTGGAGGTACCCTTATATTGGGGTAAGAATTCAACACTTTCTTCACCAAAACCTAAAAATTCAGACAACCTTTTAACCAGTGTTTCTGTAGATTTTTTTTATCATGTTAATTTGACTGAAGTTAATGCAGTTAAGGCAATTTTGAAGGTGCAAAGGTAAGTTTTTAAACCCAGCACACACAGCTAAGCTGGATTTTGGGTGTGCTCCTCCTTCCTTCCCAGCCTGAGGCAATGCCATACATGCAGCACAGCAGTGTGTGCAAGAGGAAGCCCAGGAAGAGGGGACTAACCTGACTCTCAAGATGCAATCTCTATTTCTGTCTCTGCCACAAATTTGCTCTGCGACCTTGAGCAAATCATCAGATCTCGCTGACTCACATGAATATCTCTGGAAAAGGGTGCAGCAAAGCTTTAATATCTGCAGGTGATTATTATACACATAAATCCTCATCATCATTTTCTTTGCTATTTTCATCACTGGCTGTTTCACTTCCATTCCTGAGATGAAGCAGAAAGCTCAGTGGAAATACACAAAATAGATTCTGTTTCAGAGGAAAAAACAGAGACTACATTTGCTGTGCCCCCAAACTCTGCCAGCCAAAGGTGCCTCCCAGGTTGTTTACTATATCCCACTGAATTTATGACACCACTGCCATCATCAGAGCTGGGGGGGACCTGAACCTGCTGAGGACACAGCTCGTTGTGTTCACCCCAATACTGGGCCACACAAAATAAGGAAGAGACCAAAAAAAAAAACAAGGATACTGCAAAGTTTCAATATCTGTAGAAGGCTTTAAAACACCTGCTGTTGTGAGGAGAGGCCAGCTCAGACAACAGGAACAGGCACGGAGGAGATAGCTGTGGTGTGGCCAGTCATTCCTATTAGCCCCCGGCAGCTCCAGAGCACACAGCTTTTTGAGACAGCACCTTCCCACCTACTGTGCCAAACTGCTTCCTGACACCATTTAGCTTGGTCTTTCTCAACATAAATTCCAAATGAACTTTTTTTTTAATAGTCTACATTCCTCAGAAATATTAACTAGCAATTATAACACTTGAGTTTATATTTTCCAGGTCATCTTTATTTCATGTTAGCAAGCAGAGGACAAAGCAAATGGAAGGCACAGGAAGCTCTGCTCTGGCAAGGGTTCTGTCCTGGGAGCTGCAAGAGAGCTGCCTTACAAATAATAATTGAATAATGTAAGAAACAGCTCTAGCCATGGCTAATGTCAACATTACCTGCCTCATAAACAGCCAAACACAAATTCTGCCTCTGGGTATTGAAGCCAGGGCTAAGCTTCTGGTGCCAAGGCTTGTTGTACACAGCCATAATTGCCCACAGCAAACCTGGCCAGAGGGATCCCCCAACACTGGGGGAATTGAATCTTTGAGACAGCACAGAGACCAAAATATGAGCAGGAGCCCCACGCAGCATCATCAGCTGTCACAGTGACAACAAAGACCAAAATCTGTGTGATCTCACACTTCCTGCCACTCGTAAATCACAAATGAAAAGCTGAATTCCAGCTGGGGGAAGAAGGACCAGAAGGATGCTTTCCCCACTCTGGAATTCCTGTGTAGAGAATCTAATGGCACCTCTATGGTCATCAGCTCCAGAAACAATTCTTCAGTCCTGTGTACTACACAAAGGCTCACAGCAGAAAGAGATTCTGCCTTTGGTTGTCTTTGGAGGCTTTCCTGGCTGAACATGGATCGTCTTTTTACCTCCTTGTTCACTGCTGTGATATCTACCCTCTCTGTTTGCTGAGACTGAATAAATCAAAATGAAAGTTCACATTCCTAAGCCCCCAATATATTATAAATTCCCCACGCTGCTCAGCAGCCTGCTCTTCCAATCAGTGACTTTGCTGATCTCTCCTGACTCCACACATATGTAAGAAGATTAGAAGCAAATATAAAATAATCTTTAATAATAGATTTTGTATGGTAAGTAGGCATCTTTAAACATATTACAGGAATGAGAAAATATCGCTCTTCTAGTACTCAAATATTTATGCACATACAGCCCTGGAGTTCTGCCCTACTTTACCCTACACATTTCAGCAACATGCTTTTGTCAAATCTACTTATTTTTGCCATTTTTACCCATACAGAATCCACACACCTCCTCTGGCATTCGTAACAAACCAAGTATTTCACACTGTAATAATGTAAGAAACAGCTCTTGTCATGGCTAATGTCAACATTACCTGAGAGCCACCAGAGGGTGCTGTTAAAGATGGTATGTAAAGTCATTTCAAACTGATAATTCAATGACAATTTTATAAAATAACATTTTTTAAGTGGTCTTAAAATTCCATTCCTTTAATTTGATGTTTATTAAACCAGCAAAGCTGCTGCTGTGACATTGTTCCTAGAAGGGAGAAAAGTTTCTGCTGGGGGCATTGTGGCCCATTAAAGCAGAAAAACTTCAGTTCAAGTCTCTGAGGAGTTAGAAAACACAGAAAAGAAATCACCACCACCCTGAGAGAGAGACCCACATTCCCAGAACAGAGACAGTGTGCAGGCTGCACACCAGCAAAGGGCTGGCTGGCATCAGCCATTTGATATCCACTGTCCTCAACTGACAGAACAGGAAAATGTTCAGAGTTTGTTTGAACCTCTCTGCACTGGGAGCCCTGGAGGAAGGTGGGAGAGGTGATGTTTTCCTTGCTCCTTTATAAGCAGGTGCAGGGAGGTTCCACTCCTGGTGTGCAGCACTGTGCTCCTCCTGGGTGGGAGGTGGAGGAACTCTGGGTCTCTGGGGAATGACCACGACAAGAATTTTAACAAAATCATTTCAGAGAACATATACATTACCCTGAAATGATTCCCTGAGCCCACATTCCTCACCTTCCAAGCTTTTTCTCTCCTTCTTTTCATACATTTAGACCACCATTGCCAAACCCTTCAGTAAGGGGATGTGGGCTTCCCTCCTGCCCAGACTGCCAGGTGGCTTCAGCACCATGCAGGACAACAGGGATGTGAATCCACACTCTCAGCCAGGTGAGGCAGGTGGAGTCAGGCCCCTCTGCTTCCCTCAGCCAAGTGTCAAAACCAAAAACATATGCAGCAGCAAATTGCAGAAGCAGGATCCATGGGAAGGCTGTGAGTGGCCTCCCTCCATGAGCACAGCTCTTCCCCCTGAGCTTCACAGGGCACCCAGGGTCCCCACCATGGGTGGGTTTGGGTGCAGCCTCCCAGGCCTGCCAAGGGCCCAGCACAATTCCAGGTGCCCAAGATACTTGTATTTAAATCCCTTCCAGAGGTTCGACAGCAGCTACCTACATTTCTTCAGACCAGCAATTTAAGCACCTAAATTCTAGCCAGATCTCATGTCAGCACCTTATTTCAGGTTGTGTTTTTGTCACTTCAGAATATAAAGTTCTGTATTAAAACACAGCATTTCCCAAAGCCTGGAATTTATTGTCCCTCACCCAGTTATTTCAGACTGACTAAATTTCTACCTTTTTGCCCCCTTGACTAACAAAATAACAGATGTGAATATTTCATAGAAAACAATGAGGTCATCCCCTCTTGCACCAGCATTATCAAACGACTACAGGCTGAATAAGACAACTGCAAGCTGTGTATGTGAACAGAGCTATTTACAACCCCTGTGCCAAGGAAATCTGAAGTTCATGGATACAAAATAAACACAAGATTGGGAAAGTGCCTTTGCTAGCTTTCTAGATTTTAAAATTATGTCGGAGATGTAATCATCTGGGTGTCCAAACAGATGACATGAGGCACAGAGTTATGCAGTAATTTAGCCACAGAACCAGCATTCATGGTGGTCATGAGGACTGGTGAGGCCAGGTCAGCCAACACACCAAGAGCCCCATGACAATTTGCTCTGAGTGTCCTCTAATTTGTGGTGGGAAGGCTGCCACAGCTCAGGACTCTGTGTTCAAAGTGTGTGTGGACTGTAACACACGCTCCTCCCCAGCTGCAAGGCTCTGCTGCTTGTCTGAGGTGTTATGTACTTGAATGGATTCCATCCCTGGCTATTAGCAGTTTAATAATGGTTCTGTGAATTAGCATTAAATTACAGTGAACGTTACAGAAGGGGTTCTAATATTTACATCAGTGCCTAATGAGTTCCCCATAATTAACATAATTGCAGTGAGCCACAGAAATTAATATTCAACCAATTATTTTAAAGAGCTATCCAATCTATGCTGAGATTTTTCGAAGACACCTTCCCAATAACGAGTTTTATAAAAGCACAGGTCCTAATGCTGCCACGAGCTCTTCAGGGGTGAATTACAGTGCAGGATCAATGCCTGGCTCCTCCCTGGAACTTTAAAATAAATTAATTTATACAATTTTCAAAGCACTCACATCATGTTTACTCCTAAAATATTGTAACATAAAGCAGAGAAGCTGTGAAGTTCTGTGCTCACCCTTAAGCTTGACTTCAAGTGTTACAAACATGACTGAGATAAACTCACCAAGGACAGGTGACACCGGCCATAAACAGCCTCTTGTGGCAACTAAAAAGATCCACCAGAAGTGCCAAACAACACTGCTTGAAGTTCCTGACAGTTTGCTTTAGAAGTCAGGAAGATTAAAAAACAAACAAACCAACAAAAACCCCCTAAACCAAACCCCAACCAACCAAAAAAACCCAAATAACCAAATCCCAGAAAAAAAACCACCCAAATCCACCCCAGGAAAGCAAACAAACAGAAAGCTCACAAAAAGCCCTTTTTACCTGAAGGAATCTTTAATGTTTCTTTGTGCTAATTTCTGAAGGCAGACTCTGGGGAAGTGCATGGATGTAGAGCCCCTCTGTAATTCAGGTGCCTTTAGAAACCTTCTGGTGAACACTGCAAGGATCAGTGCCTCAAGCATATTCCATATTCCAACAGGAGCCCAAGGCCTTTCTTCCCACCTTTCCAAATATTCTGTGTTTGGAGATAGCTGACTGAGTTTTCTACTTGTTTGTTTAGAAGATTCATCTTAAATCAAAAGACAGATAACTTCCTTTGGTCTCCTGCTGGATTATGTTCATACATGCACTGCTGTTCCATTTTTCCATAGCAAAGCCTACACTAGAAGCTCTGAGACACAATTTAGCAGGGGAACTGAGAGCACAAAGATCAAAAGGTTACCAAAGCCAGTCTTATGAATTAAAGGATAATTAATTTCACATTCTGAGCCATCTCTGCTATGCCTTCCTACATTGGATCCAGTTCTGCTCACACCACAGAGCAATTTAACATTTTGAACAGTGCTGGAGAAGACCAGCAGAGAACCATCTCTCTTCCTCCCTACTCCCTCCCCACAAAACCCATTGAGAGCTATTTTCAGATTGAACAAAAAGCAAATAAAATTTGTCAGCAGCCCACCCAGGAATACACTGCAGTTTGAGACAGCCTGCCCTGTGGAAGAGCAGGCATGAACACAGCAAAGGGAAGCTCCGAACTTCACAGATACACCATGCTGGCAAAATGCTGCCCCTGTGGCACAAAGCCAAACATTATCTTTGTGAGAGGTACCCATTGATACAATTCTGCCTGAGGCCAGCATGTTTTTATCCCCAGGAAGGTGCATCAAGCTCTGAGGGCTGTCAGCAGCCTCTCAGAAATGGCTTAAGAAAAATTAGTGAGGTGGCTGATCAGAGATGTTTTTAAAAAGCAAAAAAGTTTTAATTAAAGTGAAATAACAGACTTTACAGAATAAAAGAGTAAAAGCCATGCGCAGTGCAGGGAGGTCCCTCACACCTGCTAAAACCCTGAAAATCCCTGAGAATCTCTGTGCTCTCTCCCAAGTATTCAACGATCCAGGAGGGGTTTTTGGCTTCCTGCCCAGTAGAAAACAGTCACATTTCTTGAGGAACAGCTCAAGGGTCCAACAGGTGCCTTTGTCCTGCCACTGGGACAATTATGGTGAGAGGAGCATTGAAGTTTCTGGTTCTTTTCCTTAAAAGTTCAGGGGTGAAACTCAAACTCTTTCCTAATATGGGAACACCTGTTAAAGTGTGGGGGTGCACTGCAATATCCCAGCTCCTAAATCACTGCAGGAGTGGACTGCTCTCCCCTCCCACAGGCTGAGCACAGCTCCCAGCACTGCTCACAAACACCCAGGGAAAGGAGCACGACCCTCCCTGGGCTTCAGAGCCAAAGGGTCCTTTGCTACCCACCTCCCTTAAATCTGCAGTCAAATACTTCCCTCCTTGAGGCAGACGGTGCAGCAGGAGTTTGGGAAAAGTTTGGGAAGGGTTTGGGAAGAAGAGAAAGGAGTGCCAAAAAAACGTTGCCTGTTAGTTGATTGTACTTTTTTTACATTATCACTTCCCCCCACCCCATAAAAGTGCCTTATTCCTTCCAGTTCTTGTCCATCAAACTGCTGGGATGACAGTCTAGCTGGAAATAAGAAACAGAGGAGGAAAAGTAGCTGGAACATGAAGGGAACGTGATCCTTCTCGTCTTATAATATCAAACCAGTAAATTTTACCTTTCATTTCTTACCAATTTCCATTTACAAGAACAAGACCTAAATTAACCACCCTAAACTACTCAATGACCTTTTTCACAACAGTTGTGCCAGTTCTGTGCTGGCATTCTCTGCACATTTGATTTGCCTGCTGCAGCTAGAAATGTTACATTATCCTGCTGCTATTGGTCCCTAAGACATTGAGCACAGCCACACTTTGCCTTAATGATTTCCTGGGACTGAAAATGCTCCACACCACTTACCTGCCATGAAAACTGTTTCCCAAACTCTTTTTGAGCATGTTCCTTCTCATCAGTGAGCATTCCTTTATTCTTGTGCTGTAAGACAAGTTGAATATGAGAACTGGATATTTTTATATGCCTCCTTTACGATTTCCTCGACACAGGAGTGTAGAGGAAAAAAGCATTCACAGAAAATGCAAATCCAGGAGATGCTTGTAAAAGTTAAGACCTTGTTTAAGGTCTTTAACAATTTAAGACCTTGTTGCAACCCTGGGGCTGCAGTGTTTTAAAAAATGGGTTTAACAGCATTCAAAACAGCAGCTAGGCTAATAAATCATTAAAAGCCCATCAAAATGATAGCACTAGAAACTCAGAAAGTCATCCCACAGTTTACACTTGGATGTAGCTGCAGTCTGGAGGAGAAATTGGGCAGGAAATGCACTCTCTTGGGGCAGTGGCTAAGGTCAGAATTGTGGGTGGTTGAACAGGGACTTTGACTGTAAAAAGCCCCAAAAGCAGTTCATTCTACCTCAGACAAGGTCCAAAACAAAGCAGGGGGCATGAGGCAGATTAGGGAATATGATGGACATGAGCATAGGTGTACAGCACGTGATCCAACAGCACTGCAGTGGTGCACCAGCTCACACCCCTAAATGCAGCAACAAAACACACAAAATTGGCCAAACTGCCCCAAACCCCCCTGGCGCACTGACCAGCAGGACTCCCACCCTGGGAGGGGGGCCACACTGAGACCATGCTCTGAAGAGCACAGGGCTAGCCACAGCAGCTTCTATCAAAAGGAATCCCTTAAACCCAAAGCTCAGTTGATGTCTTTTGGCAGTGACCAAGAGCAAAGTCACTGTGCTTTTTCTGCCCAGGTCCAAGTACCTTCAGCACAAACACACAGTTCAGCAAGTGTTGGAAACTACAGAAACAGCTTTACTTGCTCCAGCTCCAGTGTCACCCACGTTTAGAGTATGGAATGCAAATTCCTTCCTTTGTAAATTCATTAAATTCTCCAGTAAAGGTTCAACATAGGCTGCAAACTAAGTTTATAAAGGCATAAAGTACAATTTCATCTCTATCCAGACAGTAACTTGCAAAAAACTTGCAGGAAGCTAATTATCTTTTAAGACCTCTACCTCTGTCACATTTGATTTTTGTCATCCAACAATTCAAAATTACTAGGGAGATGGACAGACAGCAGAGAAGCACAGAACTGTTTCCATAGTGAAGTGCATTAAAAATAGAAAGAACATGACACTGATGTTTCTTTTCAGATATTGCCAGAGGGATTCTTCAGGACACTGCATCCTGAAGCTCTAACCCCCAGTGGAATCTATTTAAAAAGCAGTGGGTGGATCCTTCATAATTCTTACACTGGAAAAAATTAATTAGACTAAACTCCTCTGCATATTGAGGAGAGAGGAGATGGGAAAAATCTCCCACTGGATGCTTGAAGATTTAATGCAGTTTAATTTACAGCTACAATACCATCTGTGAATGGTCCACATGCATGTATTGTTACAATATAGCTTAACTGTCAAACTGAAGTATTGGGCTGGCTCAGTTTGCTTCTTACATATTTGATATCCTGGTGAAGGTAATACCTTCACATTCTACTTTACTGCTACTTCACAAGACTTTATTAAAAGTTGGACAATAAAATATTGCCTAGAGAAAGATTATTTGGGAAAAGAAATGTTAGAAGTGCTCGTTTTTGGGTTGCCAAGAGCCTTCTGTGTACCTTCACACCAATCTAATACATCACTGTCTGTGAGAACAGTGGGCTAGATTTCACTCCTGCAAACAAGAGAAAATGCCACCAGCTGTTTGTCCCCAGGGGCAACAGCCTAAAAACAGCCTCCTGCCTCAGGGACAACCCCAATATCTACAATAAACACTGACTCTCTGATGAGAGCAGCAAACATGCACAGTAGTGGCTGGGACAGCCAAACTCCACAAAACTCATGTCCACTGAAAAGGTGACTGTCCTGCTGAGCAGAGCAGGGAGGAGCATCCAGAAAAGTGCAAAGACCACTCCTGAGAGCCTGGACAGCTGTTTTCCAAATATTGTGGTCCAGCCATGTGGCAACAAAGGTGAGGCTGCTCTTTCCAAGGCATTTTACAGAAGCAGCAGCAAATGCTTCTCAATGTTACAGTCTGTAAACCAGCCTAAAAAAACCCATAATAATTTAAAATCTTTTCCTTTCCCTATAAAGGCAGTAATTTTGTCTGTAAAAGTAGGACTGTTTGGCCCACGCTTGTTACTTAAAAGTATAAATACTACTGCTTCTTTATTTGCCTGTAGGAGTTCAGAAAAAGATTAAATACCTTCATTAAAGGGTCCAGGCAAAAGAGCAGAACCTCAGAAGACCCCTTCCAGAGTGGCCATAGCAATCAACAGAAAAGCTCTTGGAATGATGAGCTCAGTGGGAGTAATAAGCAGAAACATGTCTATAAAAGGTCACCCTCTGCTTAAGTTTTAATCTTCTCGTGAAGAATTTTGGTAAATGTGGGAGGCACGATGGTCAATGCTAAGGCAGAGGAAATCTTTTTAAGCTGCACTTTATCTGAAGTGGGCTTTTTCCTACTTTCAATAAAGTACCACTTTGTCTGGCTGCTTCATGAAGCATTGAGTACACCGAATATTAGAACTGAAAGCAACAACACACATTTTTAGCTTTAGTGAATATAGATAATGGGAGAAAGATGGCAGTCTGCCTGCATCACCTCTATTCTTTCAGCCTCAACTTCTTACAGCAAATAGCCTGCACTCATCCACTGACAAACAGGCACAGACAAGCTGTTGACTTCATTCAAATCCTGAAGCACCATCTGAATCAGCCATGTATCATTAGCTGAAATTGTTTTATAAATAAAGGGCTTATTTTAAGGACCAGCAGTGCAGAGAGCATACATTCCAATTCCTTTTTAAACTGTAATCCAGACTTTGTACAGAGTACCAACCTAGTTAGCTAGGCAGTTTTCACTGGAGAACTTGTGTGTTTCTCTGATGTTTTTCAGGTGTAGCCACAGCAGCACTTGTGTCTTTGCCAGACTTTCTGCCTCTTGCAGCTTCCTGTCCCCAGGACGAGTGCCCACGCTGCTGTTGGCTTGGAAATAATCCCAGCCAAAAGGATGCACCAGCCAACATGGACTTTGGTTTTGGGAAACTTGACCCTCAACACTTTTCACAGTTACTAACATTGTTCACCAACATATCAAGACCTTCTTGCAGCTCTTTGAAGAGGAGTCAATAAAGGGATGACACTGGCAACAATTCAGTGGAGGTATCCCATTTGTGCTGGATGGATGCTGCTGCACAGAGACAGACAGGAGTGCTTGCTGAAACAGTCAATTGATTGATTGGTATGGTTTGCATTGGGAAATGCTTCTTTAGAGGTTGAAACCCCTTGAATAGGGGGGTCAGTTGCTGTCCAGGTACTGATGGGTGCCTCCACCTTCCAAGGATTTGCAAAGATGCTTTCAGCCAGGTGAGATAAAGCTCCATGAACCATTCTGTGGAATTCTTACATCCCACTAGCACACCAATGTGACTACTCCAGCATAGGCACAATCCATATCTAGTCATTGCCTTAAATTATGTACAAACCATCTCATAACTATCTTGATCATGAACAAAGAATGTCCTGCAAGACCACTTGTAGCCCTGGTTTGTGCCTGAGATGTTTTGGTTTCTGAAATCCCTTTCCCAAGGAATTTTCTGTAACCAAGAGACATGTTTTTGTAACGGCAAATCGTTTACATTTCTTTCCCTGGGAGGGACTCCTTCTTGATGTCCCTGTGGTCTGAACAAGGTGATTGAAGAGGTTTGTCTTTGTTTCACCAATCGAACTGGTCTGTGTAGAATAGTATAAAAAGGGAGACACATCCCAAGAATAAAGGAGTCATTTCCAGCCTTCTGAAGTCGGACTCTGTGTCATTGTGGTGTAAAACAGCGTCAACCATTCTTAGTGAGCAGTTTTGTCTGAATGTCTAAAGCTGCCTCTGTACAGTCTGGTTGACACCTCTGTCTACAGCAGATGCCAAAAAGGAGAATGCTCATGAACTCCTGGATTTTCTGGAAGTTAACCAGCACATCCCAGCATACAAGCAGCAGTTTGTGCACAGCAGGAGCCCACTGGGAGAGTGCCCAGGATGGTCCAAAAGCCCTGTCTGCAGAGCTCCTGTGTGCTGCTTTGCTGCAGGCTGGCTGGGAGGTCAGTCAATCACCCTGTCTGTGGGCAGCCCAGCAAGTCCTGTCTGCAGAGATTAGCTCCAGAATTCCCAGGCCACCCACCATCATTAACATGCTGGGTGTCCAAAGAGGCACAACCCTGATATTCAGCTACATCAAAATTGCAGCAGGGGAGACTTCAGTTTCATCCTTATCCTGCAATTATAATCCACACATAACTCTCCATAGGCTGTCTCACAACATCCACCCAGCTCTTTTAACAGCAGCCACTTGGAAATCACTTTGATAGAAGCCATGTACCATTCCTGAGGCAGCCACACTCACCTCCTCCTGATCCCTGCCACATGGGCATATGGAAATGGGAAATGAGCAGATGTAAATGGGTTTGAACTTCGTAGCACTCAGGCTGAGTGGCCAGAGCAAGGTCAGGCACTCAGCTCCTCCTCCTCACTCTGACTCAAGCTGCCCAAAAATCTTTACAAACCCTTTTGCCACTTCCCAAACCATCTAAGTGCTATGCCAGAAATTTAACGGGTTTTCTGAGAAAAGTGGTTTTTTCTGAACCTCCTGTGGGAGTAATAAACCTCTCCTTTTATGAAGGGACAAGCCAGCTGAAAGAAGCAATAAGAGAACTAATGCCATTTGCTAAGATGGATTGCTATTATTTGAGCTGTCCATCCACATGTATTTGTCCTGAGTGTATTTTCAGTACTAGAAGCAATGTAGTTACAGATCACAGAACAGCCAAACTGTCAGAAAACATGGACTGACTTATCTTCATCAAAATAAATCACAACAGGTTTTGGGACTCCCATAACTCAGAAGCCCAGGGTGACCTTGAGGGAGAAGTTGATTAAAACTGTCACACCAAGCCCAGTGTTGTACTTTATGGTTAATGATGCCAAGTTGCCAACTGAGACATGCTGTTGTGTCTGCAGTGGAGTTCAGAGCTGAGGAGTTCCTCCTAAATAACAACTGAGATTGGGAAATTCAGCAGCCTGACCTGCCCCCAAAGTTACAAGCCCTTCACATGATGCTGTTAAACCTGTGCTGTTTCACCTCCCTCAAACAGGAATGGAAACAAACCCAATGGGCAGGATTAAAAAAGAACCAAAATGCCATGGAAGTCACCACATCCCAATCCAGTTTTCCTTCTCCTCCATCAGTTTACTTGATCATGTACACCAGAAAACATTCTGAACTGTTAGATACTAAAGACTAAATCCTCCCCTGGGGCAGACTTCCATGGAGCTCCACCTTCAGCAGAGCACCTCTGCATGTGCCCAAGGTTCAGCTCACAGGGAGTTTGTTTTTCCCCAGGGCCACTGCTGCCCTGCTGCTGTTTGTGAGGCCCCAAGGGACAGCATTGCCTGAGAGAAACAGCCTGGCTTGGAGGCCTTTTCCATGGGGAATACTGACAACTCATCCATACAAAAGGAAAAAAAAAGGCATAGCAGAGTTTCTCTTAGCATGTTCTAGAAACTTTGCAGCAAGTGCTGCTACAGCATGTGTGGGGATCCTGGTCAGGATCCAGAAATTCAACAGATGGACAAGGAATGGGAAGATCCAGCATGGCAGTGCTGGGGACACTCAGACCAACAGCCAGGAGTGTGGCAGCCCTGGGGGCTCCAGGGAGAGGAGGGGAGAGGAGGGGAGGGGAAGGG
>JBBMKD010000013.1:22733593-22749919 GCA_037834095.1 Argya squamiceps | reverse complement strand
GAAGGGAAGGGAAGGGAAGGGAAGGGAAGGGAAGGGAAGGGAAGGGAAGGGAAGGGAAGGGAAGGGAAGGGAGCAGGCACAGCCAGGACAGGCAGAGAGCCCAGCCCTGCCCCTGTGCCAGCTCTCCTGCCTTCCCAAGCTGCTCCCACAGCACAGGTGCCCAAGGTGCCTCTTCCCTCTGGGGCAGCCTTTGCAGCAGGGACTCCAGCTCCAAGATCTCCAAGCCTTTCACTTAGGAGGAGGAGGAGAGCTTTCCAGGACAGACATGCCTGTTCCTACACAAGTCATGTACATTTAAGTGAAAGGACTTCAGCTTGAGCAGTTTCACATTTTTGAGGCACAAACCTAAAGCTAAAGCAGCACAGCCCCTTGCAGGCTGAGTTACTCCCATGAGTGTCATCCCTGTGAACACCAAATTCCACCACTTTCCTTATTTGTTCCCACACTTTATTACACACAGAAAGTATCAGAGATTGGCTTTCCGAAGGCAAGTGTTTTGCTGAAAGATTTTATCTAAACCAGCACAGTCATGCTTATGAAAGCCAAGCCTTGACAGAAGAAGGAAATTTCTTTTCATCATAGAGGGGGCATTTAAAAAAGAATTCTGGGACAAAGGTTTAGTACATATATCTCTATACTAGAAGATTCTCACTGAGGAGAAATACTGAAGAATGCATGACTGGAAACTGTGCATGATCCAGAAACAGGAGATAGAAAAATATATTCAACATTTGGTACAGTTTTGTTCCTAATGATTTAATGGCCATAAGAACAGTTCTTTCTTATGTCCAATGAGACTGCACAAAATTCAGGCTTTTTTGAGGCAAATAACAAATGTGTCCTTGTCTCAGAAATGCAAGGATGACTAGATCCATCCCACCCAGGTGAGACATCCAATTTTAACCACAATTGCCAGGATTTCCAAAGCAGCCAAAACAAAGGCAGGCTTCTTCCAAGCAGCAATTCAATTTTTGGTGATTGTCCTTTCCCTCAAACCTCCCCCCACCTCAAAGGCAAATACACTTTTTTTAGGCATTTCAGCTTGTCATGGGAGAGAATGAATTAAGACTACAAGCTCTAGCTACCCCGCTGTGACATTACCCTGCTTCTGAAATGTCTAAAACATTCAGGGAGAAAGGAAAAATTAAGAAGAGAAAAAACAAAGAGACACTGATTAGAGGGCAGAGGGACAGACACGACTCCCAGACCACTCTTTCTTTCAATCCAAACAGCAACAACAAGATCAAAACATTGCAATTAACAATTCCTTGCATTTTGCTTACAAGCATTGAAAAAATATTCTTATGTCACTACTTTAAAAAAGAACATAGGCCAACTTCTGACAACAGAGCACAGAAATTGCCAAATCCTCCATATATTTTAATGTTCCTTTTCATAATTCATATAGGCAGAGACCCCAGAGCAAAAATTACCTACAGATAATTCAGTTTCTGCAGGCAGTTTTGGCTTTCTACGATGCTGAAGCCTGACATTTACACAGTGTTCAGCAGGATGCCAGTGACTGCCAGCAGTGACCAATGTTCCCTCCCTTTATTGGTGGGAGTTACCTGACCTTGGCTCCAGAGAAAGAAAAAAAAAAAACTTCAGGGTTCTTTACCTTCCCGCTTTTTCTCAGGGAACAACCTGATGTGCTAAAAACAGGAGCTGCAGGAGGTCTGAGTGTAACCCCAGGGATCTTTCCTGAATTGTTCCCAGCAAACCAGGGCGGTGACCCTGCCCGTGAGCTTTGGCAGTGTCCTTGCCACAGCACCATCACAGAAACATGAAAAGCATTCAGAATTACCTTGCTGCTGTCTTGTTTCTGGGCTCAAACAAGGACCAAGCACAAACTTATTCAAACCCACATTTCCTCATGTAATTTATGTTATGCCTGGTGAAAATGGTCATGAGCTTCTGCCTGTTGCTGGCCCTCCTCAACATTCCTAATGCAGCTGGTGTGGGGCAGTGACTCCCTGTGCAAGGCAGAGCTCATTATCACTCTGCTCAGGCTGTTTGTGTGTTCAAACACCACTGAGCAGCCAGAAAAGACAAGGGAGTATTAGCACTTTCCTCCTCATTTCAGTAGAGTGCTTTCCCTAACAAGCTTTTCCTTGTCACCAAACTTCTCCTCAGGATATAATGTTAGAGTATTGAAGTTCAGTGCATGAGCTTCTTGGGTTCAAAACAATGGATTTATCTTTGATTTATAATTTATAAATTATTTTATTTTAAACAAAGTCCCAATTCAGCAATTTTGTCACAAGCATTAAAATTCATGAGTGCAGGTGGGGCAGTCAGCACCAAGGTGTGTTTACCCATCATGCTTCACCTTTCTGCATCATTACAATGATTTACTATCCTTTATCTCCTTCTCCCAGCATCTGAAAGAATATTTTCTGGTCTCACCCATGTGTGGACTGCTCCCTCTCCAGACTGTCCCTTGTTTTTCTGATCAGGTGTCCTGAAAAGCTGCAGGTGGATGTGCCAGGATCGTGGTAACCTGCTAATGCACAGATCATCCACACCTGCCATTCTGATTTCTCTTCCTTCTGGCACCTCCATATTTCAACCCTCCCATTCACTTTTTTTTTTTTTTTTTTTTTTTTTCTGTTTTAAATTAACTTTCTACAGTTGCAACTGCAGGAAAAAATGAAAAATTATGGTGCACTCATCATCAGGAGTGCATCCTACATGGATAAAAAAACCGCAGTGTACATTAAATAAACAGATGATTTGTTTTGCACTAGTGTGAAAGTTCCACTCAGTGTTGTACTTCCATGCAAATCTTTGAGTCTAGCTGATATCCCAGTGAAGGTAAATGCTTTCAGAACTGCACTTGGCACTGCCATCCTCTCTATTGTGGAAGCAGAGCAGCTGCAGCTGTTACACAGTTACACATTACAGTGTTACTGCCTGGCTGTTGGACAAGACACATCCAAAGTTTGATTTAAAGACTTAACCTACATTTTCCTGACCAAAATCACCAGATTTCATTCTGTACTTGTTGGCCAACATGAATAAGGCTCTGCCTTCCTCACAGAACCCCTACCCACAGCTGACCCTCCTGAGCTTCCAATCCCTAAGGATCCTCCCAATCCAAACCTACACCACTTCACTCTTTCACTGCTTTGAATTAGATGACATCCCCTTCAAAAATAGCCCCTGCCACCTCCCATTTCTGATGCACTCAGAAGAGAAAATCATCTCAAACATTTTGGAAAATATGCCCTAACCCAGATTCTCAGGCCTGATTTAAGCAGCCCTTTCACACTCCCAGCTGGAAGCTGAACTAAGAAGGGAAATGAAATAACTCAGTGAGGTAGAGCTAAGAAAAATCAAACTGGGAATCCAAATTTGAACTTATTTTTGATCTCAATATTCACATTATAGAAATGATGAGACATCAACTCAAAAGATATTAGGAAAAGCATTTGTGTTTAGAGAGCAGTCATACATTGGAGTTTCAAGCACTACAGAGCCCATAGGCTGCCAGCTCATCTTCAAAGCAGTAAATGATGGTAGGTTTGGGGAGTAGAACAAAATTAATAGCTGCTCCTTAACTGTTCGTTGTGTAGATACCTGACAGCGTGCAAATACATAATTCTTAACTATTACCACATTTCCTCCCAAATTTCTCTCTCTGCTTGACTGAGCTTTCTGCTGCATTTCCTGCAAAGCAGGACAAGGTCTCTGGGAAGGTGGGTTTTCATTCCATGAGAAATGTCCTAGGAGTTCTCCCCTGGTTTCCTACAACCCTCTGTAAAGTGTCTCAGTGCAAATAAAGAGAGTGAGCTCACAGTGCTGCAGCTCTGCACACCTCTGGTTACGTGTCAGAGTGTGACACAAAGAAACCTGGGCACTCATGCTGATTACAGAGCCTTCTTCAGCCCCATCTCTCCATGTCAGCCATGGCAACCACAGCTCACTCAGGGCTGCTGTTTATGGAGGGTCTCTCTCCAATAAAAGCTGCATTAAGAAAGGCACAAAAACCTTTAGCAATCGTCATAATAGTTTTGGAAATAAAAGTATTGTATCCTCCTCCAATGCCTCTGATTTTTAACATCACAAATGAACTTATTCTGATGAGCGTTAGAAAAAAACCAAAGTAGTATTTCAACAGGAAAGAATAACTATTGTCACAGAAGCCCAAACTCCAGTCTGAGCCACTCCAACCAGGCTGACCATTTTGGTTCTGTCTTCTAAAAGGTACTGTTGTATTGTACATGGATCTAAACTCCCTGCTCGGGCTTGTCATCCTGCCCTTAATTTCCCCAGTAGAATCCAGGGCTGCAGATCCTTTGCAGCTGGAAGTAACCCTGGCCAGAATTATCCATCCAAGAAGGAGATGGTTTTGAGCATGTCAGGCTGACACTCAGTTTGTCAAAGCTTTTGGGTGTCAGCAGTTTCCAGCTTCATTGTTTTAAGAGCTGGCGGGGAAAAAAGGCCCACAACAATTTAAAAGTAAGAAGAGGATAGTAAAAGGTAAATTATTTCCTGTACAGGGTAATTTCCATACAGAATAAGTTCTTGAAGAGGGACATTCTGCAAAGAATGCAGCTATATTTGGGAGATAAGTAGGCAATTTTCTAAAGATGAAGATGGTAAGTGCATGGAGAAAAGAAAATAAAGCAAAGGCAAAGGACACACTCTTCACTCAACAGCCTCTTTTCTTTCCATGAGTGTTACAGTTCTGGGGAGCACAGTAACAATAAACACAGCAGGGCTTTGCCAACAAGACACAGCCTATCCTGATGCCAGGGGGCAAAACTGCTACAAATGAGCATGTCAGGAAAACCCACAAACACCAGAGGTTTGTGTTCAAAAAGGAGACGGTGGAGTCCTTTATCTTTGTTGGAATAAAGGGAAAGAGTCCACTGGACACACACCCACAACTTTTCTCTGTTGGGGTTTCGGAGGGCACAGCCTCCTTTTATCCCAAACTCCTGGCAGAGGCCCAGGAGCTTATCCCCAAGGTAGCTGTGCCTCAGCTCTGGAAGGACCAAGGCAAATGGGGAAAGAAACCCTTTTAGATCACGGTGAGGAAAACCTCCCTCCCATGGGGCTTTGCAGACACATGTTAATATTTCTTAGGGTTCGTTATTGGTTCTGATTGTTAAGTTTATGTTACCCTGTTCAGCTGTGTTCACCATATACATACCTTCCTAGAATGTTCTTCCTTCCCTTGGACCCCATTGGGTTAATTTTGTCTGTAACCCCATTAGTCCCCCTGGCTGCTGTTTGCTCCTTTGCACCACTTTTTCCTGTTCCTGTTGGACCCTGACCTCAGACCTGCCCCATTGTCTCATTTATAACCCTGTGCCCTTGGCCCCCTCCTCGCTCTCATCCCTGGATTTTATTCAAGGCTGTTGCATCCCTGAACTTCTATCCTGCATCCCTGGACCCTTTCACTATTCCTGCCTGTGTTGCTGAATAAACAGCTTTGGGATCTTCAAAGGTGAAGCCCATCCCTGTCGCCCTGATCTTTTTCAGCCTTCTGATGTTTGCATTTTTGTAGTGGAGTTTCTCACAGATTTTCAGGTGAACAAAGTGATGTTTACATTCCTCTATGGAGGAGGAACAACTGATAGACTTCTAGTTTGACCAGTGTGGTTGGAGAGGTGGCAACCTTCATCCTCCAATTCCTGGTCATTGTCCAAAATCTATATAAATTGAGGTTGAGAAATAAACTTCTCTCTTTCTTGCCCTGACTACTGACTGTGCGTGTCCTTCATTTCGTGTCCTCTAGTGCCAAATCCCTTCTTAGCTGTCAAATATATTGTAGCAGCATGCCTGGGGCTTGGAGACACCTTTGCTCCTTAGGACCAGGCATTTCTCTCACTGCTGCACCTTTCCCCTCTGGCTGAGATACCAGGATGGTGCAGCCCTCCAACCCACCTGCCACACATTCCCACCTCGAACCTACTACTTTATCTCAAAGTTCACAAGTTCAGCCTTGTGCAGACCCTTGTCTGTCTCAGGAGAAAATCTGTCTGGGCTCTGTAACAAACCCACTGCTTGAAGTTAATAGAGACATTAAGATCCCTTTCAAAGATGTTAAAACCCATACCTTCACCCATTAAAATGTTTGTAAAGAAGTTAGCACACATCTTTCCTCTCAATCCTCATGAGCCATGAGCTGAGCTGGTTCAAGCAAAGAACCAGGTCTAGGGTCCATCCAAGGTGTCTGGACAGGAGCAGAAGAACCAGAGGTGGCTGCAGTACAGGCCCAATGTCCACCTGTGAGGCTGGGGGGTGTGGTAACTGAGCTAGCTGGGATGAATAATACCTTAGCCCAGGTAGCCTATGCAGAAACCATAAATCTGAAACCATGGGAGGCAGGATAGGGAAATTAAGATGCTAATGGCATCATTCCAAAATAGGTCATGTCTCTGGTTCTAGTTTTCTGTTGGTTTGGAACCTTTGACATATAAAGTCATACCCCTATCCCCTGCTCAGGATTGGACCCCTGCCCCCAGATAACCTTATATATTGTTAAGTTAGCCACGCCCCTGGGTCTTTGGATGCTGCCTGCCAAACCATGCAGTCGCCCTATTTGTGATCAGACCAGCATTAAAGTTTTATTTTCGAGCACTCCATCATTCCCATCCCATTCATTTTGCCATGCTCCACTCAGCCAGACTGGACCCAGAATCACAGTGCTGACTGGAAATCAGCACCCCACAGCAGAGGTGCTGGGCTGGACGGGTCCCTGTGAGGCTGCTGTGGGTGCCCTGGGACAGGAGAGCTGCTGCCCCTCCAGCTGAGGTGTCCCTGAGCCTGGGGGAGGCAGAGCCTGACAGCTCAGTGACAGTCCTGACAGCTCATGTCTGTGCACATTCCACGAGGAAAATGGAAAAAACAAAAAGCCAGGAAGGCAGCCAGTGCAGGGAGTGGATGCTGGTGGATGATTCCCTGGGTCCCCCTGCCTACACACTGAATGGAAAGATGGTGCCAGAGGAGGAACTCCCTTTTGGTGTCCCCAGTCTGGGTTGTGCTTGAGGGATAAATAGTTAAAAAGTTTAATCCCAGCAGCTGAGCACCCATCAGGGTCAGATCCAGATGCAGTAACATTCAATTAGGGAGAAAACTGGCAAAATGCAGAATCTGGATGATGTAAGGCACTGTACTTGCAGAGACAGGTGCTCCAGTTCAGAGTTTAAGCATCCTCCCTGTCTCTGCTTGATAAAATGAGTTGTCTGCAGCAGGAATTCACACACAGCAGCTGGTGTAAACAGGCAGCATCTTGGGGCACCATCACCAACAGCACAGGAGTCTGCAAAGGCTGCAGCGTCCTTCCAGCTCTGAAGCAAGAATGAAGGTAGCTCACATTTCTGTGGCTAGAAAGTCCCTCTTGTCTATTTGAATGATATCTTCAGACCTAACTAGTTTGGCTATCTGTGAGTCCAGCACCTGAAGCTTCCCTGATCAGAATGAAAAATGAAATCTGGATTTCAAACTGCTCTGCTAAACACATGAGAATCATCTGTCATTAGATACAGGTAATTTAACACTCAGAGCCAGAACATCTAGTGCTGAAGGAGCAACAACAGTTAGTAGGAGTCGTCATGTTACAGGGAAGTGAACAATGTTCAGGGTCTGCCAGCCTATGGAAAGGAAAGTTTCCCTCTCTTGCACAGACAGGGAAAAGCTCATACTTGAGTGCAAGTCCAGCAGTGAGAGTGCCATCAATTACTTGCAGTGCTCAGCCTCATGCAGTACACTTCTGTGTCAGGGTTGCTACCCAGGCAAGAAAGTCACTAGCTTGGAGGATAACTGCTCTTCTCAAATGTAATCTGTTCATAAAAGGGAAAAAAAATCTTGTTAATGTATTAAGCAGAGATAAAAGAAAGTCAGAGGTAACTTTAGTAGAGTTGAATTTAACTCCAGCGATTTGCATCAGTTAAATATGCAGCTGATCCTGTTTACAGACCTCCATTTATCTGGCATTATTAATGAATCATCTTCTGTTTCTTCCACTTAATTGCTCTAACTGTGTTAACAAAATTAGGAGAAGAGCCTAACGAAACATAAATAAATTATTTTGAAAGCAAAACTAGCAGCCCCAGGTACTGTGGCATATTGCTGAGAGGAAGCAGGTGGCCACAGGTGGCTGTGAGCCTCCCAAGGTAATGACTCTCCATATGCTGTGCTATAGGGCTTGGTGGCACTTTGATGAAATACTCTGTCTACAAGCTGGAACACCACATTTGTTTTCAGAGCAATTAAAATCTACAGTACATCGGAAAACATCATTTTTATGAAAACCCCCAGCAAGACAGTACTTTACTTGCCTATTGTAAGAGCAGAAGGATTTTGTCCTTTGGGCTAAAACATTGTTTTTTCATCTCATCTGTTGGAGTTGGGTTTTTTTTCCCTTAGCAAAAAGAGGTGTGAAAATTTAAGTACCACTACTCAGTGGCAACTAACAATCTGCACACGGACAAGGGCTGTGAAGGTGTTATCATCTATTAGTGAGGAGTTATTATCTGACTTTCAAGGCACAGACTGTCCTGTGAGCTGTGCTTGTGCAGCTAACCAGTTTCTAGCGAGCCACTGCCAGAGTGAACAATTCATTAACTGGTATCAAGGACAAGATGAAGTTAAGCCTCGTCTAGGGCACAAAGATACACTGAGATAAATGAAAATATCATGTCTGTAAGGTTTACTGATCAGCAATAAAATTCTTCATTTGGGAAAGGATTCAACTTCCAAATTAATCTGCATGACTTGTCAAATACTCTATAGCTCATTTTCTAGATGTTTTAGACATTTTTCTAGAATCCAGAGAAAAGGTGTTTCAGTCTCCCCATAGATCTCATTGTCATTTTTCTGCAGCAGAACAATTTTTTGTAGTACTGCAGCATCTCATCCATACTTACCACTACAATGTCTAAAAAAACCAAGCCTTCCTGCTTGCAGGTTTAGAGTTCACATCATTTCAACAGCCCATTCCCTCTGGGATTCCCCTGTTGCAGGAAAAAGCAGGGCCTTTCCTTTTACCCTTTCAAAACTCCAAAAGAACTGAGTGAGGCAAACCCAGGCAGCTCTATTTTATCACATTCCTCAAATATACTTCTTTAAAAACCTCCTGGGTGCTATACCCTGGTGTTAAACCTCATCTCATTTCTTTCCAAAGATACACACTGTGAAATTTAAAGTTGGGCCACAGTTCTTAAGAGCCTTGGCAGCTTCCTGCCTTCCTCCCTGTGTGGCTGCCCCTCTTCTCTCTCTTTTTCTGCACCTGCCACTCCTGTATTTTTGTTATGTTCACCAATACTCTTAGGGAAAATTATCATTTTAGCTACCCATTCTAAATCACTCTGTTGAGAGGCAGAGGTGTAACAAGAGCATGTTCCCCACTGAAACAGAATGGTCAAGCTCTTACAACACCAATAGAAATAGCTACAAGAGGGAAAATCCAATTAATTTAGTTAAAGTCAGTCTCCACCTTCCCTAAACTAGAAATAACTAAACATAACTATTTACAGAAAGATCATGAAAGTGTTATGCAAAATCAAAAATGAAATTTGTCAACAATTGGGAAAAGTACCTTGGTTGTATTTGGAGGAGCCTAACAAGGAGCAAATGAGGCAGGTTCTGTATTTTTACCCAGTACCTCTGGCAAATGGGAAAAGAAACATCTCTTCTCTAACTCTAGACTCCACCAGAATATTAAGCAATTTCATATGGTGCACCTCTAAAAAAACAGTGCTGTGCCAAGTAACTTTTATCAGAAGTCTCCTTGTTTTTGCATCCAAGGGACAACACACCAGGCCTCCAGAGCTGTGGCATCTCCTTTCACACAGCTCAGCTTTTCCCTTCTCCTTATGGCATCTGAAGCAGAGCTAAGTTGCTGTTTATCAGCAGGGTCTCCCCTTCCTCCCTGCCCTCCACCACTGCTTCCCTCCCAGCCCTGAATTATGCTTTGCTCTCCCTGCAAATTCCTGCCCTTATCTTGCTTCAGCCCTGGCCTGTCTCCCACTGTGCAAAAACTTGCTGCTTCTAATCTTAATCTCTCAGCCAGCGGTCCTTGCAGTTACAGCTCACACCCCAGGGCATCTCCCAGGCAGGAAAAACTTCCTCTCCCTCTGGCCTACATTTCCAGGGTACCTCTGCCCCTGCTGGCCTGGCCTGAGGGGCACACATTGCCCATTTGACAGTTCTGAGCCCCCTCATTTTTACTGCAGTCACCTAATGACTGATGTCAGAGCGTCTCTGAGCATTCCCTGCACAGCTCTGAAGAATTTATAAGACTGAAATATTCCTCTGGCTCACTAAAAAGCTGTTATTAATGCCATTGTGCCTACAGAGCACATGGCAGATCATGTCATTGCCTCACACAGCAGGACACAGAGAGGCATTGCCTCTCCTAAGCCTGGCAGTGCACAGCACACGGTGTTAGCATTTCAGTTTAAGAGATTTTCATCCTCCCCCCCATTTCAGTTTAAAAGATGTCCATCTCCCCCCATTTCAGTTCAAAAGATGTCCATCCTCCACCATTTCAGTTTAAAAGATGTCCATCCCTTCTCACTGCCTTTGAAATCAGTTGGGCTGTAGCAGAAAGCAGGGGGCAAGGGTATTTTTATTATTCTATTACCAGGTATCTTTGAGAATTACTAGGAACATTCACAAAAGAGGCAAGAGAAAACCAGTGTTGGGGTCCTGCATTCCATATAATCACAGAGGGAATTAGGTTGGAAAAGACCCTTGAGATCATTGAGTCCAACCTGTGACCTGACACCACCTTGTCAGATAGGCCATGGCACTGAGTGCCACATCCAGGCTTTTCTTAAACATCCAGTGACTCCATCACCTCCCTGTGATCTTCCTGTACCATGTGAAGGCGCAAAGAGGACAAAGATTCCACCCTGTATTTCTTACCTTTCATAAGGACATGAAATTTCTGAACAGAATTGTAGGAGAAGAAAATCCAGGTGACCTTGTCCCTGGTTAGTGACAGCTCTGTTAATTACCCAATACAGCCTCACCCCTGATGAGTCACAGCTATATCCAGTAAGGATGAGTGAGATAAAAGAGGGGGTGAGCTGGTGAGGGGAGCATCATCATGGAGGAGGAACCTTAACGAGCATGAAGGAGAGAATCATGAAGAAGGACCCTAGGGAGAGAGAATCATTGCTGTGAGGCCAGTCTGTGTCTGCAGTTAGAGCCTGTTGTTGGAACCTGCACTCACAGTCTATCTGGGTAAAAGCCTGCACAGTCTGCACACTGATCCCTGCAGTCACAGTCTGGCTGGGTAAAAGTCTGCAGTCAGAGTCTGCACACTGATCCCTGCAGCCACAGTCTGCACACTGATCCCTGCACTCACAGTCTGCACATTGATCCCTGCAGTCACAGTCTAGCTGGGTAAAAGTCTGCAGTCACAGTCTGCACACTGATCCCTGCAGTCACAGTTTAGCCAGGTAAAAGCCTGCAGTCACAGTCTACACACCAATCCCTGCAGTCAGAGTTCAGCAGGAAATAACCAGCAGTCAGAGGCTGCAAGGGAAACCTACAGTAGGGACTTGCTGCAGCCAGAATCAGTGAATAGCTGCAGTCAGGATGGCTGAGCTGTAAAGAGGAATAAACCACGACCCTTTTCATGCTGTGTTTAAAAATAAGTCTGTGCCTCAGCTCCTTTTAACCCTCTAATAAGAGGGCTGCTGCAACACAGAATGTTTGGCTGCAGTCTGAATCTTCTATATCATCTTCTGCATTATATGTGAAGTGTGTTCTTTTCTACTGGAGCTTCACTTATGGAGACATTACTCCTCAATTCTGTGCACACAGAAACAGCAAGAGTGGGCTCCTCCACCTGGGTAAAAAGAGGTGAAATCAGAGCACCTGAAAAGAATATGCTCAAAAAACACAGTTAGCTAAGTTGAGGATCAGCAGGATTACTAGCATTTTCCCTTACTATGTATTTATGCTAATTCTGTGGATTCAGATCAAATAGCCATGTACTATCACTTTACCTGTTCTGAAGATGGAATTTCACCTGTCTTTGGAAATAGCTTTGAAAAGCAACCTAATCCTACTAAAACACTCATTAAACCTCTGCTTAAATTTAATAGTAGTGTTTTACAGAGCATTCTTCAAAAGTTTCACTCTTCCCTAACTGTACCTTATTTTTTTTAACATCACTAACTAAATTTGCTTCTTACCTCAATGCTGGGGTAAGACACCTGAAAATGTGGCCCGATTTCCACAAGCACTTGAAACATGAAGTACCCACATTACCCAAAACCAGGACTCATTGCTTCTCCAATCCCATTGTCCCATGCCATCAGCTTCTTGATAAGGGAGTCTGTACCAATTAGGAAGCAGATGTATTTGGCTTACAGAACTGAAAAAACGCTTTTCAATCAAGAAAATTCAGTAAGACACAAACCAGGTCCATTTTCTCCATTGCTCCGGTTCCTTTAGCACCTTACTTTTGTAAAACTGAGACTGGAGGCCCTCATTCAGGAAAGCATTTTGCCATGCATTGAAGTTCCTCTAGAACTTCATTATATCAAAACACTTCATTAAATCAGGGCCTCTGTTGTTAATGATTTCTGCACCACTGAGAGGAAAGATGGACAAAATGGTTATTTTTCAGATTCAGGCAGATACTTGAACATAGATCAACAGAAAAGCAGCCATGCAGAGCAAGACCTCACATTAAAAAGCATTATCACTAGCCTGAAATCAATCTGACAGCCTTTAAATCAGACTTCAGCTGATCTGAAGACCATAAAGAAATACTCCTTCCTCCATTCAACTCATGTACAGCAATAAAAGACCAATAGTCCAGAGATTTTACTTGGCCTGGCAGACAACAACACATCTGAGGTCAAGCAGTGACACGAGTGTGTCTTCATTGTGTTTGACTGAAGTTCAATAAAGTTGTGTGGACACAATTCCTGTCAAAGGCAGGGATGCTGCTCACAGTTTGGGGAAGGCAGAGCACTGGGGGAGATGAGAAGCAGCTGCCAGCACTGCAAACAATGAACAGAGACAGAGGCATTGATTAGTGCTGCCATCCCACTGCTCTGGCTGAGCCCAGCACAGCTCAGGAATTGCACCCTACAGAATGCAGCAAGAGGAAACCTTCTCCTCTCCTCCCCCTGCTCCCATCCAGGTTACAATTAAATTCAACTGAGTGCTCAGAGGGAGCTTACGAATTTTAGGGGATCTCAGAGGCAATTTTCAATTTGACCATGTGAAATGTGTGCAATTTGGTCCAAGCCATTTAAATGAGTTCGTTGTGAGAGTCAGCTGGCATAAAATGATTTGCTTGGGAATGAAACCTGGCCCTGTCCTTCAGCAGTACTGTGCCTGTCCATACTCATGGACACTTTCTTAGTCAAGTACAGAGCTGCTTTAAATAACAGAATAACATCTGCCAGAAAATCATTAAAGCCCCAGCACAGCAAAAATGGATTTGCCTATGGCAGACCCTCTGCTATATCTAATTGCCAGACACTAACAAGTTTCCACTCAAAGGCAGGTAAAACTGGGATTCAGAGCAAGTTCTTGTTAGTTAAAATATTCAAAAGCTGTTCTTGACTTGTCCAGATGCAACCCTTCCCCCTGCAGCAAGGCCAGCCATCAGCAATTTCAGCATTAGCCAGCTTCGTGTCTCCTGCATAGAGGTCACAGTGCTGTGAGCAATTAACCCCCAGTGTAAGTGGATTTATCCCAGGAAGGAGGAAGGACACTTGAATAGCATAATACAGATATATCTGGATAATTAATAATAACCAGTTAGTGGGGGGAAAATAACTGTAAGCTATGGAGAATGTTCTATTTGGGATTCATTTTTACTCTGCTGAAAGTAATGCTGGGGCAATAGATTTTATTTTATATCCAGTAGGAAATACCACTATGATTATTTACTGTAATTTCAAACACAAGCAAACAACTGGCACAGTGATATGTACCATCCTCTGAGCAAAAAATCATAATGTTTAATCAGCTGTTTGCTATAAAAGGATATTTTCCTGTTGGATTGCTTTTGATCAGTACTAACAGAATTAAAAAGAAACATATCCTGAAATGGAGAGAACATTAGATGTTCCATTAAACTGGTTCTCTCTCATGCCTGAGATTTTGTGAATGCAGTCACATTTGATGTGCCTAAGGGTCCATCCCAGTTTTCTTCCCTGTCAGTGGAAGACTTTGTCTCAAGGACACTGGATCAGATTTGAACTGGAGGAGGCTTTGATGTATTTTTTTTTCTTCCTCTGAAAGTTCAGCACATGGCCACAGTTGGCCCTGCTGTACATGGCACCATACACTATTTCATCATTAATTGTCTGCATTTCTTTTTTCCTTCACTTTTGGAGCTTGGCAATTTGGGAGCAATGCCAAAAAAGTAAAGGGATACTTGCTCTCCCCAGCATAAAATTTATGTTCTTTTCATTAAAAAACCCCCCAGATTAAAATTAGGCAAAGGTAAAATACCTTAAAATATTTTCAAGTGTTGACTGAGTATTTTCAGACTTGTTAAAAAACACTGTGGGAAAGTTGACAGATTTTTCTACGTCCAAAAAGTGTGCAAGAGATGGAAGAACACTATTCCTAACATTTAAGAGAGGAATCAAACAAGGAAATGTTCAGACATAAGTAGATTTATTAGTTCTGATAGCTCAAGCTCTGGCTCTCCTGACAACCCAAACTGATGCATTGACACAAGTAGTTTAAAGCCATTAAAAAAAAAATCTTATAAAGTCTTCCATTCTCTTCTGTCCCCACAAAAAAATCTCAGTGATTGAAGTTAAACCAAAGTGGGTGATGAATAGGCACACAAGTCTGATGGTGGGGGGCTTTACTGAATCATAGCCTACTACATTATTCACAAAGTATATCATGCTGGGTTTATTATTAAAAAACCCCAAACCCCTAAACAAATTTAAACCCACCAGAACCTGTGTGAACTAGACAGTACAAGGGCTTTGCAGCCCCTGGCCAAGACCCTGCTCTGCAGCTGCTCTCCCACCCCGATTCAGGTGATGTCCTTCTCCTCCCTGCACCAGCAGTGTGGAAAAATGAGCATTCACTTCCTTTGAAAAGTGCTATTCAGAAATGTGCACTGAGCAAAGATAGATCACCTGCTTGTGCTTGCTACAACAGAACTACTTGTTTCCCAAAACCACAATGAAAATTTGACTTCTTACATGATTCACTCTTTTCTGTATCACATTCCCAAAACTATGTGTTTTACCCATAAAAAAATATCACATGGGTTTCCCAGAGAATTCTTGCAAAAGGATTTTTTAAAGCAGTACAGCATTACATATACAGGTCCTTTATGTACACTCCCTACCTACGTCTACAAGTATTTAATCCAACTGAAAAGCTCTCAATGTTTCCTGTTCTTGTAAGAGTCTCTGCACTGGATCTTTGTTTCACAAGCCAGATGTTATTAAAATACAAGAATTCTTGAGAGAAAAGTTCACCTAGGTCTATCTTCACATATATCAAACTCTATGAGAGGAAATAGCATTTCTTCCATTTATTGTCATGAGAAACTTCTTGTGCTGTAGATTTTACAGTGTGTGGGTTTGTGTATTTCACAAATGCAACCCCACCCTCATTGCACTCACCCTTACATTACTCCAAGTTATATAAAGGATGGTTCAAGTAATACCAGAGCCCAGAGTATAAAATAATTTCCTTATCTACAGTAACATATAGCTTAACTGACTTTATACAGCCTTTTGGCAGCAGCACATCTACTGAATTTGTATTTCAGTTCACATGCCACTTTCAAGGCTCCAATATTTCAGCACAATTACAAATTAATGAGATAGGTTGTCTCCGTTGCAGAGATAGCAGCAATTTGTAAAAGGGTATTAAAAAAAGGAGTAATTTATTGGCTCAGGAAGGTTCCAAGTGTGCAGTCACATTAGCATGACAGTGGGAGGTCAAGAGACTCATTAGCCAGCAGTTACAAGATATGCAACTCAGTATTTCATAGTGGCAGGACATACATGCAACATACACTTTGGGAAGCAATTATTGGGTGCTCACTGTGGCATTGCCCTTGGCTGTGTCTCCCAACACCCCAAGGGCTGTGGCTACCCGGTGTGGGGGGTCATTGCTGTGTGCCTACAATAGGAAATCCCATCCAGATCTGCTTCTGCTTGTCTTAGGTCACAATGCAAGATGTGACCAAAAGTATGTGTTCTATTACCGTCTTCCTAAGCTGTTAAACCAGCTGGGGCAGAGTTCTTTATCTCCTCCACCACCCATCCTCCCTGCAGGAGATCTCTGCTGTCCATGGGCCATCCAGGCTCACTGCAGGGCTGAGACAATTCCATCATCCCATGGGGAGATGCTCCA
>JBBMKD010000013.1:22715473-22733493 GCA_037834095.1 Argya squamiceps | reverse complement strand
CCATAGGACTGAGACCTCTCCCATTGGCTGAGTAACAGAAATAGCAAACAACACCTGTTGTTATGGGAAAGGAATATGGTTTACACAAGGTTGTTTTGAGAAAAACTGTTGGAAAGTTTCCCTTGAGAAGAGCTAGCTTTTCCAAAGCTCAGAAGATATCAAGTCCACACATAAGTACTCACCATGATAAAAGGGGCTTCTGTATTTCACTTAACTTTGCTACAGACAGCAGGGAATTTCCTATTGCCTTGCACATGTGAAGCACCAGTGCGTGGGAACAGGGATGCAATTACTGATGGAAGGCCCAAATATCTCTTGCAACCACATTTCCTATTGTCTATTTTTTACATTTTATAATTTTTATATATGTTTTATGTTATATTTTTATATCTATACTATATATATATAAAAATTTTATATTTTATATATATATATATTATAATTTCCTATTGTTTTCCTGGGATGGGAAGCATGACAGGAGTACCAGAGTGTTCTGGCATCCTAGAGCATGCAGTCCAGATGTGAGTTGAGGACGTTGAACTCAATCAGTGGAGTCGAGCCTTTGAGCTCTTTATTCTGATAATGCACAGCTCTGCTCACAAAATGATAGTTCTACCCATGCATTGGTGTTTTCACATATCCACTCTAGTTAAATATCTCTGTGGCTGGAGATAAAAAGAAAACTGTGTGCTGCACTGTCATTTCTGTTCAGTTTCAGGCATGTTGCTGAGCACATGATACATCCCAGATGTGAAGTAAAAAAAGAACAGTTTTCCTTTGCTAATGGAATAAGTTAATTCAGTATCAAGTGCAAACTAGGAATTTGTATCTGTTTCCTGTTTGAAGATAAACAAGGTCTGTTCAGTGAAATTACAATGTGAGGCAGCTCCTGAAAAGCCACAGAAATGGGAAAATCTGCAGGTTCTCTCAATGTAAGTTGCTCTAGATACTTTGGGAATACAGAATCATCAAGGACCAAAAAAAGTATTCTGTGGAATAGATGTGCTGGCTCATTGCAAACTCATAAACAGACAAGAACAAGCAAAGATTGTTGAGATAATGATCTCAACTGAGAACAGCTAATGGGGCCAATTAGCCCTGGTGATGTAGCTGCTTTCTGACTAATCTGAGCAGCCTGTGGTGGGTGATGATCTGTGGCATTTCTGTGAGCAGAGCAAGCAAAGGCACAGGCTGCAGAGCTGTGGAGGAGAGAAGTCTTGTAGGGGAGCTCAACTGAGCACAGAACTTTCCATATCAGGATGGCAGCAGAGAGGTTTTGGGTCTCACCAAAGCCAGGGCTGGAGGGCTGTGGTCTGGGAAGGTGCTCGAGGAGCCTTGGGGGTCCCTGGGAGGGTGCAGGGGCCACCCACTGGGTCAGGCCTTTCAGAGGGGCAGCAGGAGATGGGAGGTGGGATGGGATGATTTTTTCTCTTCCCTGGTGGAAGCAGAGGGAGAGCAGCTGTATCTGCCATCCCTGATTTAACAGGGTTTGAGACACTGCAGAGTGTAAATAGTATCCCATAGCCAAATCCTGATGGATAAAGCCAGGTTTGAGAGAAGTCTGTCACAGAACACTGATCTAGGTGTGAGTGGGGCTGGAACAGGAACCTCTTTCAGTTAATTTGAGTTATGGCCCTCAGGGATTAGTTTGAGATTCAGAGAGGTCTCTAATGATTTTTAGGTGAGGAAACTCTGTCCCTGAAAGGATTTCTGATATTGAGAGAACAGCAGAGACCATGAAGTCTAAACGTGCTGGGAAGTGGGAGAAAGCAGGAGAAAACACAACCCCTAAAATCAACAGTATGAGTGGAAGGTTTCCAGCAGCACAGGTTGCAGAAGCGTGGAGAGGAAGCCTCACTTTTCCAAGGGACTTGCTAATACTGAGTGGGATGTTGGTGCATTGACTCTGGTTGCATGTTGTGTGCTATTCCAGACTTCCTAAACAGAGCCTACCTCCATGACAGAAGATCTCCTTTTCCTGATAGTCTTGTCATTTTCCTCACAGATGTTGTAGGCTGCAATTTAAGGGATTGACAGTAGGAGGATGGATGTAATTATAATGGATGTAATTATGGAAAAGATGATCACATAAAAGATTTAAGAGCAGAGTATTATGAAAGATGGGCTGGAAGCAGGCATTTGCCATAGTTCACACTTGTGTCTGTGTTTAATCTGTTGCCACTTTATGAGTGACAGAGATGGGCAAAGTCTTGCTACCCATAATTGGTAACGTTAATAAGGAAGAGAAATGGCTCAGTGCATGTGCATCTAATCAGCAAGGTTCTGCAATGCACTTTTTGGACACAGGAGGGGAAATAGGGGCAGCACTACTACTGCACAGTGAATGGGTAATTATAGCAATGGGGAGTGTGAGAATCCTATTCAGGAAGCAGTGAGAAAAACATTCTTTAACCCCAACACATTCCTTAACCTCATATTCTTGGTAGAATATCCAGATGTGGGAAGATTGTCTTTATGCTGGGTTTCAGGAAATGCTCAAAGGCACAGGTAGGGAACAGTGAACTGTCATTCCTATAATGACAAAAAGGTATCCTGGTCTAGGTTCCTGAACAGGTTGTCTAGGAACATTTTAAGAGAAAATTTGGGGTTTTTTTCTAGAATGAAAATTTAGTAGAGCAAAGCTTTGACAGTTAAAGGTATTTCTAGAGACAAAGATCTGAGGAGGACATGAGCATCCTTGGTAAGGAAAATACAGATGACAGCCTGAAAGGGAGAAGGCAGCCTAAAGTAGTGCTTTTCTGTTTCTTCTGTTGGAGGGGAATTTTATGCAAGACCAGATTAAAACATTTTGAAATAGCCTGAGTAGCCTTTGTGATGGGTGGAGGACAGGAGCCTTTCATATTGAAGCCTGGATGGTACTTGATATCCTGTCAGCTTCCATCTCTCTGTTCATGCTTTAAATAGCCTAATTACTGTAGTTTCATTCACGTCATTTATTTTCCTCTTACCTTAAAGAAAGATTAATTCATCATTAACAGGTTATTTAAAGACTGTTTTTATGTTTGTATCATATTGCTGCTTTAAAATTATTTCAGAGCTAAAACTTCTTGAGAGCTATCTGCAGGTTCCAGCTGAAACATGCAAGATAAATTACAGCCCATTAATCTGAAAAGAGGAAGAAATTACGATAAATACAGCACAAAATTAACACTTCATGCTGGATGGTGTCTGTGCTCTTCCCTGGCACCTCTGTGCCCTCTTTACCTTTTTAAGGTCTGTGTGTTTGCCTGTGGCATTAGGCTGAAGGGAGGCTCTGCACTTCCCCAGGACAAGAACTGCTACGTCCTCGGGTTTTTGGTCTGAAACAGTTTATTTCTATGGCAGTTGTTCACTGAAGTTACCATGAATATTTCCACAAACTCTTTGCATATATCTGTATTGATGTTTCACTGACGGGCACCTCTGGCAGCCCTGCTGATGTTGTGTTGCCAAGTGTAGAAGGAAAAAAGAAATGGGCAAGGGGACACAGGCATGCAAGTACTGTCCCTTCATCTTGCTCATGAAAACATAAAATTTTAGATCTGTTCCCAACAAGACTGCAAGAATACCTGAAGAATCTGTTCTTGTCCTGTCCCTCCTTTGCACCACAACATTGTACTCATTATTCCAGAGCGCACATACCTGCAAGACCCATTCAGCTAAACTAGTTCCCTGTGATTGTTTTTCTCCTGAGCAATGTCAAAAAACCCCAGAGTTCTGCCAAAGAGAGTTCCATGTGTGAATCTGGAGTGAGAGCAATGATTACAGCCCTGGAAAGTGTCTGTTCCTCCTCCCCATGCCCTTAACACATGCAGATTTATTCTCCTGCCCACCACTGAGACAGACTAAGGCCTTTGTAGCATCTGACGTGAAAAAAGATGTGAAAATATTCTGCAAGAGGGGCTAAGATAAACCATTGCCATGCAGTAGTCTCCATCTCAAGTAAGTTTTGAAAGTACAGTTGTCTTTAAGGTCAGGATTGTCCAATAGTATTTTTATCACATCCAAAAGCAGGCAAAGGAAGAGGAGGTTGATGGCAGCTGATGGAAGAGGGAATATGTGGGATGCCCTTGACCATCCATGTGCTCTTTTATTTTGTGTTCTTCTGGAGCCCTGGCTACCCAGGAGGAGTCACTGAATGATCCTTGTGGCAAGGGGGTCAAGAGGGCTCCAGGGGTGGAACATCTCTGGTTGAGCTGAGGGTGTATTTTCACCCGAACAGAATGGAAAACCAAAGGAGGCCTTTGGGTTTTCTCCAAGCCAAGTGCAGCCCACAAAAAGCTCTGTGCATGAAGGGGGCTGTGCTCATGAGGGAGAGATGTGGATGGAAGTGAGTTCAAAAGCAATCCAGCGCGTGGGCTGAGGGAGCTGCATCTGTTTGCTGCTCACAGGGCACATGGGGGCTCAGCTGACACAGGCAAACCCCTTCAGCTCAGCAGGGAGTGTCTGATAACAGAAACAAAACCACAGACATCCAGGTGGAGCACTGGGATTTAGAAGTTTTTAATGTGCCAGCCTGCAGGTCAGATGCTGCTCTTTCTGTGCTAAAGAGCCTGAAAGGAAGGAAGGTGGTTTGGGATCTCTGGGGTTGCTGTAGATGCTGTGGTGATGTGGTTGATCCTTGGCCACTCTGTCCCCGGGGCTCAGGGCACAGGAACTAAAGCAAAGGGAGCTTTTGCTCCTGAAGCAAACAGAATTAGTGACAATGCTCCAAACTGTTGGACTTGCTGAACCATCCTGCTGTTTGGCTCCTCTGCTGTGCTGCCTTGCTTGTAAGGGCAGAGCAGTGTGAAAGCACAGGCTGTACCTCAGGGCTTGGGGCTGTATTTTTTCCCTCTATCCTGTGGAAGTTTTTCTATTTGACATTTGTCTCTGAGGGACCATTCCTACAATAATGTTTCCTGCTGGCTTTGTGCCCGTGTTCTTCTTTTACACATGCAGTTCTACACCTACAAAGCACAAAAAAACCCTGAATAATACATTTTTGAGTTCTTTTCCAGCACAGTCTTATGACATGAATTTGCAGAAGTGTTTTCCTAAGGAGGTTTTAGGTAGATTACTGTTTTCTATAAATTAATATTTTTCTGCAGATGTGGGCTTAAATCGCTTTTCTTGCGGATTATGAATCTTGTGAATTGTTTCAGTGATGCTTTTAGGAACATAAATAGATAAAACAGAAATAAGAATTGTTTGTGCCAAGGCTTGATAGATGTTATAGATGTTTTCTTGTTTCTAGGAACACGCAGGCAACTGGCTGATGATTCTTCTTTTTTTTTTTTTTTCCCCAAGCCACTGAGAGGTAGTCCAGCGTGTACTGCAAAGCTGAAATTTATTTGTTGTGTGCAGAGCTTAAATACAAATACTGTAATTAAAAATTATGACCTACCTGGAAAGCTGTAAGGGAGCTGTGTGCTATTGCTGAGGTTTGGTGCCTCAGTGCAGTGTTTCAGCAGTGACACTCCAGACCATCCAGGGGGATTCTAAGGATGGGTAGCACATTAACCTTGTGCTTTGGGTTGTCTTGACAGGCTGGCTACAGAGGACCATGGGGTTTAGGTTGCTGCATCCCCTGCTGTTTCAAAATGTTTTCAACACGACCATTTAAAACACCTCCTTTTTATCATGCAGGCACTGCCCTAAGAGCTTTCAGTGTCTGTCAGGACACAAATCTCTCTGGCCCCATCCACACAGGCCCAGGGGTATTCAGACATGTGAGGGCTGAATTAAAACCTTCAGGGGAACTAAAATACATAAATCCACACAGACATGAGGTAGAATTCAAGTTTAGTTTTAAACAAGTAGAGAATATTTTAAGTGCCTTAAGCAAATAAGAGACTGAATTAGTTAGTAAGAAAAAGCCCTAAAGCCCAGTTTAATGTTCAGTGGCATCACCTTTTACAAAGTTAAGTAGTTAACCACACATAATGGACACATAACGTACCCTTGCTAGCATTCCTAGATAGAACAGATAGAGTCATATACACAGAATTTGTGTAAGAAGTTACAATTACTTTCACACATCAATCTTAGACAAGGTAATAGAAGAACTGTGTTTGTAAGTGACTGGTTAAAAATAGAATAAAAATGCACAGCTTGGAGACCACACCACCACCACTTATGGGACACAGATCATGGATGCTGCTGCTGCTGCTGCATGGGACTTGGGGACTTTATGCTAGAAGGATTTCTGCATAATGGCACAGACTGTAACAACTCTGCTTTCTTGAGGCTGATTTTAACCATGGAATAAAGGACTTTTACAACTACCCACCTTCATCTAATCTTCAATGAAGATGCTCCAAAACTTGACAAGCGTCCAGTCCCCAACAAGCCAATTCCCACTGGAAACTTTTTCACAGTGTTTGTCAAAAAACCAGTTTCAGGAACCTTGTCCAAAGGCTTTTCTGTGAGTCTGCCCTGTGTGCAGTGGTTACTCCAGAGGTGTGACTGGGTGGGAATTTATCTTGCAGCATTTCCCTTGGCCAGGTGCAGGAGGGACCCGGAGCCTTCCTGGGAGTGCATGACCCGCAGTGAAGAAAAGCACAACAGAATTGCTGTCCTCAGCTGGCTGCTACAGAGCTCAAAATCTCTCAGTGACAAAGATTTTAGGAGGGTCACATCAAACAGGTGTTCGCTCTTTAATATTACTTAGTGGGGTTTTTTTTGCAAGTACTTGAAAGAACTCTCCTGCATGAGCTGAAGCACTGTTAAATGTGTTTGCTTTTCAGGAAATTTTCAGCCTCACAGCTGGAATGGAGCTGACTAACAACCAACTTCAGTAGAAGGGGCCTGAAACCTTCCCAATGATCACAGGGATAGGCAGAGCAGCAGTTGATCTGATGAGGTGATTAAAAATCAAGCATCCATGACAAATTGCCCTTCAGAGGAAGTTAGCTTTTGTGGGAGAAACTTGAGCTGACCCTGAGGTAGAATAATTATGCTGAAATGACATGAATTGCCCAGCACACTTACATATATTTTAGTTTCTTGCCCTTCTGATCGTAATTAAGTGCTTCTACCAGATCAGAAGCTGTTTTAACTCATTTGGAAATAAAATTACTGTGCCTACTGTGCTGTGTAAAGTTTAGGAAAAGCTTAATGAAACAAATTCTGTCAAGGGAGGCTGCTAAACTCTCCCAAAGTACTTAGTTCAAATCAAAGGGATATGGATTTCTAACTTAAATTTATTCTTTGTATTGTGTCAAATCTCTTTGTGGGTAGCCATTGATTCAAATAACACGGAATATTGTAGTGCTGGGAATTCAGTTTTTCTTATTTGAGACCTTTCTCCTTATACATGTCTCTGCCACCTGGGCTCATCTCAGCAATCTTTTATTCCCATTTACCTTCCAAAGCATTAAACCTCATTTCATTAGAGAGTACGTGCTCATTTGGGATTTGTCAGTGAACTGAGAGTTTGTTACAGAACTTCAGGAGCTGAACTGTTCACCTGAGAGAATTGTGCATCAAACCCAAGAAAACTGCCCACAAGTTTGGTTTTGCACAATTGCTCTCTTGCTGGTACAGACTGCCTTCTTTTTGAGCTCAGGATTCTAGTAAACATGAGAACTCCAATGCAAACTAACTATATTAAAAAGTGAACAGCAATTAATATTTTTCTGCAAAAGATACTTTAACTGAAAATTGAATTTCGATTTCATGTGATTTAGTATTATTTCCCTCAGACTAAATTTAGCATGTTTTCTCTTGTATTTCTGAACCAGACTTGGGATTTTGTTCTGATTCATTGAAAGCCTTGTGCATTTCAGTAAGATCTGTATTCTGGGATCTGATGGTTTGTGTATTAATTTAGCTCTTCTTTCCTTGCTTCTTATGTTTAGATATTACTATTGCAATCAAGGGCAGGATTATAAAAGGTCAAGGTATTGAAAGAAACCTCTGATGTATGAAAACCCAGAGAGGGATAGCTGTAACTGTCATGATCTCTTTAAACAAAAGTAACAGCCTTGTTTTAATGAAAACTGTGTTGGATAAAGACCCTGGTGAACAAAAGTTACAGTTGGAATACTCAATTCAATTTCATTGCTTTAAAATATATGAAAATCAACACCAGAAAAATGGATTGTTCAGTTAAATCCAAGTTAAATGTTCCCACTCCAAAATTGTAACTTGCTAATTAGAGTGAAAAAAATTATGAAGAACAGTGGATCTGGACTGAGACCAGAAATGTAAAATTCTGGTACTTTGGTTCAGCTCCCTACCTGCCTTAAGTGAGTGATATCCAAAAGCTTTGTGTTTATTCACTTGCATTTACTCAACCCCAGTGCATACACTGCAAAGCTGGGTGAGCTCCTGCTGTCATTGTTCTTTTCTTTCTTGATCACTTTTCACTAATGTTGTTTTATTCCAAAAGATACTTGATAGTTCACTTCTAGGTGTTAGTCAAGACCATGCCAGTATTGGCCACTTGCTGCATTGTCGTATTTTGCAGCGTGCATGGAATGTTCTGGATTCCTTCCCAGGTGTGTTCTCCTGCTCAAGGCTTGCATTCAGTGCCACAAGGGAACCCTGTCCTGGCTGTGCCTAGCACTGGCTGCCAGCTGACAAAGAGGACACCTTTATCAAGTGGTCCTTGCTGGTCCTGCCAAGGCCATACACTGTTCATGGCATGCTGCAGACAAGAGATCAGCAGTGAACATTCACAATTTTGACTGTGTTTGTGGAAGCACAGGCTTTCCTCCAGCTGGGCTGAGAGAATGAAGAGCTCTCCTCATCAGCCAGCTCTGCTCAGTGTGAATTTGTTTGGTGTGGTTCATCTTTGGCACAGTGCCCCAGTGCTGCAGGCAGTACCCCAGCACAGGTAGAGAGCTGAGGTGTAGGAATAGGGTAAAAAAGCTGGCCAGTCATTTTTTCTAAGTGCTGCTAACAATCAATTTGTAAGTTCCCACATGAAGCTATTTTGAGAGAGCAAATTTCCTTTAACGCAACAATCTATTCTGAGGGTGAAAAATAAGTGTAATAACAAAGGATTTGTCCCATAAGAATCAGTAAAGAAAATATATAAACAATCTGAGAATAGATAGATTTGATTGACAAGTAAAATACCTTTTACTAACCAATAGAATAATTAACAAGAAAGCTATTAGCCAATTAGAAGTTGCCCTAGAGGTTTGTAAAAACTGTGTAGAAGACAGCATGCAGCCATAATAAAGAGCCTTCTGAAGATTTTACCATGTCACTCTGTGTGCCCTAACAATGGCATTGAGGGGAGGAGTCCCTGGGGCTTGCTGGAGCTGCTCAGGTTAGAGCATTTCTCCTGCCCTCAGGCAGCAGCAGTGGTAATGCACAGGAGGTAATCTCTGGAGAGCACTGTTGACTATAAAAATGGATGTTTACAGGTGAGTAAGTAACCATGAGCCTTTTACCTAGGGATGATACTGGGAATATTCATATCTCAGCCCCACCGTGGCCTGAGCACTGAGCAGGGCACTCCTCTGTGTATGAGGTAGAGCTCCAGTGTTCACCCTTAGGATAATGAAAGTGAGCACTTTCCCTGACCCTTCCCAGTTTCAAATATGGAATTTTGAATTCAGAAAACCTGTCTTTTCACATTAGCTCATCCTTCACCTGTGCTGTCTTCACAATCCTTCTCCTTAATTCTTTACACAGGCTCACAAAGAAATACACAAGTACAGGCTCCAAGATCTCTGGGAGGTTGCACTGGACTGTAAGGAGAATGGAAACAAAGTTTATCTCACACCAAAGCAAATTAATTTCTGGCTTTAGAGATACAAGCTCTTGCTAATTTGGTTTTTCACTCCACTGTGCTTAGAAAGCCAGTCCAGTCCAGAAGAGTTGACCGGCAAAAAGCCAAGTGAGGTTATATGGGTCAAAGATGTGTGACTGTGTTCACACTGAATTGTTACCATCTTTTCTCTCTCAAATGCTCTTCCTCTCCTACCTTGGATCATTCTGTTGTTACATAAGAAAAGGGTTGTGGTGGGGTTTTTTTTGTTTGTTTTTGGGTTTTTTTGGGGTTTTTTTTGGTTTTTTTCTGTTTAAAACCTCAAGTGAATTCTGGAAAAGGGAGTTACAGGTTTTCTTCAGAAATGCCCAGTAACTAGAACTACCGAGTATATTTCACCAACTTTGAGTTTCACATCATAGTTCTTTTTTCTTAAGATAAACCCTTAGGTAGCACAAGAACTGTTTTGGATCATGGAGTTATAGTTTTTCCCTGCATTCTGGGAATTACAGTACATTACCTATCCTATCCAGGTGTTGCCTTCCTAGTCCAATGAGCTGCCTTTGCTTGTGTATTTTGTAACAGGGAAGCCCCACAAAGCTGCCCACCATTTTACAGAAGGTGAAAAGATGTGTTCTAGTTGAATGCTATACCTATTTGGATTGGTGTG
This sequence comes from Argya squamiceps, assembly GCA_037834095.1. NCBI lineage: Eukaryota > Metazoa > Chordata > Aves > Passeriformes > Leiothrichidae > Argya > Argya squamiceps. The sequence goes on along the minus strand of JBBMKD010000013.1, from coordinate 22,723,117 downwards.
GGAGAAGAGAATACAGGTGCCCTCACCCCTGATGAGTAACAGCTCTGTTAATTACCCAGTACAGCCTCACCCCTGATGAGTCACAGCTATATCCAGTAAGGATGAGTGAGATAAAAGAGGGGGTGAGCTGGTGAGGGGAGCATCATCATGGAGGAGGAACCTTGGCAAGCATGAAGGAGAGAATCATGACAAAGAACAAATCTGGGGAGAGAGAATCATTGCTGTGGGGTCCGTCTGGATCTGCAGGTGGAGCTTGCAGTTGTTGGAACCTGCAGTCACAGTTTAGCTGGGTAAAAGCCTGCACTCACAGTCTGCACACTGATCCCTGCAGTCACAGTCTGCACACTGATCCCTTCAGTCAGAGTCTGCACACTGATTCCTGCAGTCACAGTCTAGCTGGGCAAAAGCCTGCAGTCACAGTCTGCACACTGATCCCTGCAGTCAGAGGGAAATAAGCAGCAGTCAGAGGCTGCAAGGGAAACCCACAGCAGGAGCTGTTGCAGCCAGAGTCAGTGAATGGTTGGAGTCAGGATGGCTGAGCTGTAAAGAGGAATAAACCAGGACCCTTTTCATGTTGTGATAAACAAGAAGTCTGTGTCTTGGCTCATTTCTACCCTCTGATAAGAGGGCTGCTGCAACACATTGGCTGGTTGATGGAAATCTCTTTTATTCCCCCTTGACTGTGGCACTCAAGGGATGGCTTGACATCAGTATTAGTACAGGATACCCTGGTCAGTTGAGAATTATTCTTTTGCTGTCTAAGGAAAAAAGGTTGCATCTCCTTGCATCCTGCTATTTTCCTTGTGTGCCACTGCCCCTCTAGTGCTAAACACAGTTCCTGCAGTTACACATGGAACTTGCCTCAGCTTAACCAGGAGCTATTGCACTGGCTTCTCAAGAATTACACTTCTCTGTGCTACAGCAGCACTCAGTTGTGTAGCACAGCCTGCTTACAGGCATTACACAATGCAGGTATCCCCTGATGCCCTGGGGAGCAGCAAACAAAAGAAAGGCTATCTGTTGGAAATTGCCATCAGTGGATTTGCTCTTGTGATAATTATTTCATGAAAATTACACATCCTCCCTGATAATTTTCTTTTTCTATGGTTACTAATGGACCCTCTTCAGATGAAAACATAAGTACTAAAGGTGAATGCCTTAACTTCATGGCCAAAAATCTTTCCTGACTGCTTGTCATGGACTCTTTCCTGCTTCTTCAGTCCTTGGTTTCTGTCTGTTGTGAGCAGCTGCCTTTGCTTTTTTTCTCCTCTCTGACACCCCTGTCCCTACAGATTGTACAGCCTTAAAGCAACACACTCAGGAGGGGATGGGAGAAACCAGGAAAACACTGGGGAGAATTGAAATGATGACAGAAAGTCAGAGAAAAAGCTCTCAAAGAGGGGTAACAGAAAAGAACTGCAATGACTAAACTTCAGAAAATGTAATTTGGTGTTTGAAACTCATAAATCAACAGTGACATTGAATCCTTTGTGTATTCAACTTAAATAAAACTCCATGGATTCAGAGGCAAAAGATGGAGTATTTGACACTATCTCATAGATTTCTGTCAGTCACATGTTATCTGTTCTCAAGAGCAGACAGATGCTGCAAATTTTAATGGCACTGTAGATTATCCAAGAACTTAATATCGGGCCTGAAACCTCCATGTTGCACTTCTCTCTGTTGTTTACCCTTGCTCTGAGAAATGTGTTGTTGCAGGTAGGATATTCACGTTTAGTTTCTACCCAAAGAGGCCTTGGAGAGTTGGTAGAACTGGTGAATGTTGATTTTAGAAGGTGGAGACCTCTTGAACTGCTTGGCATTGTCAGATGCAGTTGCAGCTCTGGCGGAGGGGGGAGGTGGAATTAGCATTAAACCATTTTAAATTGTGGCACTTAACTAACTACAATTATGGTAAAATGCCTTCTAAAGTGTCTGATTATATCTTACAGTCAGAAGTTCTAAATAAAATGGATAAACATACATTAAGAAGCAAAACAAGAGTGAGTGTTAAGCACAAAAGACAAGAGAGATTGCTAAGGATAATTATTCTACGAAACACTCTGGGTGAGGTGTTAGTGTTTTGTTGATTCTTTGGTGTTATATATTTAGAAAAGGAGGCTGAACTGTCGCCTTTGTAACCAAATCGCTTATCACCGGGTGCATTAAGTGGGAAACAGATCTCTTATGTTGCATTTACATGGTTAATCTGTCTACCACATTCTGAGTTTCTCCCTACTCAGTCGGTGGAAGATTAGAGCGTTTCTTTCATAATTGCTTTGTTAAACCACTTCACTGAAATTAGCATTTAAATAAGGGTAAATTGAGCACTGAACTGAATTTCCATAAAAATGTGATAAACCCCAAGCTCATACAAGGTCTGTAAGTGCAGGTAGCTGCAACATGTGTTGGCTTTGTGTGGAGCATGAAAGCAGCCAGGGCACAGCTGCCTTCTAGGACTGGGGCAGCATCTATGTGTGCCTGGACGGTTTGTAGGGCAGGGAATTCTGATTTACCTGGCATCTCTAAATAGCACAAAATATTGAGACATGAGGGAGGCTTTTTTGATCTGCTAAAATGTTCATGTATGTGCAGCCTCAGTTTGAGATTTGACTTACTCATTTCAGGTGCAGTGATGAAGAAAGGAGGTTTATCACAGGGGAGTCCTTCAGACTTTTGTCCTTTTTTCAACCTTCCAGATGACAACAACTGAGTGAGAAAGCAATATGTACTTCAGAGGTATTTGGCCAGACTTTAGGGTCAGTGCTTACACCCCATGTGACTGGGGCTTGCCAGAAGCACTCTGAGATTTCATGCCCATTAATATTCCACTGGCTTTCAAAAGAACCATGTGAGACAAGTGTGTGGATGCAAAGCCTGAGCTCTTCTGCAGGTCACCTTCAGGTTCTATTTTGGTGGGAAGTCCAGGCCAGCATCAATCTGTCTATTCTGATTTTAGGATAAGTGCAGAGGGGCCTAGTAGAGTCTTCCAGGAGGACTGTTCTCTCCAGGAGAAGGATATTCAATTCCTATGTTGGGTTCCAGGTCTGGTTCTTTGAACACTGTAAAAGGCACAACTTTGTAGTGTAATTTGGGAAAATGGCATAGCCCCTTAAGAAAGGGGTTTTGTATGCATCCCTTCCAGAGGGTTGAGAGCTATCCCTCTGTTAAGATGGGGCAGAATGGGAACATGGTACAAAAAAGATGAAATAAAGTTTAGGTAACGTGATGACAAAAGTCAGAGAGAGGACTGCATGTAAGTATGGGAGGAGGAGAAAAAAGAGGATGTGAGGGCTGAGAAAGAGACTCCTGCATTGGCCAAGAGTTGCATTTTTATATGTCTGAGCATTTGAAGTCCACCCATTACCAGCTTATAATTGAAGGGATTGTAGTTAAACTTGATCTGCATTATTATATCACTGTCTTAATTTGGGTGTTTATTAAAACACAACCTTAATATTTGCTTATTCTGTGTGTTGGCATACCTGGCATGGTAGATGGGTTTGGGTTATGATGGGCAGGTGTTTGTCTGTCTGTATATGTCATATGTGTACATAATAAGACCATTTTGGTTGATCTATTTTCCACTTCTTGTTTTAAACAAAAGGTTGGAGGGATCCAAAGTAGCTGTGGATAGGTGTGAACACTCCCTTCTGATGCTTCAGTAAATTCTGGCATAGGCTGGGATCTGTACAGGTAAGGATGACAACACAGGGGCTCTCTAGTCCAATTGCACAGGAAGGCTGAAAACAGAAATGCAGTTGTTATGATGCAATGCTGAAAGCAAATGGAAACAAACATAAGAAATCTACCACATGGCAGCATCCACGTCACTTAGATATTTTTGGGTTTTTCCCCCAAGTTTGCATCATGGCTTTGTTCAAAGGTCAGGGGAAGCTCATTTCTAGTGTTGGCTGTTTTCAGGCTGGGGGCAGGATCTCACCTTGAAGCAGCTATTGAGCTGGCTAGATACAAAGGTAAAGGCATACACGGGTCACACAGGATGGTTTTTCAAAGCAGGAATTTATTAATTGTTAACACTGCAGTCATTAAAAACATAACTTGTTCTGCTAATGAAGAATGAGGTTAAGGAATTGTGTAACAGCAGACAGTAGAAGTGTTTCCTGTTGATATTCACAAGGGTATTTGTGAAATGATGGTGAGTCTGTGTTTCCATTTTGTTTTATGAATATCCTAATATGTAGGTTAATACATACAACTACTTTGCAATAATTAGATGAAGTTCTACTGACTTAAAGTAATTGCTGACTTGGGGATTCACTGGACTCACTGTAAAGAAATTTTACTCACCAGTAAAATTGCTCCTCAAACACTGAACTCCAGTGCTAGCCTGAAAGAAAAGCAAGGGGGGGTGATGGTGAAGGGCTACACATTGCAAAAGGAGCATGAAATGCTCCTTATCTTTATAGGCTGAATTTGCTAAAGCTTGTTACATTTGTAGGCTATGTTTATAAAAGTGAAGAGATGAATATTTCTCTTTAATAATGGAATGAAAGGAGAGGATAATGTGCCACAAATGCTTTTAGAGCCTGATCAGTTAATTCAAAATTCTTTACACAGAGGTTGTTTTCTAGCTCAGGTTGCTAAACCAGCTGTTCTGATTGAGGCTCCCAACCTTTTGGGCAGCATCTGCTTTGATAAGAGATATTTTTTCTTTCTGGCTTTTCAAATATTATAGGTTGTGCAGTGTGCATGAAACTTTCAGGGGCAGACAAAGCAGGTGCTCCAGACCCAGTGGGCACTGTGGAGTAGAAGCCAGGTATATGGCATTTTTCTTGGTTCTCAAAACCTCCTGTCCCCAGGGCAGTGTCCTTTGTGCCATCGTGCTGAGATATGGAGCAGAACAAAATCTCAGCTGCCTTTGCCTTTCAGCCAAATGGCCAACAGACTCTCTCTCCTCTCAAAACAAAGGGAATTGGAAGCAATAGTGTAAGATACTTTTTAAATTTTCCTCCCTGGTGAAATACCCCACATCATGGAAGGTCTGCATTCGAACTGTGTACGCCTGGGGCTTTTGCTCAGAGGAAATACTTGCCCTGGGCCTGGATGTTGCCTTCCACCAACATGTGAATGGTTATTTTGAATTGACCTTTCTTTCCATTTTATTTAGCTATTTTTCACTAGGATTTCAGTAAAGAGCTGAACTACTTGTTTTTACTGTTACTGTGGAGGTCTCTTTTTGTTTTTTCCCTTCTTTTTTCTAACTATAACTTCCTCTGGTTAGTTTTCCTGCTCTACCATTTACATATCATCCCTGTACATAACAGTTGTTGAACATCTGTCCCTTCAGCCCCACACACTGATGAAAGGAAGAAGCAGTAGGATCCCCCATAAAGGTGAAGAACATGGTACAGCTGTGTGGGGTCACACCAGAGGGCTCAAGCAGTGTCTTTGCACAGGGGGAAGGAGCTGGCATTTGTCTGTGTAAGGAGCCAGACTACAAGGAAATGTAGGATTTCCAGTGACCTGCACTTAAAGGACCTTGACTTAGAGATGGCATTGAACTTCTGAGAGAATTCCCCGAAGAGTCTGCTTTATGTTAATCTATTTAGTAATCTCTCTGTTGACCCGTGTTTGCTCCTGGCCTCCAAACATCCTGTGGCAATTAACTCCACAGCATAATGATGTGTTATGTGCAAAAACCATGACCAAGGGGAAGGAGCATCAGGAGCTGGAATTGATAAAAAAGCCTGAATAATGTGGGTATCAGCTGTATGAAACCTTTGAAGATCTGCTTATTCGACTCCAGATTTGATCACAGTTCTGCTCTCACTCTGATTTTTTATGCTAGTCTGGTATTGCCATTTTGAGGTGAGATCAAAATTAGGCCAAAATACTTCTAAGAGAAGACAATAGCTGATGTTTCTAATTAAAAAAACCCCCAAATCTGCTCTTAATGAGATATAACCTAATGCTTAAGAGAGATGGCTTCTTGTAAAACTTAAGGAACATCTGAAATCTACGAAAATAGTCAAGCTCATGTTATTTCCCTCTCATATAGGTACCCGTGTGTTTAATTAGGAATAACATTGAAGTCTTGGAGTGCTGCAGTTGTGATAAGTATTGATGTAATAGGCTTTGATAGTGTTAGTTTAAAGAAATTCAATTAATAATTAAGGTGTTTGCTGATATCAGTCGTGCAGCACATTCAGAGGCAATTATTGCATTCTACATATTTGATTTAGACAAAAACAAGTGTATTTCTTTGCTTTAATCCCTTGTTCCACAGACAAAGGCTGTGGGGTGTTTGACCAGAGAGGGAGGGGTGGTAGACAAGAAATGCCAGGTCAACTTTATGCTAATTTAAACACGGCACCTGGTTGTCCTGTTAGTGATGCCTTAAGATTTTAGCTTTTATATTTTTCATATATTTGTAATCCTGTAATTCTTTAGTGTAGAACTCTAAACTCCACACACAGTGTGAGCTGCTGCTTTCCCATTTTGGTCAGAAAAACCAATTCCTCTCCAGGCCTGGGAATCAAGGACGCCTCAGTGTCTCAGACCCCAAGAAATATAAACAAAGGTGAGTTGGGGGGAGCAAACTTGGGGTAAGTGACTTTATTCCCTGAAGCTGTAATTGGAGCATTAACCCCCAATATGCAAACGGACCAAACTGATAAAAGTATGAAAACCAATGACCCGTCATCCATTTTTGGGTGTAGCCCCTGGGGGGCTTTGTCTGCCCTAAATGTACCTGAAAGCCCTTCCATAAATAGAACTGCTTTTTATTCCCTTAATTTTGTCTGGCCTCTGTTTTTAGGTAGCCCCACAGGGGATCATTGCCATTGGGCTTTCATACAACAACAGTCTTCTGCAAGGTTATTTTAGTGTTTCTTTCCCCATGTGAATGAATTGCAGCCAGAAGCTTCAGTTTGTTTGCAGATTTTATTGCCTTAAAGTCAGGGTCTTCAAACTGAGCTAAAGCCATCTCAGTGGGTACAAAACATCAGAGTACCACTGTGGTCAACGGAGACATGCACTTCATTTTATCAGGATATAACACCTTCATTTTTGGTAATTTATTCGGTTTTACACCTTGTCACACATTTAGTGTTTAATCCAAGGTGAAAGCTTTCCACGCTCCTCCTCAGCTTGTGAACAAACATTTGGTAGTGCTGCCCTGCTGCTCTATCACACCTCAAGCCCCACGTGTATTTCTTCCTCTTTCCATCCATCATTTGTCTTCCCTTGCCTTGTTCCCACTCCCGAATTTCAAACCCAGGCCATGCTTCCTTTGTTGCGCTGCAAACGTGAGCTTGGGTATCAACAAGACCCATCTGTGCCAGTTGCAGCAGCCAGGGCAAGGTTGGTGTTCTGCTGGAGCAGGGATGTGGATCCCTTACCCAGGGGTAGAGCACAGCAGGCTTTCTGCTTTCTGCTGCACCAGTGTTACTGGACAAGATTTTTTGGTAACAAAGCAGTGTCGTGGTTTAAAAAGACAGATGTCTGCTAAGGAAGGCAGGAGCCTCCCTTGGAATGGAGAATGTAAATCCCTTTCTTCTGAATTGTTATAATTTTGAAATTAAGGGGCTCTCAGGCAAAGATATGGGAATAACAGTTCTTTACTAGGAAAATTAAAATAAAAATGTAGTAGTACAAACAAACAAAAAAAGGCAAAAAAGA